>OX411550.1:0-600000 GCA_948146395.1 Fragum whitleyi
TAATCAAAGCACTGAAAGTACTGATGGTGAACGAATCTGTTGGCATTCTAAAGTGATATATTGAATTCGTTGAGAAAAGAGAAATTATAAATGTAAAAAAATCAAGGGAAAGTGCCTCGTCAAAATTCTAAATTCAAAGAAAGAGAAAGAGAGGAAAATAAAGGTAGAGAGAGTGACAGACAGAGACAGACCGATAGACAGAGAGCGATAAGCCTAGAGAAAAGAAAACAGGCAACTATAGTGTCTAGACTAATGATTCTTTTCTTAACTCAAAAAATAGCAGTCAGAAAGGTAATTCAATTTCCACATGCGGAACCCATACTTTAGCAGATTAAACAGCAGTCTTTCTGCATTTTGACTTTTAAACGTTATCCGCTATGGCTCTGGTACGACCTGAATCGGGTCCCCCCCATCCTCCGAATGAAAAGACCACTGTTTCGTAGTGGTAATAACAGGGTTTTGGTCTCTTTCGGTAATATTCAGTCTCGTGAAAGAATAATTATCTGATGCCATTGCGTAAAAAAGATTTAAAAAAAAAGAAAAAAAAATCGATGAAATCTATGTAGGAAGGTATTTTGTACAGCTAATGAATTGTCCAAATATAGTAGTTGTTTAAATTCTATTGCTCCTACCAAACGGCGGATAATCATAAACCTAAGAGGGTAGAAGATGGCAGCTACGTACGGATGTATGCTCATTATAGTTCTGGTGCGAGAAATACCAATTTCCATGTTAAGGTAAAGGTGCTCCAGTCCACAGGCGATTGATTCACAATCCAAGTTTCGTTTTTTGTAATATTTTACATACTTCCGTTAAAACAAATAGATGAATGATTGTATTGAGGAAATTCAAGAGCCATCCGAGGGATAGAAGCGCTACTATACAATTGTAGTTACGATGTCAAGTAATTTGAAAAAAAAAATCCATTCGATGTTAAAAATTGAAATTAGGTCTATCGTATTGGGATATTTGTTCATTTGATTCTTTTTTATTAATCTATTCACGACATTCATATATTAACAGTAAATCGTACCCCTGTTTTCCGGCCTTGTTTGAAACGAAAAAAAAAAAAAAAAAAAAACCCAAAAAACAGGGAATGGCATTTGGGTGATATGATACAAAAATACCCGTAACCGAAGATATTTACATTACACAAGTATGCAACAATAAGCTTTAAGATAAAAACGGGATTTAAGGAAGAGGTGTAAATTTGGTAGTTGAGAACATAAGTTGTCTGGCAATGGGTTAAATTTTACTTCATATCAAGGTTGGTCACGGTCAAATGGTGCGTGTTTATGTTTTAATGATAATTTGGACTAAATAAACCGTATTTCACCTTTTAGACGCGCCCTCCCTAATAAACGCGCTCCCCCTTTAATACGATTCACAGGCCCTTGACTTTACGATCAACAACATCCAACCGTCCACGGGCCGTGGTGAAAAGTCCAGTCTCGAATTTAATTTCAATAGCTGCTACTCCACGACGTAATGTTCAAGTTCAATAGATTGTGGGTTAACTATCTTAAATTCCTATAAGGAAAAGGCTGGTTGCGTCATTAAAAGATCGTTCAACATATGAAAAACTAGCGCATCCTAAATCGCGCAGTCTTCCGGAAGTGCGAAAGGTTAAAATTTAACACAAAATGAGAACTATTTCTCGTTATTCTTCATAAGTCACATGCGAACAAAATCCCCTTTCGTTGTTACGAAAATATTTCTGAAATCATTTCACTTTCTGCAAATATACAAAATATCCGAGTCAAATGATTAAATCCTACTCACAATTCATACTGTTAAAATAGGAAAACCCCCGTAAAATCTCGTGTGTGACTTTTTTCAAAAGCGACCCCGCCGCTTGCAAGAATCTGGGGACTTCAAAGGGTGCCGACACGCGGTGACCCAGCTAGCTCCAGACGTGTTGTGTTTTCACTACGAAACACTTTCATTTCATGTACTGGGTGCATTTACACATCACGAAATTTTAGGATTTAATACAGGATTATTCATTTCATACGTGAATAGGTAATGATTTATTAGACCACTTTGTCCATCGGTAGCGGAACATTGAATATTGCATCGTCTGGAACTTCCTACCTTGTACAAATAATAACAATAATAATATCTCGGCTTCTGTTAACATAATCACTTGCTTTTGAAAGCTGCAATTAATGGTCGAGGGTGACCGTTTTTCGATAGATGACTTTAAATGACAGAATTACAATTCATTAGCTAACATTTTATTCTATTTTTTAAATCTATAGCCTTAATAGATAAATAGAAAAGTGTATTGGGTAGCGTACGTATTTCAATCGATAATTACAAACATGTTAACAGTTTGATTCTCTTTGGTACCAAAATAAGTATTTTTTTTAATTAAGTAAAAGAGTCTGAAATAATAGCGCCCCACGACGTTTTGCTCGGGCGCGTTTAATAGGAGAAATACGGCAGGAACATTCCATTCGTTTGTAAACTTGACCTTTCGTAACTTAGAAGCAAAGTATTCATTCACAAGAAGGCAGGTAAAATCGTAGTAGGTCATCACGTGTGGGATGGCCAATCAGGGGTGTGTAGAAGTTCAAGAGTTCACGACCTCAATAAACACACATTTCCGGCAAATTACTACAAGTTACAATAGCGAAGGTTTAAATCAAAAACATAGTATCTGTCTATACAGTGTACAGACACAAACTTTGTTTTTGCTCTCAAGTCTCGACAATCTTACGCCGATCAAAAATTCGCCCGTATAGACATTCCAAGATATTTTTGTGTTTTTAAAGGGTAATTTTCATTATCTTCACTTGATGAAGAATGCTAGTATCATGCATTCAAGGATACAAACAGTGATTTTGTAGAAAGAAGTCTCTAGAGATACTAAATTGAATCTAAAGAGGTACTGCTTTATTCAAAACCTATTAAGATCCTACATGATTTTCCATACACAGTATATAACACTGGTGAATTTCGTTCACCAAAAATTACACCCTTGAAGTAGGTTAGGTTCATTCTGTCATATCTTAGACAACGTAAATATTTACCCCTCGCAAACGATTTAACGAATCGGATGTAATTTTAAAAAGTAACCTTCACCAACTGTCAATTCGACATGCGAAATTCGAAGACCTGTATTGGACATGCTTGGCAGTGATCAATTGATAGAATGGGGTTTTACGCCGCTTTCATCGATCTTTCTGAGATATCGCGACGGCTGGAGCACCTAACAATGGATTCCGGGTATTTCTCAACAATAGTCGGAAAGGATGGGTACAGCCGTCGGGGATCGAACCCGGATTCTTGACATGATATCGAGATAAACGTCAATAATGTAAATCGTGTGTTACATGTATCATATTAAGGCCCTTGGAAAGATATAATAGTCAATGTTAAACGTTCTTTGTCTACGTTAGGCGTTTGGTGCCGTATATCTGAAAAAAAGGTGGAAGAGAATAACTAAGTCATATATGAAGATTTACCTTCTTAGTAATTTTTAATCCTCTTCTGGAGGTGAATAAATATTGTAAGATTCAAGTGAATGCGCACTTCGTGCGGGAAGACAAGGGTCGATACTTTCCGCACTTTTCAGGTTGCCAATACTTGCATCAAATTTATACTAATGTGAGAAAGAAAAGGAAAAAAGAAAAAAGAAAAACAAATATATATTACGATTAAGTAATAAACAAATGTTCAACGACAAATATTTTCTTCAATGCTTTTCGGTGGTTTATCGAGAAGTAACGGTAGATTATCACTTGATAATCTCACCGCAAAAGCAGTGAAATCATCAAAAACTTTTACCCTGCTTTTGCGCATTTCATCCTATCTGACGTCATGTATGCGGGGCGACAAAAATGTTGTCACTATGATCGTTGCATAGCAGTCACGTGCAAAATGACGCGCTTTAAGAAAATATATCCAAGAATTTTCAATTTTGTCTCATTTTTGCAATTAAGAAATAGAATAATCGTTTGTTTTCCAGTAAGATCGATTAATATTTCATTTCGTGAACAACAAAAGTTATATTTTCTCGTGAAAATATAGCTTTCGTTGTTCACTTAATAAAATATAAATCGATCTTACACTGAAACAAACGTTTATCCTCTATATCTTAACTTCCAAAAGGCTCCTATTTGCGTAATGGGTCCCCTTTATGCGTTTTTTTGACACGACAGGGGACGTGACCTTATATCAGAACGCTAATTAAAAGCATAAATACCTTAGGCACCAAGAAATTTTGCAGACAGATAACCTCGTTCCACTGTCCTAATTTGGTTAAGGTTATCTCTATGTAATGCGTCTATTCGTTAATTTTCTTTCCTTTTACAAGACCGATATCTCGCGTCTGACCAATCCATAGAATTTGTAATCGGGTGTATTTGACCGTCCTAGTTTTTTAAGTTTGATTGCGTAGCAATTTCAACATAGATTTAACACCGCAAAATGAACCGATACAATTTCTTTCTAGGTTTTTGATAACACATGTCACATGATCTCTACGCAGGATTATTTCTCACCTCAACATGCTGTGGACAATTAAACAGTTGTAATTGATAATTTCATCATTATACATGTAATTTAAATGATGAAGATATTTATTAAAGACCTCAAAACATTGCTTTAACTGCTCGAAAAATTGGGTAATAAATCGCGTACGAATTTGTTTCATGCTTCGTCTTTTCTTTATATGGTAATTACGTGTTGTTGGTATCGGTCATGTGATAATTTCTTCCCGAAATACCGATCTCCCAACCGATTGGTAGACTGGCCTAATATGTACTCGTGTATGAAAGTCGACAGTGAGTCCAGTCTACCCCTTTGAATCACATGCGACCAATCTACGATCGGACCTCGGCGTACTTCCTATGTTAAATCCATTAAAAAACTGGATTGATCGAAGGTGTACCGATTGCAGTCTTGCGTTCAAGATAACCATATGTTTGCGAACAGTGTAAATGTAGTAAGTGACGCCTCATATGTATTCTCAGCTACGTTCGCTTTCCTGGCGAAGGCGACATAAATTTATCTGTCCGATCTAAGTTCTGGATTTGTTTGTTTTTCATAACCAGTCCACAATATTCTGGGAACAGTACTTGTTAGAATATCCTTGTCAAGTCAACTCTTGAAAAACCTACAACATAGGGGTTGGAACCAAAATTCTTTGTAAGTTTCCTGCTGTTTGTTAAAGCTCTCCTATAATGTATAGTACTGAGTTCTGTCCTCAGAATGTCATGCTATTTTTAGACTTAATGAAATATATTACGGCCAAAATTGAGACTAGAAGACTGTACAGACTGTTATGGGAGACCACTCTCACCATTGTCCTGCAAAGCTTCGTAGGTTTTAATATAATGTCTTACACCTGCGTCAGGGAAGATCTTCTTTGGCTCAGTAGTAGAGCAAAAAATGGGAATATTACTAGTCCGCGTGGGTTCGAGGCCGGCTCATGATGGATGTTTTTCAGCTATGCTTCGGTTGAGGACAGTTCGTTTATAACATGGGGGCTCGTCCGGTATTGGCTATTGGGCCATTTATGTCGGCATTGTACAGACTTGGTTAGTTCAGAAAGCACATTACTACCTATAAAGGCTTATCGTCAAAAATCTATGATGACTCTTAAGTGGGAGTGTGTTATGGGAGACCACTCTTTCCACTATCCTCCATAGCTTCATAGGTTTGAATACAATGTCTGACACCTGCGTCAGGGAAGATCTTCTTAGTAGTAGAGCATTAGACTTGAAAACCAAAATATGAAATTTTCACACAATAATGTTCCTAGTAACCATACCTTGTGCATTTTGTCGGGGTTTTGGGATATATATGGCGGTATCACAGGAAAAGGGAGTATTTAAACCTACAAACTTGTGAACGCAACTTAACATTCTACTGGTCGGATTTCAATAAAAAAAATCCACAGAATATTCACAGTCATCTGACCTTAGTAGACAGGTTTTTTCCCGCGACATGGAAAAGGTACCTTGTATATGCAACTTTTCAGCTGTACAAATTTCTTTTGAACGCAACTTCTCTTACTTATATGGTTTGACTTGAATACATCGTTCTCAGAATGTTCCTAGTCACCTCATCTTGCACATGTATTGTCGGGGTTTTGTAGTTCATTGCTGCGTCCTGGCAAAACAAAAGCTGAAATACCAAAAAACCGTGCGAACTCAAGTCTTCTACATTTAAGGTCAGGTTTCATTTTTTCAAAGAATGTCCAAATTACCTGACTTTGAGCATTATGTGGGTTATTTATTACCGCACCAATATAAAAGGGGTCTAACAACTATCATACAGGCACATGAATTCCCACTTGTTTGGACTCTATAATTGATGTTCACATTACGGCGAGGACTTACTTCAGCTGTTAACGTAGATATGTGTCTGTATAAAATCAGCAGAACATTGTAAGGGGCCACAGGCATTCGACGCATTCAAACATCGCAAGACTTCAGTGCTTTGAATGTACCTTTTCACAAACTTAACATCGGTCCAAGTTAAAAATCGCCATTAATGTGAATTTACATACACGTATTTTGCAAGTTGAATATGGCCCTTATTGCAAAAGGAGATCATCAGGGGCTCAATATTTGAAATATGAATACAGCAGAGAGCAACCAGAAGGCGAACCCGGACACTTTGCGCAGTCCGACCATGGTCAACGCTTATCGCATTTTCCAGATGTCAACAAGTGTCGTACGTTTGAATCTTCTTTCAGCATGGTTGTATACAGTATACAGGTATATGAAAATTATTGTCACAATTTATCATATGGGAAATTTTCAGTCAAGAAAGTTAAGAAATTTCAAGTTAATATTGAAAAATGTTTTCCTTTGGATGGAAAAAGAACAGGATTAGGTATTGTGAAACATGGTTGACCTGTCACTCATTTAATATTCCTGTTGACCTTCATTGATATTCGGAACCCACTTCCTTATATAGATTCAAAATACGCGAACAGTACATTCAAATAACAAAATATACCCAGTTGTGATAAATGACCAGACACAGCTATAGGTGTATGGTCAGGAACTCGCAATGCAGAGGTCCGAAGATCGAATCTCTTTTTCGCCTTCTTTTTATTTTTTTTTTGTTAATACGATGTTACTTTTAATGGGTGTAATTCAAATTTTTGTATATAAAAAAGCACGACAAAGTTTTCTTTATTTTGTTCAGCGTTCTGTGTGGGTTGTCCGTTTGATATTCAGCATCAAGTGGTTTCTTATTGATAATTAGCCAACGCACACCAGAAAATATTGGTTTTTTTTTTAGAAAAAGATACCGGATAGATTTATCACACCCCTCAACATAGATGAGAAATTGATAAAGAATTCCCTAAAAAGAAATGAGCAGAAGTAACGACGAGCATTGAAATGTATCGTACGATAAGAAAAAAAGTTATAATATTATTGGCATTAAATGTCATAAGCGAAAGAAGATAATTCAACTGAATCAGTTAGGTGCTGCTTTATAGAAACAAAAAAGGCTAAGTTGACGATCAAAAACCTCGTGACTTCAGCTTACATAAGTGACAACAGGTTATTAATTACATGAAAATTAAAGTAATGAGACATTTGATTTAGAAAAAAACCCTGTCATATAGAATATTACAAACAAGAAATTTAAGAGACAATATAACTGTCCCTTTATTTTATCATAAAATTTAATTAATTTGAAAAAAAAAAAAAAAAAACACACACTGTATCCGACTGCGTGAGTACTTGAACCTGGTCTGTCAGATCAATAACTCTAATAGTTAAACGGTTTAGACCACTGCGCTACGGACCCAATTATAACAATTACACTATTTTATGTGACGTTAAAGATTTTTTTCAATAACTTCGCGGATATTAACGAAAGTTTACGAAAACTAATGAGTGACAGGTCAACAATGTTTCACAATAAAAGGAGAAACTGCTTGTTGTTGACAAATGTTTCCATTCATCGCTTAGTTTTGTACAATATTACATCCATGAAGTCATGAAAATAACGATCTCGTGACATAAAACTAACAATTAATAAACAAAATATAATACACGTATAACAAATGCGCATAGAGACGTCGCTGCAAACTAAGGCTAGAAAGCGTAACGTTATTTGGTGTTATTTTTGCAGCGTAAAATTGGAGAAGAGACAAACGCGTTTCATTTGAAACAGTCATATGTCATATTCAGAATTATATCAAGGTGATTAAAAATGTGAATAACTATCATGTTCAGTGGCGTATCAAATATTTTCAGAGTGTAGAATCTCTGCAATTACGATACAAAACCAATTTTATAAAAACAGAAGCATTGAATTTCCGAATAACTAGAAAAGCTATATGAAAAAAAAAAAAGATAAACGACTTGGTATTGTTTGTTTAATATACGAGGGTTGATCCAGAAATTCGTATAATGGGGTTCTATAACTTAGGAAAAGTTGAATATCAAAACAAAAATTATACATTCGTATAGTGCAACATCTGTGTAATAAATGTGGAAATTTTCGAATGTGTAAGTTATATAGCGGCTGTTAAGTTACTAATCTAAAACATAGACCCCGCACTTAGGCGGGGGAGCGAGAACGTCAAATTCGACGTCATTATTTACTCTTTTCTACATTGTCTCCATTTGCTTACACGCCTATCTGTGTCTAATGAAATAATTTACAGAAAGTATCCACATTCCACTTGGAATTCAAACTGGAGTACAATTTTATATGAATAGTTTTTCTGGTGAGGTGGAGACCCAGATGTAGGACCTTTAAGTTTGGAAAGTAATGAGAAGCAATTAAAACGACTTCATTCTCTTTAAATTCCATTATGCCATTCTTAATTCTCTAATAAAGCCAGGTGCTCTTAAAATATACGAGGTAACTCAACAAAAACTTCTTTCTTTGACATAATAATATTTTTCTAAAATATCTGAAAGGTTTGGGTTGGTGAATATCTCATGATCATTACAAAATTCGAAAAATAAACGGAATTCACAATTTGGCGTAGTCGTCAGGTTGCTTTTCACTCGAATATTAAGTCTTGTTTGAATTATCCTGTGTCCGTAAAAACTCTTCCAATAATGCTTAAAGTATGACATTTGATTCCCTTCTTGGCCTTATTTACTCCTAGCAAGGATTTTCAAATAGAGTTTACGAATAGTTTCAGAAAATTTGATTTATGTAAGAGATTTTCATTATTTTTTTTACGCTCCCCCGCCTAAGCATACACATGTTACTATGGTAACGAAATCTAAGGTCACTTTATATGATTTTACAAAAATGATAACATTTGTAATCTTCGAAGATACTGAACTACACACACGACAAATTATACACTAGACCAGATAGAAATGCCAAAGTTATAGGCCCATTATACGAATTTCTGGATCATCCCTCGTACAAACTCATCGAAACCGAGGACGATTTTTTATTCAAATTATTCAGGTTAGTTTTTTTTGGTTTTCTTGCCAGTAATTTCGAAATAATCGATAAAATGTGAAACACGCAACGTAAACCGTCATTAAAAAGAGAAAGCGTGACATTTTTTCAGACTTTTTTTTTTAAAAACATTCTCTTAATTAGCATTTAATTCACTAAATATAGATTGTTACGTATTTTTGAGAATAATTGACAGACCATGTTTTCTAGTTTAATTTTTATTTAAAAAATCTATATTTAATAAGATCTTGGTACCGCCTCGCGAAAATGGCTCGAAAAAATGACGTAATTTCAAAGAACGTGACATTTTTTCAGACGCTCGCGAAAATTTTATATTTAATTAAGAAACGAAAATAAACCAAATTCAAACTGAAGAAATAAAGATCTGACCATCATTCTTAAATGTGTTTAGATTAGACAATTCCTTTGTTTTGTATGATTATTTTTACGTTGAAACTTTTTAGGTGTCATTTTTTGCTTCATTTTTAGTTCCACTTTCCGCTATTTTATTTACGTGAGGAGAGTTTCGCAAAATTTTATCCGAAACCTTCAAAATTCACACTGCATAAGGTCTAGTATTTTAGTTATTTGTTGTTAAAATTTTACGATGATAAAGGGGTATCCGCAATATTATGGTATTTTTAACATGCATTGAAAGAGCATGTTGCGTGTGACATCCGCTTTTTGGCGATTTTTTTTATAATAAACTCGATAATATTTTTCATTCACAGCCATGGGTATTAGACTTTTGTGTCTATAAGTTAGAGCTATTCAAACGCTTTAAATTGATGTACAATTTTGTGCTGTTTTAGCCTATACAGCGATTTCAATTTAGAATTAAATAAAAAAGACTAATTTTCATAAAATAGCCCGACGTTACTGCGACGTCTCAAATCTCATCAAATTATTCTCGTTCCTTAATATAATACAAGTACATATTCAAAACGCATTTTAATTTTTAATTCGTATCTTCTTTTCGTGTTTTTATTTTTAGTAGTTGTTTTGCCTTGAAGATCTGACGTAAAGCGTTTAGTGACAAAAGTGTTTTAAGATATGTTTGGTTGCTCGGATTGTACTCATAATATACTGAACAAGAATACAACAATGTAACCCAATGACAAATTTCTCTGTCCCGAAATCGACCGAATTTCTCATATGACATTACTCTATTTTTGCCGTCCATTTGGTAAACAAGTGTGGCAAAATTTATTCCTGAACTCATTCTCGCTTAAACAGAGACACTCGAATATGATAATCGTGTTTTCTGCTCGTGCAACAAATTGAAAATATCGAACGTAAACAAAATAAGTCAAATTATATAGCGCATAAAGATGGTTACGAAAAGCCGTGTAAACATTATTTGATCAAGCCAACTCTTGGAGTTCGGTTGTAGCGAAAAATTTAAATGGTGAACGTTATCAAGCGTATGAATAAAATCAAGGACGCTTGCACCTGCCATGAGGGGTCATAACTGGACCATTCTTAGATTTAAAATCGACTTTAGCAACTCTATTTACTTTACTTTAGATGCTGACAGAACGAGGAGGCTGCATTGCAATGTGTAATGACCGGATGCGTTTTCTCTCTAGGTCACCGTTTTTCAGGTTCTCGTGGATTAGTGATGACAATGCACCACAAAGATGAGGTATCAGGGCCCGAGGTTATTTAACTTTTCTCATTCTCAATTCAAAATTGTCTCAATTTTCAATTTTCGAGATTAAAGCCGTAATTCTGTTTTAATACTCATGTCAATGTATTAACATAAAAGATAATATTAATAAGTTATTACAAATAATAACTTATTAAAATCATGTTTTACTTTCATACATTTATCTTGATTTAAAATTTGAGAAAATTCGTAGTTGAGCCTGAGAAAAGTTTTATAACCTCGGGCCCTGAACCGAGGATCGAATCCTTCATTACACATGGTCATTGCTAGCACCTGTAAGCAAGTCATTGTTATGGTCCATTCATCTCGTGCCATTGTGAACATTTTTTTTTGCGAACACCTTAAACGTTTACAAATGCATACTCTTTCACTGGCCGGACACATCTCAAAATCGAGCATATCAGAAATGAGCTTCCAATGAGAGTCTTAAAATGAGCGCGAAAACTGATCGTGTCTGATCGAGGCAGCATGCAGAGCAAATGGATAGCCATGTTACTCGTGGTGGTATTAAGAAATCCACTTGCCAGACATTCTTTGACAGCGATATAAGCGCTATTGACTCTTACTGAGAAATGAAAACTGACTTTTATTTCAAAATTTTGATTTCGGGGTTTGTCGCTTCTATATGTTTGTCATCCTTTTTGTCACAAATCAGCAATTGATAAACGTTACTTTTGGTATAATAACCATTTTTCTAAACTTTATACTATGGAAAAAGTTTTATCTAAAAAGTTATATTTTAGGTAAAGATTTGTTTTAAAGGTAGTTTTTGGCTATTGGTGAATAGAGACAGAATCTGGACTGATTTGTGCACAATCTAACAAAATGGCTACATATTCAAATTCAAGAATCAGGTACCTAACTGTATGTAATTAAATTTCGTTGTTTTGTTTTAGGTTAAATTGAGGAAATACAAGCGGCAGAGTTAGCTTAGATCCCGCTGTTATTAATGATACCCAATCAGCAATATAATCTTGATGCTAATAGACATTCAGAACCACACCCGAGATTTCAGGAGTTAATTATCCTTGCTTTATCCATATAAACTGAAGCCAACTTCTAATCGGCCACTGCGTGTTTCTCTCTTTTCGACACATTTAAAAGAAAAGAATTGAATAGAACTTTCCTTTCCTGCAAAGACAAATTAATTTCAATGATTTTGGTTAAGTAATAATGTAAAAAGGATCAGCAGAGCGATTGTATCAAACAAAAGAAAACATCATTTCCACTTTGAAAAAGTCACAAAACTCGCAAAAAGCAGGGAATTTTCAAAACTCCACTCGAAGAAATTCCTTTAAATCACTATGCTTTCGATGCCTTAAAGGTAGCTGACTAGATATAAGTAAATAACACATTATTCAAGACATTGATTTGCGTAAATGAGGTGAATTTGTTAAATTTAACCCACCCACCAAAATTCATTTTCAAATTGTTGGGGTTCCATGTTCTACGCTAGTAAAATTGTTTTCCTCGAAGACTCTTTGATGAATTTTGGCTTTGCTATCTACCAAGTGAACGAGCTTTCGGAACTCATCAAACACTTCCATCTTTAACAAAATTAAACAATACTTTTCGTGCTTTATTTGAGTGACCGATTAGAAGTTGGTTTAAGTTTATAACACAGACACGGTTTTCCAAATTAGTTATTGCTTACGCCGCCCATACGCTGTGAATATTATTGACAATACGGCTGATAATTTATCTTCAACATCAATTAGTCCCTATGCACGACCAACAGTATTGCCAATCTGTTGGCAATATTTTGATCATGTACTTGTTTTATTTGTGGAAGTAAACATCGAAGGGTCAGTGCAACACTATTGTAAGTGCCTATGAATATATAGGCGCTTACAATTGTGTTGCACTGACCCCTCGACAAGATCTTTAAGTTAATAAGCAAACAGAAGGCATTGATCAGAAAATACTTTTTATATAGGCGAGTGTTGTCCCCTGATCGGGGGGAGGGCTTCCCAATGGATAACGAGGATGGATTAAAATAAATTTAGTTTCAAAGCCCGTTTTCAAACCGAAGTACTTTCAACTTCTTTACAATACATACCACGCGATCTTCTATTAACATGCCGGCTGTTATAATCCATGATTTTTTCCCTGGCAGGACAGAGCCTAAATATCGGGTCTTTGCATTTAAGGTTAAGGTTAATAAGATTGATTATATTAAAGGCTTAGTTTTAAAGATAGTCCACGTACTATAGATCGTAGGTCGGTAATCAAACTCTCTTACTTGAGCTTGGACAAGCTGAAGTTACCGGGGCTTAGTAACCCAACGTGTTCACTTTCGCTTAGCACGTCAATATTGTGAGTTTTAGGTTACAGTTATTTACACGCATTCAAAGCCACTATTTGAGGAACCTTATACATGTATATTGAAAAGTAAACTTGTCAAATTACGCCACAGCTAGCGAAGCCCCGTCGGGTGAATAATAACGCAGAATTACAGATGTCAGACACAAATGCAGACTAGGCACATTGACCTATAACCCTCTCGTGTACCAATTTATACGCGGAGTTTACTTTCGCTCAGAAAAATCCTACGATATGACCGGGATTCGATCCCGGGATATTCCAATCAAAAACTCCCGTCCTATCCACACACCACGGATTCCAAAGTTGACTGTTGGTGAGTGATAATTATTCCTCAACGCTTTCTAGTCATTATCATACATTTAGTAAAACACACGTGCGAAGTATGCGAAACGGTGATTACTACCTTCATATGAGCGATGTTCAACATTCACTAAATAAAACATGCCCTGTTACAAAGACTTATGTTTTTTCAAAGCATTCAGCAAAAAATCCATTCACAATTCAAACGGAAGGAATGGTCGCAATGAAATTGAAGGGGCGCAATTTGCGGCCCACTTTTTAGCTCACCTAAGCACGAAGTGCTCAAGGTGAGCTAATGTGATCGTATAATGTCCGTCGTCAGTCGTCCGTCGTGCGTTGTGCGTCGTCCACAATTTCTTTAAACATCTTGTCCTCCTAGACCAGTGAGCCAATCTTGATGAAACTTGACATGGATGTTCCTTGGGTCAAGCTCTACCAAAGTTGTTCAAATAAATGAAATCCAACCTTAACTTTCCCTTTACCCTTAACAAAAAGGGTGAAAATATAAAAAAAAATCACAAAAAATTCTTCTCTGAAATTAGAAGGCAGATAGCTTTCATCTAGTGGACCTCTACTATATTTGTTCATATCAAGACCCCGAGGTCACATCTCGGCTCCGACTGGGCGCAACCCTTTTTACATAGAATCAAAGAGCGAAAAACTTAAAAAATCTTCTTTTCTGAAACCAGACGGCTGACAGCTTTCTTATTTGGTATGTAGCATTACCAAGTGAGCCTCTTCAAAGGTTGTTCATTTTGCAATTTGCGGCCCACTTTTTAGCTCACCTAAGCACGAAGTGCTCAAGGTTAGCTAATGTGATCGTATAATGTCCGTCGTCAGTCGTCCGTCGTGCGTTGTGCGTCGTCCACAATTTCCTTAAACATCTTGTCCTCCTAGACCAGTGAGCCAATCTTGATGAAACTTGACAGGGATGTTCCTTGGGTCAAGCTCTACCAAAGTTGTTCAAATAAATGAAATCCAACCTTAACTTTCCCTTTACCCTTAACAAAAAGGGTGAAAATATAAAAAAAAAATCACAAAAATGTCTTCTCTGAAACTAGAAGGCAGATAGCTTTCATCTAGTGGACCTCTACTATATTTGTTTATATCAAGACCCCGAGGTCACATCTCGGCTCCGACGAGGCGCAACCCTTTTTACATAGAATCAAAGAGCGAAAAACTTAAAAAATCTTCTTTTCTGAAACCAGACGGCTGACAGCTTTCTTATTTGGTATGTAGCATCACCAAGTGATTTTCTTCAAAGGTTGTTCATATCAAGACCCTGGGTCATATTTGGGCTTTGCCCGGGCGCATCCCTTTCAGCTCTTCTGAGCACGAATGGTAAAAAAATGAAAATCTTCAAAAATCTTCTTCTTTGAAACCAGAAGGTAGACAGCTTTCATATTTAGTATGTAGCATAATTTAATGATCCTCTACCAAGTTTGTTCATATCAAGACCCTGGGTCACATTTAGGCTCCACCCGAGCGCATCCCTTTTTACATAGAATCATAGAGCGAAGAGGCATATTCTTCTTGATCTTGACTCAAAACATTCCTTGTTATTGATCTTATGTAGAAACGATCTCCTTTTTTGAACTCTGCCTATTTAACTAAAGTGATGTCCGAGGGATCAAAGAGACTCAGGTGAGCGATCTAGGACCATCATGATCCTCTTGTTTCATTTTTTTATGAATAAATCGTTGATAGACAAATATGCCGTGTTCTCAGGTCTATCGTGCAATTACCTTCCATAGTAAATGTGCAATAATTCAGCTTTTTAATAAGGACAACAAATGTTACAATCGACGTCACCCCAGATTATTCTGAATATTTGTTTTTGAACGTGCATAAAATTTGGAAAGGCATAAAATTTGAAAAGGAATAACAAATTTCAACAAGATTTAAGGATATTTACAAATAACGCGCTTTACGAAATAAAGGCAGTTGTTGATACAAACAATGTTTCATGAATGTTTACATAAGAAGATCGAAATGTTTAGTAGTTAATTCTATTTCTAGCCAGCTAGCAAGGCAAGTGCAGTTCTCGTTTCAAGACGTAATGTCAAATTATCTGGATAAACGATGTGTACGCCACATACACAAGTTATGTATTATTAATAAGTACAAAACTTTATTTAGAATTCGTGCAAAGATCTGCATCAGCGTAGATAATATATTGGTCACTTGAGATTTCCGTGGTTAAAGAAAAAAAATGCCACTGTTCCGCGTATTTATTGACACACCCCCCCCCCCCCCCCCCGCACTGAAGATTAGATTAAAACTTAAGCAATTTATGATTTAATAATTAAACAAGCTTATTTTGAATGCTGTAAAAAATGACAAAAACTTTCAGCATATTCCTTTGAGAAAGGAAAACAAATATGATATTAGCGGAATAGAATGATTTCAACAATTACCTCCCTTTAGAGTATGGAATCAGAAAGTGTGGTCAATTAAAGGAATTTGTCAAGACTAGGCTACTTGGCGATAATGCTAAGATTGACAACGTCGTATCGATATTTTCCCCGGGTAGTGTACGTTGCTTATCGAATATGTAAACTGTATATAACTGCGATGGCTCAGTTGATGTGCATGCTGGACTATTGACTAATTGTAACTAAAAACGCTCCCGGTTCATATTCTGTCAGCGCCTGTTTTTTTTTCAGATTTTGTTTTCGTTGATATTTGGGAAAAATAAGTTTTTTACATCACCAAATTTACGTTGATAAATTTCTTTTCTATGCATTTCTTTATTTAACCCTTGTCATGCTGAATAAATTTTGGCAAAAAAATTTTTCATCAAAATCAAAGGGCAAAAAGCACTGAAAGTCCAAAGTGTAGGTCAATTTTTATTTGAAAAACTAAATCTATTGACAATTCTGGTTTGAAAGTGAGAAACAGGTGGTGTAGACTATCATCAGACTGCACATATGTGCAGACTGATGTTTGTCTATAGCTCCTGCCAAGGCAGGAATATTCCGGGTTCAGCTTGACTAGGGTTAAGATCTATATTATATAATTAAATAAACGGGCTTCGACTGTTCGGCGAAAGCTTTATCGATTTTATGCGACAAAACATCGAGTAATGAAACAATTATTTATTCTTTGGTCTGCATTTTTTGGCAAGTGCATTATAAGCTTGTGATCTTACAAAAAAAAAATGGCCATATCCCGAATGAACACAAGGCTGAAGCCAATGAAATAGTCCATGAAAAATAAAAGAAATTGACAATCAGACTAATGGAGTTTTTATACATGCTGTAAATTAAAATACTCACGTGCTTTGGAAGTCAAACAAGAAATAAAGCAAACTGTGCCGACACTCCCCCCCCCCCCAAAAAAAACAACAAAAACATACAGGCCAACATGTGACCGATCAAAAAGACTTATATGGGTAGCAGCTAGGGCTAGAAAAGGATGTATTGTTAGCACTGGTGTGAAAAATATAGGAATTAATTGATAGGTGCTATAGCCGCCGCGATAAAACTGGAAGATTCTTGAATTCGTCGTTAAATCCAAATCAAACAAAAATCAATTAAGAAGGGAAAGCTTTTGTGTGCAGAAAAATATGTTTTCGAGGGGATTTTGATAGACATCGTATAATAAACGATTAGAAATAAACACTTCTTTTGACAACTCAGAATTTTAAACAGGCCTTTACGTACATTGAAATTAGACAGACTTTTTCAAGAAATGATCCACACAGTGATGAATTGATAATTTTTATCCCCCTTTGCGTATAATTGAATATGCTGATCTATGTCTCAACAAGGCCTGGGTTCAATTACAATTTAATTAATTACAATCAATATTTCTTTTCGTAATATTGAGAATAATTAATAATTGAGTACAAAATCAATTTCTATAATTGTAATTTATTAATTACTAAGGCTAAAATTGCAAAGTAAATGGCAATTATTTTTAATTTTTTCAAAATACTCACTTTCTTACTCACTTATCCAAAATTTTATTTTCAACACTACCTTTACCCATAGATGTAATCTTCACTTCTTGTAATCTTTTTATCTTAACGTGTTGATAGATTGCCAATAAATGCATGTTTAATATAGTTGTGAATTCTATGGCACTTAATTCGAAAATGCTCCTACAGGCATTATTAAAGTATTTTTTAAACGAATCATTTTGTAAACAAATTTGTTAAAACTTATGAGATGCTTAGCATAATTTTCAAGTGTTTTTCTCTTTGACTAACAAATTTTATATCGAAACGTCAAAAATAATATATATATATATATATATATATATATATATATATATATATATATATATATATATATATATATATATATATATATATATATATATATATATATATATATATATATATATATATATATATATATATATAAAATATATATATATATATATATATATATATATATATATATATATATATAAGAATGAAAATTAAACAACAAGCCTTATATGAATTATATTCAACAAAATTTAATAATCCTCAACCGGTTTCACAATGCTCTTCAGGAGGAAGACGTTGTTTCTATGAATATAACGTGACGACGTCAAAACAAACGTCGTTTAGTTCTAACAAGGGACGTCACTCTATGTGACGTCAAAAAAGTCAATTTAGTTTCGGTTTATAAAGTTGAATGAGTTGTTTTTCTTTTTGTCTTCTTGTACTTATATTGTCCGTCATCATTTTAAAAACTGGAAAGACTTTAAAATATGGTTCTGTTGAACAGTGCGCTAGATGTTCACTTACTCGAAGCATGCGTACGTTTGGATCACGGATTTGTTGTCGATGGATGGTCATACGTTTTCTTAAGTCGTTAGTCTCTCCTATATACTCTTCCTTGCATCCGTTGCATATCATAGCGTAAATGATATTTTTTACATCACACGTTATTTTCTTTCAATTTCAATGTTTTGCCACATTTTAAGGTATACGACTCTCCTTCTATCATATGAATACATAGTCCACAGTTAGGTCGTCGGCACTTTGTTACAGTTGATGTTGTAGTAATCTCTGAAAATTTCGCTTTAGTAAGAATTCTTTTTAGATTATGTGGTTGCCTTTTGCTTTTAATGATTGATAACTTGTCGATAATTTGTCTCATATATTGATCTCGTTTCAGTAGGCTTAAGTCCTTTTGAAGTTCATTAAAGGCTTCTGGGTTTCGCGGATTAAAGGTGCTTACATATGCGATATCTCCTGTATTTGTTTGTTCCGATTTTGGTTGTTGGTTAATGAGATGTAAACGGTTTAATGATTTAGCTTTGTCTATTCCAGCTTGAATGAGTGTTTCCGGGTAATTCTGTTTCAGTAAAAACTGTTTAAGTTCTTTAGAACGCTTGTCAAATGTTGTTTCCTCCGTGATGATAGTCCTAAGTCGTCTTGCAAGGGAAAATGGAATGCTGATTTAAGTGTGTTTGGGGTGAGATGACGTAAATAAGAGGTATGTTTTACTATCAGTAGGCTTATAGAATATGTCTGTTATGAGAGCGTTCTCTTTCTTGATTATGAGGCAGTCTAAGAACGGTATTTTTTCTTCATTGCTATCGATTGTAAATTTAATATATTCATGTAAATTGTTAAGAACGTTGTGTAATGTTTCTAGATCAGATTTTGAACGTGTCCATGGAATAAAACAGTCGTCTAAGAATCTTTTCCACGCATTAATAAAATGTTGTGAAAATTCTATTCCAAAGATGTTTTTGATGCTTTCATATAAACTTTGTTCTAAATAGCCAACCGTTAATGTAGCATACGTTGGTGCAACCTTGGTTCCCATGGCCGTTCCTTTCACTTGACGGTAGAATTCGTTGTTAAACTGGAAAGTGTTATTTTCTAGTATGAATGTTAATGCTTTAATAATAAAATCCTTGGAAAAGCGTCTTGGTATTTCGGTGGGATGTTTGTCGATCCAGAAAGAAATTGCTTCGATTCCTAAGGTATTGCATATATTTGAATATAGAGCTTCAACATCGAATGAGACTAGAATTGTATTTTCTGGAACGGTGGTTGGTAGCTGCTTCAAAAAGTCAGTCGTATCTCTTAAAAAGCTCGGTACATGTTTGACAAGAGGTTTCAAAAGGATAGCTATAAGGTTGCTAAGTCGACTTGTTAGACATATTGGTCCTGCTATTATAGGTCTTAATTTAAGGGATTCGTCATCTGTAACAGTAACAGTTGATTTGCAGATTGGCATTGATTGCGTATTTCCTCACATTTATGGATTTTCGGAAGACCGTAAAATTGGCTACTTTTGTTTTCGAAATATTTGAGATATTTATATTCTTTTTCAGTCAAACAGTGTGAGTACTTGTCGATAAGTTTGTTGTATGCTATTCGGTCTTTTTTACCTGGATCTTCTCCTAATTGTTGATAATATTCGCGATCTTTTAGAATGGATTCTGCCATTTCTTTATAGTGATACGAGTTCATCAGCACAACTGCTCCGCCTTTATCCGCTTCTTTTATGATTATGCTTTTGTCCATTTGGAGAGATTTTATTGCATTTCTTTCTCTTCTTGTGATATTGTCCCTAATTATCTTTCTCGCATCTTCCAAAGGTATATTTTCTACATTTTTGACAAATTGATTTAAGGCTGGATTTCTATCGAGAAGCGGTGTAAACATACTTTTATTTTTTACCAGTGATTCATCTGAGTCTTCGGAGTTGTGGAAGAATTCAGCTAGTCTTATTTTTCTAGTAAATTCTGAGAGATCGTTTCTAATTTCATTTAAATTTGATTTTGTCGGAGTAGGGGTAAATTTTAGCCCCTTTTCCAGTAAAGATTCTTCTTCTTTTGATAAAATTCTGCTTGAAATATTAATTATTTTAATATCGATGTTGCTCCTATTATCGTTATTTGGATGTGTTATGTAAGTTTCGTTTGAACTTGTCCTTGCCATAAAAAACGGTTTGAGTTTTGATCGGGTTTGTTTAAAAATGGTTCCATGCTTTCTATCGTGTTATTCCAAGTATAGTGTTGTTGATTACTATATGGGCTTCCGTATGTCTTGTTGGGCGGAGTGTGGTTGTATCTCATACCGTCTGGTTCTCGTGATGTTCCATTCTTTAAATTGGTCATTCACTGGTTGTAATATGGTCGCTGTCTGGGATTATCTGGGACAAAGTTATTCATCGTGTTGAACTGTCCGGAGCCTCTATTTCCGTTGTGTGTATAATAGTTGTTATCTGGTCCGTTGTGTGTATAATAGTTGATATCTGATCCAGTGTTATTGCTCCCTGTGGAATCGAAGCAATTTCTTTCTGGATCGACAAACATCCCACCGAAATACCAAGACGCTTTTCCAAGGATTTTATTATTAAAGCATTAACATTCATACTAGAAAATAACACTTTCCAGTTTAACAACGAATTCTACCGTCAAGTGAAAGGAACGGCCATGGGAACCAAGGTTGCACCAACGTATGCTACATTAACGGTTGGCTATTTAGAACAAAGTTTATATGAAAGCATCAAAAACATCTTTGGAATAGAATTTTCACAACATTTTATTAATGCGTGGAAAAGATTCTTAGACGACTGTTTTATTCCATGGACACGTTCAAAATCTGATCTAGAAACATTACACAACGTTCTTAACAATTTACATGAATATATTAAATTTACAATCGATAGCAATGAAGAAAAAATACCGTTCTTAGACTGCCTCATGATCAAGAAAGAGAACGCTCTCATAACAGACATATTCTAGAAGCCTACTGATAGTAAAACATACCTCTTATTTACGTCATCTCACCCCAAACACACTAAAATCAGCATTCCATTTTCCCTTGCAAGACGACTTAGGACTATCATCACGGAGGAAACAACATTTGACAAGCGTTCTAAAGAACTTAAACAGTTTTTACTGAAACAGAATTACCCGGAAACACTCATTCAAGCTGGAATAGACAAAGCTAAATCATTAAACCGTTTACATCTCATTAACCAACAACCAAAATCGGAACAAACAAATACAGGAGATATCGCATATGTAAGCACCTTTAATCCGCGAAACCCAGAAGCCTTTAATGAACTTCAAAAGGACTTAAGCCTACTGAAACGAGATCAATATATGAGACAAATTATCGACAAGTTATCAATCATTAAAAGCAAAAGGCAACCACATAATCTAAAAAGAATTCTTACTAAAGCGAAATTTTCAGAGATTACTACAACATCAACTGTAACAAAGTGCCGACGACCTAACTGTGGACTATGTATTCATATGATAGAAGGAGAGTCGTATACCTTAAAATGTGGCAAAACATTGAAATTGAAAGAAAATATAACGTGTGATGTAAAAAATATCATTTACGCTATGATATGCAACGGATGCAAGGAAGAGTATATAGGAGAGACTAACGACTTAAGAAAACGTATGACCATCCATCGACAACAAATCCGTGATCCAAACGTACGCATGCTTCGAGTAAGTGAACATCTAGCGCACTGTTCAACAGAACCATATTTTAAAGTCTTTCCAGTTTTTAAAATGATGACGGACAATATAAGTACAAGAAGACAAAAAGAAAAAACAACTCATTCAACTTTATAAACCGAAACTAAATTGACTTTTTTGACGTCACATAGAGTACGTCAGACAAAACCAAATTAAGGCAAATTACACAGTGGAAGTATTTCCTACAAATTACACTCTAACTCACACTCACACAAATGAATTAAAACGGAGGAATCGTTAAGCATTGTATTAGGAGGTTAGCTGTTTCAGAGCCTGCTCTCTTATCGATAAGGCATTGTTTATATATTTTGCTAATCTTAACATTGTATTTCTGTTTTTTGAAGACATTGAAATATAAATTTTTTGCATTTTTGCAACGAAGGCCACGGAAATTTACCGATGTATTGTTTACGAATGTCGTTATATGGGGGGGGGGGGGGGGGCAACATAATATAAAGTGATATTCGGATTCAATGACTTTAGAGCTACAGATTTGATTAAAACTTAAGCAATTTATGATTTAATAATTAAACAAGCTTATTTTGAATGCTGTAAAAAATGACAAAAACTTTCAGCATATTCCTTTGAGAAAGGAAAACAAATATGATATTAGCGGAATAGAATGATTTCAACAATTACCTCCCTTAAGGGTATGGAATCAGAAAGTGTGGTCAATTAAAGGAATTTGTCAAGACTAGGCTACTTGGCGATAATGCTAAGATTGACAACGTCGTATCTATTTTTTCCCCGGGTAGTGTACGTTGCTTATCGAATATGTAAACTGTATATAACTGCGATGGCTCAGTTGATGTGCATGCTGGACTATTGACTAATTGTAACTAAAAACGCTCCCGGTTCATATTCTGTCAGCGCCTGTTTTTTTCCAGATTTTGTTTTCGTTGATATTTGGGAAAAATAAGTTTTTTACATCACCAAATTTACGTTGATAAATTTCTTTTCTATGCTTTACTTTATTTAACCCTTGTCATGCTGAATAAATTTTGGCAAAAAATTTTTCATCAAAATCAAAGGGCAAAAAGCACTGAAAGTCCAAAGTGTAGGTCAATTTTTATTTGAAAAACCAAATCTATTGACAATTCTGGTTTGAAAGTGAGAAACAGGTGGTGTAGACTAACATCAGACTGCACATATGTGCAGACTGATGTTTGTCTATAGCTCCTGCCAAGGCAAGAATATTCCGGGTTCAGCTTGACTAGGGTTAAGATCTATATTATATAATTAAATAAACGGGCTTCGACTGTTCGGCGAAAGCTTTATCGATTTTATGCGACAAAACATCGAGTAATGAAACAATTATTTATTCTTTGGTCTGCATTTTTTGGCAAGTGCATTATAAGCTTGTGATCTTACAAAAAAAATGGCCATATCCCGAATGAACACAAGGCTGAAGCCAATGAAATAGTCAATGAAAAATAAAAGAAATTGACAATCAGACTAATGGAGTTTTTATACATGCTGTAAATTAAAATACTCACGTGCTTTGGAAGTCAAACAAGAAATAAAGCAAACTGTGCCGACACCCCCCCCCCCCCAAAAAAAAAAAAAAAAAAAAAAAAAAAAACATACAGGCCAACATGTGTCCGATCAAAAAGACAGGCGCACATCAATAAAACAAAATGACACAACCAGGTGGTCATATTTTACCCCGGCCCCGGTTTAGTCTTATTTTGGCATGATAACTTAGAGCTTTCAAACAAATTATTTGATATTCATCCATAAAAATAGGAGCTGGACAACCTTGTTTTTTCATTTAACCTTGACTTGTGACCTTGACCTTTCTTTAAAAAAACACTTTTTCTCACGAAGGGGAACAATTGTGCGAAGCTATTTGAAACGATGAAATCAATGAATACATGTTGCAGCTTAGCCCATTACATCCTATTTTTTGCCATTGAACATGACCTTTGACCTCGACCTTGGAGCTATCTGAAAATGTCTTTTAAATAGCACATCTACTCACGGTGGAGAACAGATGATAACAGGTAAGGCGGGAGTTATGAGCTTTAACAGCGTTTACCGAGGTTTCCGTATGATATTGTGATACATTGTGAATGATCATGCGTTCCGAAATGTCGCGCAACTTTTAGGGGTCAACTACCTCAATGTGAAATCCATTCATAGATGTAGGAGTAAATGGCCGGACATTATTGGCCTCACAGATAGATGAACGCACGGACATACTAACACACCTACACCGAGTCGTCATTGATTCATCTATGTCTCTCTTACCACAAAAAATGCAAGAAGAAATCACTTTGAAAACGACGGTTTCCTAAATTTTGATACAATTGCGTTTTATTCATTTTGATACGGCCCCTTTTATTCCGTTACCGGGTTTCCCTTCTCCTTCACACAAGAGCCGCCGTCATAGCGCGGTGGTAGCGTGTCGGACTGCCAATCTAGAGGTCCCGAGTTCGATCCCCGACGGCGGCACTCATTCTTTCCGACTATTTGTCTCTCACCAATGGGTTAATAATCGTAGCCCTATGTGAGATAGCAGCTGGAGGCTAGGAAAGGATGTGATGGTTTTACTGGTGAGGGAAATACCAGGAATCCATTGCAAGGTGCTCCATCCGCCGCGATATAACTGAAATCAAAGTATAAAAATCAAAAATAAAACCCAATCAATCAATCAATCAATCAATCAATCAATCAATCAATCAATCAATCAATCAATCAATCAATCAATCAATCAATCAATCAATCAATCAATCAATCAATCAATCAATCAATCAATTCTCCTTCGCACATGTCTAATTAAAGGGCAATACTTGTTGAAGGTTTTGCCATTTTGATCGCAGGCAGGGTCCCCCCCCCCCCCCGCCCAAAATAACCGAGATCTCTCCCCTAAACTGCAACCCCCTCCTTAAGCGTATCAAAACATATTCTAAAACTTATCTACCAAAGTTATATCTTGCGCTTATCGATAACTATCGACTTCATAGGGCGCTACGTCGAATCTTAATATTGGCAGAATCTCTAAATACAATGATGAGTTGCTCGCACTATTCTTAAAGCTGACCTTATGATACCTGCTAGCCAGATGTCCGATGAACTGGTATTAACTTTCAAAACATTGAACGGTCTTGGACAATGTCGTAAGTTTCAAGCACAGGAGAAAGAATCTGAATTCCTCATGTATAAGGCACATAAAATCTGTTGAATCAAAAGGAGTTTAGCCGTCGTTCAAATGAGAGTTGGCGTTAATCAGTATGAATCGGAAGTTGAAAGTCGAAATGGGCTGCAAGTTTTGATTTTGCACATGATTCTAAAAGTGTTACCCGAAACGAATACGTTCTGAAGATTTCGTGATTGAAACTGTGTTTTTTAAAGACATTTTAGGTGTTTTGGCCACCAGAAGTATTTGCAGCGAATTTCTAAATTGGAGGTCGGCTTTCAAATACGCCTAGTCCCGTTGGAAACGTATGTTACAGTGTCAACTAGCTTACTTTTAAATAGGTTTCTAATCTAGTCTTAAAAATAAATTGCAATTTAAATTTGGGATGTTTTTTTGGTTTTAGTCTCAAACGATATGCTTAACATTATGCTTATAGTAAAATTATATTAAATCATGACGAATCATATATGGGCTAGGCGGATAATAAAATCAATTCTTACTTTTACTTAAATTGATACAATATTGACCTTGATTACATGCGTCTTTCAACCAAGATTTGTGTTCTTTTCGGGAATGCATTTTTTGCAGGTGGCTTAAAGGATGCAAGTTGTAAATTTCAGACGTTAGAGGTAAACCGCCGTCACGGCCCAAGGGTAGCATTCAAGGTCCCGCTTTCGATTCCCGACGGGGGCATTCACCCTTTCCCACTTTATGTCTCGAAGCAACGAGTTGAACATCATAGACTTATATGGGTAGCAGCTAGGGCTAGAAAAGGATGTATTGTTAGCACTGGTGTGAAAAATATAGGAATCAATTGTTAGGTGCTATAGCCGACGCGATAAAACTGAAAGATTCTTGAATTCGATGTTAAATCCAAATCAAACAAAAATCAATTAAGAAGGGAAGGCTTTTGTGTGCTGAAAAATATGTTTTCGAGGGGATTTTGATAGACATTGTATAATAAACGATTAAAAATAAACACTTCTTTTGACAACTCAGAATTTTAAGAAATTTTATCGTTACAAACAGGCCTTTGCGTACATTGAAATTAGACAGACTTTTTCAAGAAATGATCCACACAGTGATGAATTAATAATTTTTATCTCCCTTTGCGTATAATTGAATATGCTGATCTATGTCTCAACCAGGCCTGGGTTCAATTACAATTTAATTAATTACAATCAATAAAATTTTTTCGTAATATTGAGAATAATTTATAATTGATTACAAAATCAATTTCTATAATTGTAATTTATTAATTACTAAGGCTAAAATTGCAAAGTAAATGACAATTATTTTTAATTATTTCCAAATACTCACTTTCTTACTCACTTATCCAAATTATATTTTCAACACTACCTTTACCCATAGATGTAATCTTCACTTCTTGTAATCTTTTCATCTTGAGGTGTTTATAGATTGCCAATAAATGCATGTTTAATATAGTTGTGAATTCTATGGCACTTAATACGAAAATGCTATTACAGGCATTATTAAAGTATTTTTTAAACGAATCGTTTTGTAAACAAATTTGTTAAAACTTATGAGATGTTTAGCATAATTTTCAAGTGTTTTTCTCTTTGACTAACAAATTATATATCGAAACGTCAAAAAATAATATTTTTTTTTTTTTTACATTTTAATGTAAATCAGCAATATATGTTGCCTTTGGCCATTTACAAAGAAAAAAATTGATATGGCAAAGATACTAGAAAGAAAGAAAATAAACAAGTACAAGTGGATAGAAAATAAAAACAATACAAAAATACATACTTGGGAAAACAAACATAAGATAGTTCGTCAGACAAAACCAAATAAAGACAAATTACACAGTGGAAGTATTTCCTACAAATTACACACTAACTCACACTCACACAAATGAATTAAAACGGGGGAATCGTTAAGCATTGTATTAGGAGGTTAGCTGTTTCAGAGCCTGCTCTCTTATCAATAAGGCAATGTTTATATATTTTGCTAATCTTAACATTGTATTTCTGTTTTTTGAAGACATTAAATTATAAAAATTTTGCAACGAAGGACATGGAAATTTACCGATGTATTGTTTACGAATGTCGTTATATGGGGGGGCAACATAATATAAAGTGATATTCGGATTCAATGACTTTAGAGCTACAAACTTTACAAAGACGGTCGTTTCTAACAATGCCAATCTGTCTTCCGAATTCAATTTCTAACTGGTTTGAACTTAGACTTATGCTAGTGAGTTTTTTCGTAGATATTCATTTTGAATTTCATGTTGATAATTTTCATATCGAAATTAGTTTTTAAATTTACAAAAAATATTCTAATTTTGGGGTTCTATTGATGTATCCACACCAGTCTTGAAGAAAATGATCTCTTAATCTATTCTGCAGCAAGATGAACGTTGGCAAACTATAAGTAATGTTGCTAAGATCGGAAAGATTGGTCAAATAATTGAAACCTAGGTGGTCAATAGTTTTTTTTTTCATTTTATATGCCGAGCCATTTTTAACTTTATTGTCAATTTGGTCTTTCAACATATCGAAGAGTAAATAGTTAGGATTCTTTAAGATTTTGTGAGAGAATTCAATAGATCTTTCTTTTGCAAGAATATAAAGTGGAAACGGCATAATTCTCCATAGATTGCATAGTTAGGCGTTTATTGCCTTACGCTTAGTAAATGTCTACAAAATCGTAGATGTGATTTTTCAACATCTTTAAAATTGTAAATTCACCAGACTTCAGAAGCGTAAAGAATAATTGGTACAATCACAGAGTCAAAAAGAGATAATTTAGTCTTTATATCGAGCTCCATTTGATCAAAAAGAGTCATTAGATTATGATAAGCTTTAAGAGCTTGGTCATTTAATGTTTTAACACTCAGGTTCAATTTACCATTGTTATGAAAATCAACTCCTAAATAAATGAAATGATCAACCTCTTCAATCATATCTCCATTGATAATCAGATTTGAATAATCTGGATTGTTATTAGACCGAAACACGCTTAGTTTGGATTTTAGAGTATTTTTTTTTAGTCCCCATTCTGTAGAGTACCTACAGATATTATTGATTTGAGTTTGAAGAGATTCAGGGTTGGTTGTAGATAAAACTATATCATCTGCAAAAAGAAGCAGGTAAATAGATAGAAGGTTAATGTCATTTTCATCCAAATTTCCTCTATCAATTTCACCAACGATATCATTAATAAATAGAATAAACAATAGTGGAGACAAGGGTTTGCCTTGTTTGAGTCCAACGTTAACCTCGAAAAAATGAGACAACTGCATTGAATTGCCAAATTTAACACAGGATTTTACATTTTCGTAATGGATTTAGCATTGTAATAATTTTACAGCTTACGCCGCACTCAATAAGTTTATGCCACAGGGCATTTCTATTGACGGTATCAAATGCCCGTTCAAAGTCGATGAAAACCCACCATATTTTTTTCTTTTTGTTTAAAATTTTCAGGATCAGTGAATGAAGGATAAAAATAGCATCGGTTGTTGAACGTCCATCGCGAAATCCGAATTGAACATCATTTAAACAAGATTCATCCTCCACCCAATCATTTAATCTATTTCTAAGAAGCAGTGAAAATATTTTCGACATTGTGTTTACTATAGTTATTCCCCTATAGTTCGAGGGGTCAGAGGGGTCACCTTTTTTAAAAATCGGTATTATAATACCTTTTGACCAAGCCTCTGGATAAACACCTGAATCAAAAATGAAATTGAATAAGACCATTAAGTGTGGGGAGATGAACTCACATAAATCAATAAAAAAAATCTGCAACAATATTGTCAATATCTGGGCTTTTGTTCCTTTTCAAATTTAAAATGTTTTTTTTTTAAATTTCTTCAACTGTAAAGGGTATATCTAGCCGACCAATGTATAATTGGGACTCACCTGAAGACGGGATTGAGTCCGAAATAATGTTTGAATCACCGTTCTTGCTGTACTTAAAATGTGCTGGATCAAATCATTGAACATTATTTCATCCTGTGTGTTATTTTTTGCGCCTGTGTTTATTCACGTATGCCCAAAATTTTCTAGGATTATTCTTACTGAAATAAGAAACTTTCACCTTTTCATTGTTATAAAATTTGTATTTGGCTTTTCTTTTTACTTTATTGAAATGTGTTCGAGATTCTAAAAATAATACTTTATTTTCTTCAGATAGATTTTGGGAATATCGTCTTTTGGCATCAAAAAATAACTTTTTTTTCGTTCTTACAGTCTCTGTCAAACCATTCACATTTTTTTTATTTGCTTAGCGCCTGAATGTTTTGTGTTTTTAAAGGTTTTACTGAAACATTTAGATGAAATATCACCTATAATTTCTGTAAAATCAGATATGTACTCATCGATATTAATGACATTCGATGTTAATCTCTCAGATAAAATATCAAATTCATTTTCTTTTTCATTTATTAAGTTATGAAACTGTACGAGATTTGAAGAATCCCATATTATCTTTCCGTAAACAGTATCCTGGTGAATCACATCAGGAATATTTGAACATTTAAAAAATAAAATTAATTGGACAATGGTCGGAGAACTCCGACAGTTCTAGTACTTCCATACTAGAAATCAATGATATGCTCTCACGGCGAGATATTAAATAATCAACGGCGCTACTAACAGGTTTATTTCTGAGAAGAGAATGGTATGTACATTTTCAATGTTCCAGACGCCCATTCAAAATATGACAATCATTCTCCTTACAAAGTGGTAAAAGTTTGTGACCAAAATTGTTAACAAATAAGTCATCATTATTGCGTAAGGGTAAAGTACAGTTAGAATTGTCCTCGCACGGGAGATCGACGAAACGATAAAGGTTTACATTGTTTACATAGTCTTGCTGTTTACCCGTGCGAGAATTTAAATCACCCACTAAGAACACGTGCCCCAAGAGCACGTACTTTCTTATCTCTTCTGATAAATAATCATAGAAATCAAACTGGTACAAAGTTGATTAAGAATTAGAATAAAGGCTAGAATCCTTTGGTGGGATGTAGCAAATACATAAATAAATATCACTTTCTGACTTCAATAATTCCTTTTCGAATTTACACCACATTAATCCCTTAGAATCTGATTTTGACTGGGAAATATATTTCTGATATTTTTCTTTACAATAGATCAATAGACCTCCGCTACTGCGTTTCGCTTTGGTGCTATATTTAGGCCTTGGACAATTATAATATTTTAAACCCTTTATTCCGAGATTCGACGTATCTGACGCCCTCGTTTCCGTGAAAATCGGAACGTCGTATCCCGTAATAAGAGTGAGAAAATCAGAATCCTTTAATTTTAAGGAAATACCTTGAATATTCCATAACAAACAAGATAGCTGTCCCAAGTTCAATTCCTATGCATTTTCTGCAAGCGTTGGAACACTCTCAACAGTATAGCTCTTACCATTTACAATTAGTTTATCAAAGGATAAAGAGGCTTTTCACCCTCCTGTTTTGCTTTTTCAAGGTAAGGGCGTAATTTTGCTCTTCGCTCACGCACTGCTTTAGGAAATTGATCGCTCACACGAAAGTCGGTATTTTTTATTTTTTCAAACCCAGCCTCCTTAACCATAATTTCTCTTGGTAGAAACAAAATTTTGCGACAATTGGTATGACTGATCCCTCTCTAAATTTACCGATTCTGTGTGATCGATCAATTTGAATATCCGTAGCTGCTTCAGGCATACCCAAATGCTCAATACAAAATTTATGAATCATACTGATGCAGTTGTCATTTTTACGCTCTTGATCAGTTTCACATTCATCAATTCCAGAGAACAATAAGTTATCGCGCATAGAGCGCGCTTGAAGGTCAATAATCATATCATTTAAAATATTGTTCTGAGTCTTCAACATTTCATAGGATTTAGACATATTTTAAACACTGTCATTTTGTTTTTTTTATAGATCCATCTATTTCACATTGTTTTTTTCTTTATTTTCTCACACATTTGAGAATCAAATGCCCTACTGGCCTCAATATCAATCAATCTTTGTTTATTTTCCTTTGAAGGTTTTTCCAAATTTGAAACGCGAGTTTCAATGGAAGTCATTTTTTGAGACAAAGTAGACAACTGATCGCCAATACTCTGCAGTTTATTCAAGACGGATTGTTGGAAGTTTGTCTGGGTCTCCAACTGGGGTGGTGTAGTTTGGACCAATGGTTGTGGAAAAGGCGATTGTGGGTAAGGATAATAACTTCCCATCGGTTGTGGAATTGGGGGGATTTGTTGCAAAAGGCGCTGAGACTGGGATAGTGGAGAAACTTTAGTTTGGTTCGACGACATGTTGATGTTTGAATAATGCTGACATGGACCTGTACTGGACAGACTAGACGTCGTAGAATGTTGTTTTGACTGGTGAAGCGACTGACTGACCGTAACAGACGTGCTAGACTGACTTTGGTTGTTTTTACTGATTGAACATGAGTTTGTTTGTTTAGTATTGTGTTCTTGAATATTGTTCACTTTTCCGCTTTGGCTTGAGGCATGTTTTTTATTGCTGTTATTACTCACCGAATTGGGTACGATTCAGATTTATATCTTTTCTTGCCCATTCGAATAGTAGAACAAAGGAGTGTCCAAAACACAGGAAAAACACACTCATTCAAAGTCCAACTGCGAACTATGCCACTATAACACTGTTTATTAACAATCTATAAGTCTTATAACGTTTTAGTATCCATTTTATCCTACTTGGATCGAATTAAAATCCATATTTTTAAAACAGATTCATTTAGCTTAAAATTTCGTGTCCGCCATACCGGAAGTCCGTGATATTAAGTGGTCTTAAATTTTCAAAAACAAAGTTGTATGTATTGAAAGAAATTAAGGAGAAATTATCATGTCCTGGACTGTATTTTTGTTTGAAAAGGATTAATTTTTCCTTGATTTTGATCTTTTATGTGCGTATGTTCTTCCCTATTTTTTTATTTAAATCACAGACACTTTTTAGTCAAATTTTGAATGTAGTGAATATAAAAAAGTTTACATGGAAACGTTTAAAAGGTGCTCTTTCACAGTATTTCATTGAAAAATACAAAACGTATTCTTAGATTTTGGAATGTGTGTATTTTTAGACGTTTAAAAATGGTCCAATGGCATTGGCACTAAAATAACATATTACAATAATTTTGAAACTTATTTTTTGAAGCGGCAAGATCAATAATGGATCCAGTCAATCATTTTCCAGTCTATAAATTTCAAAATCGTTCTTTTCCGTGAATAACTTTTCATTTTTGCTTGTATTGATATGAAGTTTCCAGCTGTCAAATACTTTAACCATAATCTTTCATTGAATAAGACAAACATGTGTCATGCATATGCGTAAATAGTTGGCTCAAAATTGAAGAATTATTTTTGAGGCGTTAGTCGTTGCTTCATTTTTACGAGTGAATTTCGCTAAATTCAGGAATATTGGTCTTTCGTTACATTCATTATGAGATTGAATCTTAATATTTTACAGGATTCAATATGATGAGATCGTTACTTCTGATTGATTCTACGAAAGATTTCAAAAGTCAAATTTTACCAATCTATGAAAGGGCAGCTTTAAAGTCGAGAACAACAACCACAAAGGTTAAATGCTTTCGCTGTTTCTCTTTCCAATGGTTTACAAGGTATAAGCGAAAGAACTTGCATGGTATATACCAATCTCTTCTTAAGAAATGTAATTCTGGTAATGAGACGTAGTCTTAAACTTCAGAAGATCAAAATTTTATAAAATTATTTAAATGTTACCTTTCTGTTACGCTTAATATCATTCCCTGTTCTATGGTTTTACTTGGGTATGGACTAAAGCCCTCCTGGTCCTGTTTCACACGGTTTAATGATTAAAGTAAGGTTCCTACTTCAGTGAGAAAGAAATTGAAAATATTCAATTACTTTCCCTAAGATAACTGTAATTTATTAATTTCTTTTGTAAAAAAAGTAATAATATTTTCAAATATGATTGGGGTCATTTCGTTTAAATTGAAATTAAAAGATTACTTTTTTAAATAATTGAACCCAGAAATGGCATCAAATGTATTACTCATTGAAAATCTTGTTCGGTCATTACCATTGCAGATGGAACAATTAAAACCACAAGCCTTAAATATAGTTGTCAGTATTTTTGCGTCGCATTATTATATACACAAATATTTCTAACATAATGCATACTTTCCTTTTGAAAATATATGTCTCTACTATATAAAGCAGACTTTATGCATACTTCTTTAAAGTTGTTGACACACTCCAAAGTTAAGGTAACCTACTAAGCCTATATCAATTTCTAATCGGTCAAGTAAATAAAGCACAGAACATATTTCCTAATGGTATTGAACATGCACGTGTTTGTTGAAATCCAAAAGCCTGTTCACTTAGTTGACAGCAAAACCAAAACTTCCTGGAAATTCCTGGAAGGCAATTTAATTTGCAGGGAAACTTGGGCATCCTCAATTTCAAAGTTAGCATTGGTGGTTGGGGCAAATTTAATAAATTCACCTCATTTACACAAATGTACAATACAATACAATACAATGACAATTTTATAGCGCAAAAACTGCGAAGGAAGCACTCTATTGCGCTGCACATAGAATATAGAAAAGTTCATTATTTACACATCACATCAGTAATCCTTTGGAAAAAGATAAGTCTTAAGTGATCGTCTAAAGACTCTTCTTGTATTTCTCGTAAATGGGTCGGCAGTCTATTCTACCATTTTGGTCCTGTCACCACAAACGACCTATCAGCAATACATGTACGTGATTTTTGGAATGATTAGCAGAGAAGTCTTACTTGATGATCATAGTCTATGTTCAGTTTAATTGATTTAAATCATGTTCATAAGATACTTAGGGGCTGTTCCCCGAATACATAGTGACACTAGTGACAGAATTTTTAAAATTATCCCAGCTCTAACTAGGAACCAATGGAGATGCTGTAGAATCGGTGTAACAAGTTGATCAAACCCTCATTCACTGATTACTCTAGCTGATTGATTTGGGACTTTTTGAAGTTTATTTAATTGATATTCAGGGATACACATGTAATGTCCGTTGCAGAAATCTAGCTGAGAATGGATTAAACCATTTTGGTGTATTTTTATCGTCAAATACTTCCTGATCTTGACAAACCATTTAATTTGGTAACGAGCAACGTAATTTATATGGAGATCAAAGCTAGGTCATCTTCCATTAGAACACCTAAATCTCTGACATGATCAACACACTTTACATCAATTCCACCAACATTTATACTAGAAGCATATACTTTGGATATCTGTTTTCTTGTTCTATATACTATTATTTTCGTTTTAAAATTGTTCATTTTTAGTTTATGGCCATTCATCCATTCAATTACGTCATCGAGGTTTGGCTTTCTCTCTCAAAAACTTCAGCATTAAATCTCATAGCAAGTTTATGATGATCAGCATAACCTTATACCACGATAGGATATTTGCGGACAACTAGACTTAATACTGCAATGTACGAGGGTTGTCCCAGGAATTCGTGAACTTTTGTGATAACTTTTAAATCAAACGTCCGATGAAACTGAAACTTAAAATAAATGTGGATGAATCATTTTTCTTTATTCTGGTGTAATTACAGAGCGCTATTTGCAATACTCGTGGAGATATGAAGTAGAACGTAACACTAGTAAATGGGTGTCGGCGCACGCTATCAACGTCGTTTTAAAATTCACGAAACGTCGTTTCAAATCTGATTCACTTCTTCTCAAAGTAGCGTCTTAACCGGTCCTATTGACTTGTTCTTTCCGAAGAAAGAAATTTTTACAAAAGCATATCTTAAAACAATGTTGATATAGACTTTGTGCATTAAATAAAATATTTGATTTAAAAATATTTAATTTGCGTAGATACTTAATGGGGTATTTTTAACCTGAGTAGGGGTGGGTAAAGTAAATGTCATTCTTTTCATAACCTATCGTTATATTTATATTTTTCATAAAAGGAGCTTTTACCGTGTTAAACTCAAAAGAAATATTTCTTTAGGGGTATGTTTTGAATATCTGAATAATTCACTACCACTACCTTATTTTATCGAGATAGACCCACCAAAGAAATCTAGGGTTGCATGGGCACCATTTCCAAATCTCTGTTGATGACGAAAATAAAAGAATATCTCTTTAAAGCCTCGATATCTAAAGTTCATCGGCACGACTCATGAAAAGTCATTCGATCTATAAACTGCTGATTTACTTATCCTCAGTTTATGATTATCCCATCAGCTGTTCTGAAAAAACGTCAGTCGACAACGTCTTTTATTCCCTTATCGACGCTCCTCGCATTGGTACGTCCGAACTGGACCTTTTTTCTACTGTCCTTAAGTCTGTATCAATCATTTTTCTCTTCTAACTGTGATTAATGAGAGTGCACCACACGCGGTTATGATCTATCCTAATTTCGAATTCTCTTATAGCCTGTAAAGGTCTTATTTTGCGATCCATACCTGATTATGAACTATTTTGTGCGCCGAGCATTCCGTTGACGTCGCCATTTTCACGCCGTTTGAATTGCACTCTCACATAACAAAAATGTCATTACTGCATATAACATAATGCCATTTGAATGAAAATGCAAATGCGTGAACCCAAAAGTTCACTGCTTTGAGCAATGTTGGTTTTATATCGTATTCTTCCTGAATATTGAAATGAATGACGTTCAAACATGTACCATATAAAATTTGTAGGTAACAAATTTGGAGTGCGCCGACCACCCCTACCGAGCGTGTCTTTTATAGTTGTATTTCTGAAAATAAACATATGAAAAGTGCAAAACCTTGACCAATCTGTTGTAAATTAACGCGTGTTGTTAATTCAAGAGTTTTACTTTAATCGGACGCTAGGTTTTTGAATGATTGAAAATGTTCACGAATTTCTGGGACAACCCTCGTACATGCTGAAATAACCGGTCCAGCACATGATCCTGTGGTACACCATACTTTAAGCTTTCAAGTCTGGAAGAGCTAATATTGACTATGACCCTCATAGATCTTTGACTGGGGTAAGACTGAACCCACTTTAGAGGAACATCTAAAATAAAAATCATTCTATAGAATTTCGAGAACTATAGGGATTTCGACAGTATTAAATGCGACGCTAAGATCTATCATGACAAAATGGTAACTTGTTTATTATCGATGGCATCTAGTAGATCACTATACATTTTTATTTATGCTGTCTTAACGCAATGATTTTTCTGTATGCGCTTTGATACACTGGGAGAAACGCGTTTCTTTCCACATGCTACGTGAGCTGATTTGAAGCAGTCTTTTCTAGTATTTTATTAAAGAAAGGAAAGATTAGTAACGGGTCTTTTCTTACTCATTTCAAGACTAGCTCCCGTCTTTTTCGAAAGTGGTTTTACAACGGCACTTTTCCATGGTTGAGGGAAAAATCCAGTATCAAGAGATCGATTTATCATATCCGTAACAATTGGGGAAAAAAACGATTACTGTAAACGGGGTAATTTTGGCGGTGGTTTTATTTTGGCTATATTGGCGGTCGGGCTAAGATGCGCCAAAATTAATCCACCGCCAATATATGCCTTTGTGAAATGAAAAATTCCTTTACTCTTAGGAAAATTTTATCTTGCGCGATGTACGTTCGTAAATGTCTAATAAAATTAATTCCAAAATTGCAGATTAAAGTTGGTTTAAGTATTGTAACGAAAATCAAGGAGAAAATGTGTGAAAAACTGGTACACGAATTATTACTCTTACGAGAGGTGTGAAAACAAACTATTGTTTAGTTTATAAAAATGACACTTCTCTAGAAAATTGGCTTTCGTAATAGTTAAACGCTAATAATTGAAAATTAAACGATTTAAACAGCCGAAAGGAGGGAGCGTAGCGACCGACTGAGGCTGTTTAAATCGTTTAATTTTCAATTATTAGCGTTTAACTGACTTAGTCTTTTTCCCGCCTTTTATATTATTGGCATCATATTGCACGATCAAAACGGAATAAGACGGATACATTTATAACAAGTAAACGCCCCACTCTTTCCAAATATGGAGTTGTTGAAATATGCACGCAAATATTGAGTATTTATAAAGAGCAATTACAGAAGATAAATATGAAGTATAATTTGGTTTTATTTACCCGGCAACATAGATGAACGAAAATCTAATACTTTTCACTCCGTTTAGCATGTTTCTTTCAAAGAATAAAAAACTTAACGGAATCGTTTTATCGTATGTAATAAAAGGTCCCTTTATTGAATAATTGTGCCAGTAATTGTTTACGAACATTTGTATGAAGGGCAATCTAAAGACGTAAACAACAAAGCAGATTATACTATTCTGAGAAAAAAGATGTTATACAGTACACCACACCTTGGATATATGCACATTCAATGACCCCAATTCGTGGACGTTTTCTTGTGTCATCAGCTAAGTTAATTGTCTTTGTTAATTTTGGTGGACTATAAAACGCCTCATCTATAGCTGATCATGAAATGAGATTTTGCCAAATTTAGAAAGGGACCAAAAGTAATTAAACTAGAAGTTTATTGGAATTAACGCTAAGAAATAAGTATAGGATATATTGCACTGTTCAATTAGATCCCATTAGTTAGGGTTACTTTTTTTGATAAATGTACAGGCAAGTAGAAAAGTCGTCGTTCCATAAGAGATTCGACATGGTAATCCATGCCATGCCAGATAAAAATCTACATAGGATATTCGTTATACAACATGTGCACGAGTTATACGATTTTCGTGTGTACTAATCACGTGGTCATTCCATATTTATGAAGGGGTAGGTCTAGTCTGTACGCATGCGTGGAATCACAAATAAACATCGACGTTTAAATGAAATAATGATCAAAATAAACCTGGGCTGGATAGTTTATGGAAAATAAACCTTCAAAAAATTTGAAAATCCAGCCTTCTGATTGGATGATAATGTAGGACAAAGACTAATTATACTTTCAAGGTCTAAAACGACGAGAAATGAAAAATAGATAAGACGTTTTATTTTGACGGTGCATGTAAGATGCGCCAAAATTAATCACCACCAATAAATCGAAACTGAAAAACCGCCAAATGTGGACACCGCCAATATAAAGCCGTTTACAGTAAATGAGTAAATGTGGGATTACATAAAACATTTAGGTATCGCATCCATTTCACATGACTTGGGTTTCGAATTTAATGAGTTTAAGTACATCCGCCTGTGTGACTTGTTAATTTTTTTCAAATGGTTCACATTGCGAATCACATATTGGGAAGGCAATGTAGTTTTGGTTATCAACACTGCCGTGTAGATCATTTCTTAGGTTCACAATTTTAAAAAAGAAAGAAAAGAAAACTATTTGCGAGTTCTTCATCTGTGCTGCCTTTAGGTAAAGGATACGACCAAGAAGATCCAACATCACTCTGTATACAGGGCTTTAACATTACCATTCCTTCAATGGAGCATGTTTATCTATGATGTGTTTAGTAGTGTTTTCGAAGTTTTCAACCAAAGTGTCTATATTATCCGACTCAGAGGAATGGTTACCTAACTCAAGAAAGTCTCGAGCTATTTCAACCCTGCATACTGATTTCCATTTACGATAGTAAACAGTCCGGCCATACAGTGGTGGAGATGTTTTTTCTATAGTAACAGTTGTAAAACAATGATTAGATTTAAACCAATCCCTATAAGGTTCATTTACTATTAAAGAATCGCTATCCCTACTGATTACAAGGTTAAGAATATGGCCATTTGTATGGGTTGGTGTTTTGACATGCTGCAAGCCCAAAATACGCCCAAAATAATGTTTTCTTGACTTATTTCCCGTATGCTACCTGTATAGCACCAAATGGTAAGTATTTTTTAACAACATAACGTTATTTCTTAAATTGAAATTTTGAAATTCCCTATATTTTGGGAGTTTTGTGATTTTTTTTCAAATAGGATTAGTGTCTAATTTTGTCTGCTTTAATCGTTGAGTCGGTCGTTTTAATATAAGTCTACCAAAATCGTCGAGATTAACTTGCCTTTCTGTAAAAGTAATTTTCTTTTCATTTCATCCAAACTTGGCAAAAATGTTCTTTGTGTGACCCTCCTCAAAAGTTGTTTGTGAAATTTTGATTGACCTCCAAATATGGGCGTGGCTGGGCAGTTATTGAACCTAAAATCTTTAAACATCTTCTCCTAAGTAACCACATACGGGAACCCCCGGTGTTCTCAGAAAAAGACTTCGGGAATATTACCGACGCAGCCATACAAGCGCGTCATCTCGCACGTGGGTTTATATTACGACACAATCAACACGATAACGTTGAGTAATATAAAAAAGTGAAGGATTATAATTGGGCATATTTTAATTTGAGCCTTTATGTGACATTTCCAACAATTTGAAATGGGCGCGAGGAGCAAACATTGAGCAGCCTATACAGCCACAAATTGTAAATATAAAGTTACCTGGTGGTCTAGAGGTACTTTGAAATCTTATCTATCCACAAAACGCATGGTGAAGATTCTGGTCAGACTGTGCGGATACACAGGCTGGTCAGAGTCTTTGTTTTGTGGTTATTTGAAATTGTTGGAAAATAAACGCACATGGTCATTTGATTTCAAACGCAAATTATTTACTGCGTTCAGTAATCCAAGTAAAGTATGCCCTAAGTATGTCCATAAACGACCAGAAAGGTCAAGGATATTTGGGCTTTTGGGCTATTGTTCACGAGTGTATTTTGTGAAGCCAACATATATATTTTTTTTTAATAAAAACCTCTATTAATATTCTGCATGAAACGTTTGTTGTTGTTGGTTTGCTTTTTTTAAATCCAACTATGCCAACATTCCTGTTTACGGAAGCAAAGTTGGACTTTCGTTCCTTCTTCTAGGGTTTACATGATTTTATAAGAGCAAGTTAAAAGTGATTTATTGGAATATATACGTGTGATAAAGTCCGCCCTATTGTACATAGCACATAGGACGAGATTTCCGATAAGGTTATATTTTTTTAGGGGGTGGGCATAAAATGCAGACAATAAAGATTATGTAGTAATACAAAGAAGAAAAGTAAGCGATTTAAAATAAGGGTACAGAAACGCAGACAACATAGGTGTGGAGCCAGATGATATGGAAAAAGTTTTAAATTAAAATCATTTTGAACCAACATGTATTTTATGGTAGTTAATTTATACAGTTGTGCTTTTATGACAAATGCTTATTAAATTTGTACTTTTGCTAACGTTTTTTGCTCACCTGAGCATCATGTGAGCTATTGTGATCACCTTTCGTCCAGCGTCTGTCCGTCGGTCGTCGGTCGTCAGTCGTCGGTCGTCGTCCGTAGTCCGGCGTCCGTCAACAATTTCTTTAAACGACATCTCCTCCTAAACTACTGGGCCAATTAACACCAAATTTTACAGAAATGTTGCTTAGGTGGTCCCCTTCAAAAATAGCTAAAAGACTTGAAATCCATGAAAAACTCTGGTTGCTATGGCAACCAATAGTGAAATTTTAAGAAAATCTTTAAAATTCTTCCTCTTCTGAACCAGGAGTCCGACAGACTTAAAATTTCGCATGGATGATCAGTTCATAGACCTGAATTAAAATAGCTAAAATCATACCTGTTGCGCCTCCGCTACAGGGGGGAGGGGGTAGTACTTTGGTTAAATTTTGTAGTCTTTAACCTTCTTCTTCTTCGGAACCAGGACTTGAAAATTGGCATGGATGATCAGCTTATAAACCTCAATTAAAATAGTAAAAATCAGGACTGTTGGGCCACCAGGTGCAGAGCATCTGGGGGGGGGGGGGGACAGTGCTTTGTTGAAAATTTTGAAAACTGTCTTCTTCTGATAAACCAGAATCCCTGCAGCCTTTATATTTGACATGAATGGTCAGCTCATAGACCCTATCTAAAATAGCTAAAATAATGAATGTTTGGCCACCAGGTGCGGAGCACCAGGGGGCGGGAGGGTAGCTTTTCAGTGCAAATCTTAAATCTTTAACCTTATTCTTCTGATAAACCATGTGCCCTACAGACTTGAAAAATGGCAATGATGATCAGCATATGGACCATAATTAGAAAAGATGAAAAAATAACTGTTGGGCCACCAGGTGCGGAGCCACCGGGGCAAAAGGGTAGTACTTTGTTAAAAAATTAAATCCATAACCTTCTTCTTCTAATCTAAACCAGAATCCTTACAACCTTTATATTTGACACGAATGATCAGCTCATAGACCCTATTTTACATAACTATAACCATGAATGTTTGGCTACCAGTGAAGAGCACTGGGGGAGGGGGTAGTATTTTCGGTCAATTCTGAAATTTTAAACCTTCTCCTGATGATGAAGTAGGAACCTTACAGGCTCTAAATTTGGTATGAGTCATCAGCTCATATATGTTAATAAAAAAAGATACAGTCATGGTTGTTTTGTGACCAGGGACAGGGACCCAAGGGGAGGGGGTTGTGCTTTGTGGTAAATTTAACCCTTGACATGCTAACCCGAAATATTCCTGCTTTGGCAGGAGCTTAAGACCAACATCAGCCTGCACATATGTGTAGTCTGATGTTAGTCTACACCACCTGTTTCTCACTTTCAAACCAGAATTATCAATAGATATAGTTTTTCAATTAAAAATGACCTATAGTTGGTACTTTCAGTGCTTTTTGCCCTTTGTTTTTGGTGTTAATTTTTAGCTCACCTGAGCACAAAGTGCTCAAGTGAGCTATTGTGATCTACTTTTGTCCGGCGTCCGTGCGTCGTCAGTCGTCCAGCGTCCGGCGTCCGTCAACAATTTCTTTAAACGACATCTCCTCCTAAACTACTAGGCCAATTAACACCAAATTTTACAGAAATGTTCCCTAGGTGGTCCTCTTCAGAAATTGCTAAAAGAATTGAAATCGGTGAAAAACTCTGGTTGCTATGGCAACCAAAGTTGAAAATTTAAGAAAATCTTGAAATTCTTCTTCTTAAGAACAAGCAGTCCTACAGCCTTGAAAGTTGGCATGGATGATTAGCTCATAGACCTGAATAAAAATAGCTTAAATCATATCTGTTGGGTCTACAGGTGCGGAGCACTTGTAGGGAGGGGGAGTTCTTTGGGTTAATTTGTTAATCTTTAACCTTCTTCTTCTTCTGAATTAGAAGCCCTACAGCCTTCAAACTTGGCATGGAGGATCAGCTCATATACCTTAATAAAAAAAGCTTAAATAATATCTGTTGGGCCGCCAGGTGTGGAGCACCAGGGGGGAGGGGGTAGTACTTTTGTGAAAATTTTGGAATCTTTAACCTTCTTCTTCTGAACAAGGAGCCCGACATATCTGAATATTGGCATGGATGATCAGCATATGGACCTTTATAAAAATAGCTAAAATCATGACTGTACATTCACCAGGTGCGGAGCATCAGGGGGGGAGAGTGTAGTACTTTTGTGAAAATTTTGTAATCTTTAACCTTCTTCTTCTGATGAACCACAAGCCCTACAGACATGAAAATTGGCATGGAGGATCAGCTTATAGACCTTAATAAAAATAGGTAAAATTATGTCTGTTTTGCCACCAGGTGCGGAGAACCAGGGGGGAGGGGGTAGTACTTTTGTGAAAATTTTGTAACTTTAACCTCTACCGTCACTGCTTCAGTCCAACAATCTGTAATGTGTAGAAATGGATGTTTATCTGATAAAATCTGAATTTAAGATCTCTACTCGCCCTGGAGTATATGCTTGATATGCTGTGGTTTTTATAGTATTAACTGTTTACAATGTTTATATGTAATGTGTAATATAATGTAATATATAATAAAAATAAAAAGAAACAAACTTCTGCAATTAGGCAGTGAGCATTTCAAGTTGGGGGACATACTTAGGATAGATAGAAAGAATATGGCTAGTTAACGTACGTGTCTAAGTAGAAAAAAAAGCAAAGTTATGAAATAATGAAAACCTGATCCTCCAATATAATACTCTAATATAATACTCTGTTATGTTCTTCAACCGTAAAAATGTCACTTAAATTTCCGCATGAATTGATACGGGCAAAAAAAAAAACTGCCGCCGAAGCACGCCTATAGCTTTCGGGTAAGAATGACAGATATTGGCATACCCATTTCTCCATAGGTAATTCATTCCGATGTGCTTTTGATTGGCGTTATTTCGTTATCGAACATGAAACTCCCATTCATTCGCCATGGGTTCCAAGTAGTATTATCCGGTTATTTCTATTTCTACCGACGACTTTAAGACTAGAATTCAATTTGGTTTGTGCCTATCACGTATGGATTGCCTATGGTTAACAAGTATTTTTGTCTTCTCAAAGGAATTTGAAATAAGATTTTTTTTAGTTTCTAATACAATATTTGTTCCCAAATGAAAAAGAAGGATTAGATTTACAATTATATGGTGGTTACCTATTACAATAAAAGTATGTATTTTGTAACGTTCGTGTTAACAATAAAATGATGTTTCGACAACTATTCTGTTCACAATTAATATCTAACTTCAAAACATACGTTAGTTAGATCATATTTAAAGGGAAGAAAGAGGTTGTTGTCTAAGGTTCTATTCAAGCAAACTTCTAATGAATACTGATAAAAATAATAAGGTAACTATGATAAACAATGTTACAGTCTGCATCGAAAGCTCAGTAGCTGGAGCAGTTCTTCTGAACTGAAGATCAGGGGTTCAAGTCCTGTTGAATGCAAGTTGTAATCTTGGACAAGAAACTTAATGTATAAAACCTCAGTCCACCCAGTTAAAATAGTAAGCAGTACCTGTTATTTAAAAACTTCCTCTTATAATGCACCCTCCCCCCAATTCTAATATGTTGATGACAAGCTCCTACATCAAAATGTGGGGGTTGCATTCTACTTGGTATCTGCCCAGGGCACAAAGCATTACGGGGAAGTGACGTCATCAAGACAGTTAAAAACATCCGTATTTACATTTTTTTTTTAAAAAAAAATGTAGAAACGTAAAAACAGTGTTGTGATGTCTATGTTGTGAAGATCTGTAGACTGGCGTTGAAAACGTCTACAGACTCTGCATGCACCAGGTCATTGTATTCAAATGAAATTAGCAATCTAATTGATAGTGATATAATTGAAGCAATAGAAAAAATAGTTAACATTTATAAAAGAGCTGCCTCTACCATGAAGAAAGTTAATCAAGTGCTCCGGTGTAATTCAGAAACCGACCCACCCTGGTGGGTCTATAGTTGCCATAAAGCTAAACCTTTTAAGTACTCGTTGCTGCGAAGATTTCGAGTCACAAATAACCAAAGGGACTTTGACGAGTATATCAAAGTACGTGATTCTTTCAGAAAGATTTGTACTCAGAAAAAGTCCACTTTTCTGCATAAAAAACGCCAATTACTAGCAAAAAAAGTAATAGCCCGACCGAATTATGGCGTACGCTCCGTCATCATACTCGCAAAAATCAAACAGAAAGTACTAAGTTCATTGCCAAATCACAAAATCCAACATGTACCCGTACAAGTTATAGACACATATTAGACCCGGCAACCAGGCAATGATCCATAATTTGCTATGAACTAGTCTAAATTGTAATATCCTTAGTTTGAAGAGAACTAGTTAACACAAAGTTCAGACTTACTTAGTGGCAGAAATGTAATGATTATGAAAATTATATCAATTATTTTTTTAAAACACTGAGACTCAGATATCGAGCTATTTTTATGCTGATATTTACATCTTCATTACTCATTAGTCAAATAGATTTAGTCTTCATACATGCTGATTTTGAAATATTTTTATTGAGACAATTGCTAATGTTTGTGTCTGCCTTAAAAGCTCATGATTTTCACAGCATAATAACACATTAATTTCATCTCCAATATCTTCAGAGGAACATTTCTTACCCTGTCTATCATTTATTGCAGTTTTAGGTACTGTATATCTCCCTAATTCAATTTGTTACCTGTGATTGCTGGTTCTATATCTACTCATATCAATTCTTTTATTAAAATTGTGGGTATTCATCAGATAGCCCTCAAATTCAAAAATATATTTGAACGTTCTATATGTTCTTAGTTTCTCACTATTTTGCAGTTGTTGTGTCCAGTTATTTTCAAACTCTTTTTTAATAGATTTCAATACATGTATTATCTTTGTTATACTCACAGGTGTGGAAAATTCATAAGCCTTAGAAACATTACCATATCTCTTGAGAATAGCTAATTTTGCACCATGAGCTTGTTTTCTTCAAGGGCATGTGAAAGAAGAAAGTCTCCAGTTTTGCCACTTTGAAGTCTATCCCAATATTTCAACATAGATAAAACTACATCAATGTATATAGGATATCTTTCTAATTCACCATACAAGGCTAAATTGCTTGTTGTTTTTTTTTACTGACAGAGCATATCTGCATAACCGTAAGTTAAGCTTTTCTAGGGGAAATACTTGTAAGCCCTCTCAAGCAAGTTTTCCTCTGATGTTGGTTTGAACATCCCTATTATCTTAGATGCATATCAAAGTATGGGTTTGACAGTGTGATCAAATACATATATTAACTTGTCAACATCACAGGGCATATTCTTAAATATATTTGTGAGTTAAAAAAATGCTTTTTGACCCCTAGTGTAAAGGTCATTCAAAGCGTCGTTAAAACCAGCGTCGTTAAAACTACCATTTTGTGCTTATAGTAACTGGTGTGCAATCATGGTCAAATACCTTGGTAATATCATTAATGAATACATTAAACTTGTTAGGACTGAGGTTACTCCTTGGAAACACCAATATTTGAAGGAAAGGCGGCAGTTATTTTATTGACGTTAATTTTCACTGTCAATTCTATATGTTTATACATTGACTGTTTAATAGAAAACCTATACCAATCTGACTAAGTTTCAGTATAAGAGCTGGATGAATCACTGAGTCAAATGCCTTTTTAAAGTCTATAAAACAGGTAAAGAGTTTTTTGTTTTTATTAAAATTCTAAGGAATTTAACAAGTCTTGTATTCAATATTGAGTTGAAAATTTTGCTCATACAACTAGTTATAGTGATCCCCCTGTAGTTTCCAGGGTCATGTATATCTACTTGTTTAAATATCGCAATAATTACACCTTTAGACCAGCTTTCATGATAAATGTCTGAAGATAGAATACTATTAAACAATTTACATAATGCTGGTAGTAAAGCATACTGATCATTTTCAACATTTTATTTATGATACCGTCAAGGCCACTGCTTTTATTCTTTTTAAGTTTTTAGCAAGCTTGGCCTATCTCTGTACTAGTTATCGGGTTGGCCAATATATCAACTCCTTTGGGTAATGTTTTTGAAACTAATATATGGTTAAACTCATTATTTATGCCTATTTTATTACCTGTGACCTGATTTAGCTCGATAAAGTGATCCAGAAGTATTTGGTTACCGATTGAAATATTTTCATTATCTTTAGTACTTTTTTGTTTTAGAGAATTAAGGATTCTCCAAAAAGCCTTGGTATCCTTTGTGGATATTGCTCTCATTCTATTTACTATCTCTTTAAAATAATTCCGTCGCCTTTCCTTCCTTACTCTGTTATACTTCTTATTCAGACAAAAACTTCTTTGTCTATGCTTATAATTGAATGGACAAAAGGCAAGTTGTTTACTTGGATTATCTAATGAAGTCTTCAGGTGAAGATCACTAGAATAGCAGGTTTTATGCTTACTAACTCTTGTTTTTTCTAAGGATACTTTTACTTGCCTTTAGAGACATTTCAGCAGCTTGTTAAATACAGCTATTAATATCAACAACAGCTTTTTCAATACCTTTCTTATTTAAACTTATTTCAAACTTATTAAACTCATCAAGCTTTGATGTAACAGAGGGACTAGTCAATGCTTCGTGAAACTTTGAGATTGAGTCATCCTTCCATAAGTACTTAAATTGTAACGGAAAAACTTGGGTCGTGTCAAGGACATGGGTTTCATTAAGATTAAAAGATAATATGCATGATAAAAGACAATGGTTAGATATGGACTTTCATATGACAGTCATATACTTTCATTCATAAGAATCTATTTAGAATACTTTCACTTGCAATTATATAGTCAATCATACTGATACATAGGGAATAGTGGGCTGTTTATTTCCCTGGGAAATCCCCTAAAGTTCTTCAATTTATCATTCTTAGTCTACTCTGGATGCATAATTCTAAACGGTTTTCAACCTGTTACATCTAGCTTGGTCCTTACTTAATCTAGATATACATAGTATATCTTCAATATAATGTTCATCAGTGTCAAATTTTGAACAGCTGTCATTTGGAATATAGTCAAACTCAACACCAGCTCGTGCATTAAAGTCTCCTAGACAAGTTATACCCCCTTATCATACATGTTATTAATATCACTTAAACGGTTATCTAATTGATCGCCTTCTTTGGTCGAATACGTAGAATTTTCCGGGGGAATATGAAGAAAACAAATATAAATCTCTTTCAAGTGAATATTTCTAGAAAGACAGTGAGTAAAATTTTCGCCAGGCGATATTTTTCACCATTTTGGTGACCTTGAGCGGGGACGTAGTAAAAAATCCCGAACCCACCGCCCGGGTTGGGCTAGTGGGGCTAGTGCTGGTGTGGCGAATACCCTAGTGAAAATACGCGGTCTACAAAAGCTAGTAAACAAACCACGCTCCCATATGAAGAGATTGTATCATCCCCAAACCCCACCCCATTACCCCACCGCTATATGAACGAATCACTATCGACCCAGCAAAATAAGCAATTACAAGCCAATGAAACCGGGGACCAAAGAGACATACAAAGTCTTTTTACCATAAACGATATAAAAAAACAGTGGCAGAATTAGTAACGAGCGGGTCAGAAAGAAAATAGAAACAATGAGCGAAGAAAAGATGAATGAAAGGGAAAAGAGTTATGTAAAGTCGAAAAGCAAAATTTACCTAGCTTAATTCTATCATTAAAAACTGACGTTAATAATAATATGAGTTCTATTAAAAGCCAGTTGATTGGGCTTAATTCAACATTGAAGAATTAAACGGCAAATATGGCCCAGCTTGTTAACGATTGTGAAAACTTACGACGAGAAAACGAGAACTTTCAGCAAAGTAATATAGATTTATGTGATAAGGTGTCTCGCGTAGAAAATTCTGTCGATTCAATTGAAAACCAGTCTCGTCAAAATAATTTATCATTCGAAGGAATTGAAGTGCCGATCAACGAATCATGGGATGTAATCGAAAGCAAAATTAGGAATGTTTTAAGCAAAGACTTGGAAATAGAAAATATAGGAGCTGAACATTGAAAGGGCACACAGATTGAAACACTTCTAGAGAAAAACTAGATCGTAATTCCTCCAAGTATGAAAAGGAAGATTTCTCGGCCCGTATAAGAAAGCAGAGATACGAACTCGGAAATTCCTACGCATAGCTCGACAACGAGGCGATACTGCATCATTATCATATAACAGACTAATTATTAATGGTGATGCGTATAGATACAACGAAAATGATGACGATTTAATGTTACTCAGAAGGAAACGTTATCTGAGACAGAAACAACGTGGATAGCGCATGCGCGATCCCATCAACGACCCAATGGAGAGCCATCTAATTTGAATATGCATGAGTTTACCGGCAGTATTGATAACATATCGGTGAATATGGCGGTGCACGATCTGACTATGAAAACACCGACGGCTGACGTGGCGGGCTTAGCCAAGTGCATTTATTAACTATTCTATGATTGAACATAGTAGGATTGATAATTCAAAATTTAAGTCGTTTTTAAAATAGTACGACGTTGGGGCGATTCGACGTTGGGGCGATTCGATGTCCGAGTTTATAACTCGAATACGCTTTTATGACTTGTGATTACAATACATTTGTATGCAATCGACGAGTCACAATAGCGAATTTTACTTATAGTACATTTCTACAAACTTTTGACGTTGTAAGACCTCGAAAAGAGCGAAGTTTTAGAAACAGTGGTGGGACAGGCGTTTACATAAGAGAGCAAATATTTAACAAATATTTTTGTTGTCGAATACATTGTGAATTCATGTTCGTGAAGTTGGCAGAGTAGCAGACTAGCAGAGTGAAGAAAGCTGAGTAGCAGACTGGCAGCCTGGCAGAGTGAAGTTAGCAGAGTAGCAGACTGGCAGAGTAGCAGAGTGAAGTTAGCAGACTGGCAGTCTGACAGACTGGCAGAGTGAGAGAACAGATCTTCATTAACATGAAAATTGGAGTTCATTTTTAATCTAATTGGGTTTTGAATTCGTTGAAAATAGTTTTTGGGTGAACTTGAGGCTTCGGATAATTTCTAACTTTTTTCAACAGTAATGTATTCCTAGAATTATAACCCTTTATTTCGATCAAGCTATTATCAAAAGCGTTTGATTTGAAATTGTGTCCCACCTTTTCCGTAAGAAATCCTGTCGAGTTGTGCCGCTTTTACAGTAGGATAACCTGCCGATTTGTCGATTGTCAAAGTTTGTCAAATGTTGATTTTGTTGTTAACTTTTGACAACTGTTAAAATGTCGCGGTCTCAGTCAGCTGGTCTACTGAAAATAACAACATGCAAAAGTACACTGGCAGTTTGACAGACTGGCAGAGTAGCAGACTGACAGAGTGAAGTTAGCAGACTGCCAGTCTGCCAGAGTAGCACCGTAGCAGACTGAAGTTAGCAGACTTGCAGTCTGGCAGACTGGCAGAGTGAGAGAACGGACCTTAATCAACATGAAAATTGAAGTTAATCTTTATGCTAATTGGGCTTTGAATTTCGTTGAAAATAGTAATTTTGTGAACTTGCGGCTCCGGATAATTTCTAACGTTTTACAATAGTAGTATATTTCCTAGAATTATAACCCTTTATGTCGATCAAGCTATATCAAAAACATTTAATTTGAAATTGTTGTCCGCTGTTAAAACGGATAACTTCCAGTTGTCTAATGTTGTTGTTGTTGTTAACTTTTGACAACTGTTAAAATGCCGCGGTCTCATGATATTAATTTCAGTACACAATCTGACAGAGACCGCGGCATTTAAACAGCTGACAAAATTGAACAACAACAACCGACAACATGGCAGGATATCCCACTAAAACAAACGGAAACAATTTCAAATCCAACGCTTTTGATAAGAGCTTGACTGACATAAAGGATTATAATGGGTTATAATTCTTGGAAATATATTAGTATTGCAAAGAGTGAGAAATTTTCCGGAATCACACGTTCGTCTTAACACTATTTTCAACGACTTCAAAGCCCAATGAGTATTAAAATGAACTCCAATTTCATGTTAATGAAGGTCTGCTCTCTCACTCTGCCAGAGTGCCAGTCTGCTAACTTCACTCTGCTACTCTGCTACTCCGCCAGGCTGCCAGTCTGCTTACTTCACTCTGCCAGCAGGCTGCTCTTGCAGTCTGCCAGACTGCCAGTCTGCTAGACTGCCAGTTTGCTAGTGCATGATGTTATTTCAGTACACCAGCTGAAAGAGACCGAGGCATAAAATCTGCTGACAAAATTGAACAACAACAACCGACAACTTGGCAGGATATCCCACTGAAACAAACGGAATCAATTTCAAATCCAACGCTTTTGATTAGAGTCCGACATAAAGGATTATAATTGGTAATACTTCTTGGAAATATATTAATATTGTAAAAAGTGAGGAATTATCCGGAGCCACACGTTCACCCAAAAATTAATTTCAACGAAATCAAAACCGAATTAGCATAAAATGAACTCCAATTTCATGATCATGAGGGTCCGTTCTCTCACTCTGCCAGTCTGCCAGTCTGCTAACTTCACTCTGCTAGTCTGTCAGTCTGCTACTCTGCTAAATTCACTCTGCCAGTCTGCTACTCTGCTAACTTCACTCTGCCAGTCTGCTAGTCTGTTACTCTTCCAACTTCACAAACATTATGAATTCACAGAATGTATTGCATTCTTAATACAGGACTGTATATTTGAGGGCATTTAAAATCGAGTTATTATGTTATTTGTATATATTTCACCAGAAGGCTCCCTTATTACAATGAAGATAAAGATAATGGTATTGATAGATTATCAAATGTTCTACTTCAGTTAAGAAATGAATACGATGAATGTTTATCTTATCTCGCAGGCGATTTTAATGCTAGAACTAAGAGTCTCTTAGACTTTATACCTGACGACAATCATGACTTAAATTTTTTGAGAAATCGATTATATTTCTGACAACTTCTTTCAACATCGTCAAAACAAGGGTATAAAATTTGGAAGAACGTTGGTGGACCTGTGTTGTCATTTTGGTATACATATTATGAATGGGCGATTATTTAATGACAAAGAGGGTAATATAACCTGTATTTCAAATAAAGGAGCCCCTGTGGTAGATTATAATATTGCCTCGTCACTTTTATTTAATTTTTGTTGTGATTTTGAAGTCTTAAATGGGCACGAATCGGACGACTTTCCATTAAAATGTACACTGAGATTAACCTCAAAAGATAACTAAATATACGTTCTGCCGGGAACGAAAACAAGATGTTGTAACACATGGTCAAAAAATGTTTTTTCGCGTGGATTGATTGATTGATTGAATGGGGTTTAACGCCGCTTTCAACATTATTTCAGTTATATCGCTGCGGCCGGAGCACCTAACAATGGATTCCTTGTATTTCTGTCACCTGTACTACCATTATATCCTTTCCTAGCCTCCGATTGCTATCTCACATAGGTTTACGATTTTTTTCGCGTGGAAAGAAGATCATAAACAATATTTTGTGTTTACTTTCACGTTAAAATTCAATAATATATATGACCTTCTGACCTCTGGGATTAACAATAATGTCAATACGCTTGTTTCATTATAAACCGAACTTTAAACATCCACGGCAATTGAATCTGGTTTACGATCCGCATACAAGCGTTTCAGCGTAAACAGTCAACCAACATGGTGGGATGATGAGCTTGAGAAAAATTATAATCATCGAGATTAAATACCTTAAGAAAAAGCAATGATAATAATGACTTATCATTATATCTTGAAATTAAGAGGATTTTTAGAACTAAAGTAAGAATTAAGAAAAAAAACATATCGATTTCCTCTTATAAAAAGAAATTGACTGGTGCTGGTGGCAATCCAAAATTATTTTGGAAAATTCTGGGAAATAAAGAACAATCGAAGACGCTAAGTACTATTCCTATTTCTGTTTGGTACGATCATTTTTCTAAGTTATTTGAACCAACAGAGTATTTTAGTTATAACATGTATGACTTAACTCGAATCGATGCTGCATATTCAGATTTATTGAATAATGTTATTAAAGAGGACGAGACCTTCAGAGCTTTAAACAATTTAATTCCTGGAAAATCGCCCGGACCAGACGGCATTCTTGGGCAATTTATCTCAGGTACAAAGTCAACAATAATTCCATTACTAACAAACTTTTTTAATAAAGTATTTAGTGTTGGCTACATTCCTTAAGTATGGTCTCAAAACATTATTTGCCCACTTTTTAAATCCGGTTCTACCAATGATGTCAATAATTATAGGGGAATATCGCTATCAAATGTTATTTACAAAGTTTTCACAACAATTTTAAATTCCTGCTTATGTAAATGGTGTGAGATGAATGAGATTATTAACGAGGCCCAGGCTGGTTTCAGAAATGTTCCTTGGTTGACCCTTTTTCAAAAATATTTCCTGAAATTTTGATTGGCCCCCAAATATTGGCGTGGAAAGCCGGGGATTATTTTGAGCCCGAAATCTTTGAACGACATCTCTTCCTGAACCATCAGGGCAATTTCAATGAAACTTTACCAGAATGATTCTTGGGTTACCCTCTTCTTAAGTTGTTCAAGAAATCTTGATTGACCCCAAAATATTGGCGTGGCAGGGTGGGGCTTTTTTGAGCCCGAAATCTTTGAACAATATCTCCTGAACCACTGGGCTGATTTCAATGAAACTTTACCTGAATGTTCCTTCTGCGACCCTTTTCAAAATTTGTTCATGAAATTTTGATAAACCCATAAATATTGGCATGGCAGGGTGTGACTTATCTTGAACCTGAAATCTTTGAACTTCATCTCCTGATGAAGGCTGGGCCGATTTCAATGAAACTTGAGAATTTTGGTGCAATGTGGGCCATACCCAATTAATTATTATAAAATAGGTCTTAAACGATTTCAAAGTTGTTTTCTTTCGAAAAAAGCTTCATTTAATGAAAGTCTAAAGATGTTAAAGCCAGTGGAGCGATACAGGCCCTCTTGGGCCTCTTGTTGTTTTCTTTATGTTCATTTTCATACCACTATCTTGACAAAAATCCTGAATTAAATTGAGTTGTCTTTGTTACTGTATTACGGTATCGACAGGACTTGCTACATCATCTGCGTACAGTAACGCGCTAATATTCGGTATATCGTTTGAAACAAAAACACCGAAATTATCGTATTGGTTAATACAGGAGCAAATATTATGAATGAATAGATTATATACTTGGAGACTACATTTGTCACCCTGTTACGTACCTCTCATACAAGGAAAATAACTTGTGTATGACTCGTCAATTCTGACGCATGAATTATTGTTCTTGTAAATATTTACAAGTATATGGAAATGCTTTTTCGAAATCAACAAACAGAACATACAAACGACTGTTTTCTTTTTAAGGTTTTGTTTGATTGAATGGGTTTTACGCCGCTTTCAACAATTTCGCAGTTATATCGCCTGTCACCTGTACTACCATTACACCCTTTCCTAGCCTCCGACTGCTATCTCACATAGGTTTACGATTTTATACCCATTGGTGAGAGACAAACGTCGGAAAGGATATTTGTCGCCACCGGGGATCGGACCCGTTTCTGAAACCACCAGCTTTTATCAAAAGACTGTTTTCGTCAATGAGACTCTGAAGTTAGCTGTCTTTCGTTTCATTTTCTTTCTGCAGAAACGTGATGTGCCTGTCTTTTTATGTCCATCAAGATTTTGTTATTCTTAACAACACTTTCATTTTTCACTTTCGGGTGTTCTATCTCAAGCATTGATTAATGGTTCAGGTTTTGCATGGACATCTCTGAGATTCTGATTTTCGAAGCTTAGGTTTGTTTGTTCTGGGAATGTTTTTTCACTATTTTCCAGGTTCGACAGTTTATTCATAATTGTTTTCATCTTAATTTACTTGGACCTTTTATCTGGGCAATTGTTTTGTCAATGTTTTCAAGTCTTTCAGATATTGTGGTATAATCGGCATTGGTATTCACTACAGAGCTCCCAATTTTATCCAGGGAAGATTTGAATTTCTGAAGCTAAATTTAGATCTATTTTTTTATTATCTCTATTAGAGAGAGTGACAAATGCTGTTGATTATTGTAAGTGGGGAGAGTTTCTACAGAGCTCATCCACTTTTCATCATTTATAGTACATGATATACAGTTATACTTTCTCTGTTTATAGCGAATATATCTAGCCAGTTCGTAGCGAGGTAGTTGAGTACAATCATAATGAAGCCAGTTTTTACACATAGTACATTCAATCATCAAGTTTGTGTTTGGATTGTCACATTGGATTTAAAGGCGTTTTGCACTTTGGTGTTAATCTGTGGAGATTCATCATATATAGGTACAGTACTGACTGTTTCATAGCTTAATGGACATTGTAATTGACTTTGAGGAATCGTTTGTTCTTCGTTGTTATTTTGTAGTGGTTCTACACATTTATGCACTGTTTGTTCTGAATTGTCATTCAACATATTTGGGTTTAAATTATCTGACTCTATGCAATCTTGAGAGAACTGATCTTCCTCGAAACCACACTCGTTATTGTCTTGATTAGGGTGTTCTGCTGTATAATTCTCAATATCTATGTTTCGGTATCGTATATGCTAATTGGCTTTAAACATGTCATTTCAATGATGTGTAAAGCATTTTCTAAAGTCTTGCATCCTTGGAAGACTAATCCTTTTTTGCCGACCACATGGGGCGATCAGTCCGGCCATCCTCTGAATATAAGAAACTCGCACCCATTGGTTAGTCCTTCACCCTATGTTGAGACAACATAATAGCTGTGTTTACGATTTTCACTCATTTTCCCAGATAAGGCTTCGTCAATTGTGCAGATTAGACCTGCTTTTAGGTTTTGTTTACATCGTCTCGTAAAAAACCGCCATTACAGGACGTTTAGGAGTGGACGTTGATCCAACATGGTTCATAAAGCCTATGGACTTGTGAGTGCTCCAATATTGTTCCCAAATTGTAAAACTGTGCTGTCTACTATGCTGTCTAAGTTATTGTCAACTTCCATCTCCTCATGAACTAGCAACCCTTACTCTATTCCGAGGTGTGGCATGATCTCTCAATGTCTTCAAACGCCTCTCCCGATTAACTATGCTTGTTGTAAGAATATACTTGTTAGGGGGGGTCTCTCTAATGTTGGAGAACATGTTTTCATAACAAGTTCAATTCTATTGCTCATATATACTTCATGTGACAAAATCTTGATAGGGTTAAAACAAAGACAACGGTTCGCATAATTATGAAAATATAGTCATGAGACTCTCAATTACTGTGTCCTTAGTGGTGGATTTGAAATGATATGCCAAAATGCAGTGGGTCTCGCATACATGGGAGGAAATAAAGCCACACGATAAACTTAACATAATCTTTATTTTCTCAAAGAATACAAATTTTACCATATTTACAATCAAGAAATTAAATATAAATAAGATTTTTAAGATATAAATGAGATAGAACATTTTCCAAAGATACAGTTAACAACATCGTGAAGATGAATAATTTTGGAATTATTTGGGAATAAATAGAATGAGTACGATGAGTGAGTTTTGTGCGAATTAAAAGGGAGATAATCCAACATATCTAATTTTGTTTAAGATGAACAAAATTAGAGATATTTATTTCTATCCTTTTATATAATAAGAATAAAAGTTCTTTGAATTGTTTCCTATTTCTTCAAGAACCAATCGGGCGCTTACAATTTGAATTATATCAGTGAAATCGCATTTTTTTTATATATGTCTATTCGGAATGCATTTATTGGTTTTATCTCTTTCGGTCATTTTGGAGCGTTTTTTATTGGTTTGGGTGAGTGTTTGGAATGACTGGTTGGAGCACTGAGCGAGTGATTTTGAATGGCTTTGATCGAGACGACTGTCAATCTCTTGATATGATTAACCTACAGTTTATTTGGATTATCCTATTCTAATTTTGAGTGCCTTATGCCTGTAAGTAAGTATCATAACACTCTTCCTAGTGTGCTTGTTGGGGGGACAAGTGGGTCTTTGGTAACCGCTCTTAGCAAATTGAAATAATTCCGTGTACTCAAAAGCATTCAATAAATCAACAATTTTCATTATTACATTACAAAGAAAACACAATCTTTAGACTGCTCCAAAATTGGAAGAAGACAACTTTTTTTGTGTTTTATGTCGCGAATTAAGAGTCAGATCTTCTATCCACTTAGCTGTTCTCACAAGCCAAACACCGATATCTGCAGGTTGTGCACGTACCATCGTAGTTCTTGTGTATCTTCATTTATAATATGACCTACATCGCGGGAGTGAAATAACCCCGTTGAATATTTTTGATGTTACACGGGTGTTATTACACTAGGGGAATAACTATTCAAATGAGCTAAGAACGAAGAAAAACGTTATTTTTGTTAGGAAAATGACGTCATAGTGGATCTGCTGATGTCATTTCGCAAACGGCGTTACATATGTTGGACGGAATAACATGCATCGACAAATATCGAAATTTTCTCGGTTTTTTTTACCAAAATTCGGATCATATTATAAATAGAATATCAAAGTTGTGTTAATCAAATACCGAATTTATTAAACTCGTCATCTATAAACAGATAAAAACTCGACAAAGTCTCGTTTTTATTTGTTAATAGATGACTTTTTTAATAAATTCGGTATTTAATGACCTCTCATTCAATATCCTCTATTTATCTTAGTAGACTGTAGTAATTCGACGTACTTATTTGTTAGTACGGCGAATTACTTCAGTCTACTAAGATAAATGATGATACACAAATATGTAGGCAATCTGAACTGGACTTATTCTTTGTGTTGTTAAAGAAAGGACACTAAATCGGAGACACCTCTGCGTCCCTTTTTTTAATCTGTAGCTTCTTTAAGTCCTGAATAACGAATATAACTTAAATTTTCCTGCATGGGTTTAATGCTGCTTACTATCAATAGCTCTCAATATACCTTAAATGCACTGTTCAGGGTCTGTGTTTTGTACAATTTCAGCTCACCTTTCAGCCACTACTCATGAATGGATACTTATCGTTTCTAACAACAGTAACGTGTTACTACAATTTTATCACTTACCAGTTTGTTGAGACAAATGATTTGGGTCGAGGGTGGTGATAGCTGATTGCTTCATTTTCCTGGAGAAATACAATCATAGTTCTGTAATCCTTGTGCTAGAAAAGCGAACCTCCAAAGTGGTCAAACGCACTTTACAGATCTAAATCCGCAACACAGTGAATTTCGTTTAATGCCGCTTTATGAACTTTGGCATACTAGCATCAAACTCACGTCCCTAACGCTAAGAAACTCATGTTTTACATACTGATCTAGTTGAAATTCCAAATGCAAAAGTTCCAGTACACATTAAGCTATACTCACGCCAATTAAAACGCCTCAGTCATATTGAAAGGGCAATAATTTACAAACAACACACTCCGTTTTACTTTTTTTCTTCATATTAAAGAAAAATTATTACCACATAGGCGGTTTTTTTACGTTAGTACAGTGGTCTCGCGTTATCTCGAGATGGCGAAAACTCGAATTCGCGCGAAAGCTCGAGCTGGCCTTGCAGTCCCGACGCGTCTTACTCTTTTTTCTTGTTGGTTAATACTGCACTTACTCGAACGCGCGATTGCTCGATCTCTCGAGCAGCAATCTCAGTCCCGTGGTCAAGTTTTACTGCATTCACTCGAGCAAAGGGGTTCGCACCTTTCTGACATCCATTGTTTTGCTTCAAAATTAACATACAGCGCGTATTTGTTATTTCGGCCCATCGTCAGGACTTCTTCACAGGGTCTTGGCGAGTCAGACAACTTGTTTTCACACCTTTTTGTATGCCACACTTATTCAATTTTAGGGTTGAAATGAGGGGAATTAAATGATCAGAAAATCATTTTGAGACTTTGAAACAAAACAAGTAGGCATTTTTGTCGAATCAATGCTCATTATCTTTTTGATAGCCGTTCGAAAATCATTCTCGTGAGTTATTCAGCAAATTATTCATCTTTATAAAGCAACATATTGTCGATTGCCCATCGAAACATCATAACTAAACTTTTTCAGCTGTAGTTTAAATGTTTCTGTCACCCATCGATAGTGTGAGACACAAAAACCTAGTAACAGAAAAATGCTTTGAATTTTTAATTGTATTGAAGGAAGTTAGCTCCAAAGAAAACATTGTGAGAAAAGAAGGAATTGCTTACAACCTCGCCTATGTTCTGACTGATTAAACGTCTAAAATTTTGTCATTGAGAAACGATAGCTACGAAAATATTACCAGGAAGAAAGAGCATGCATGTTTTAATGCCTTTCATTTAAATTGCTACATGTAAGGAAAACAGGTACGACTAACATTGACGCCGACGCCTTAATCGGCTTTTTATTTTCATTCAATTTTACACGCTGACAATTTGACCAAATTAACAAATCGTTTTATATCATAATATCATTGGTACTTCATAAAACTATTCCTCTAGGAGTATTTTACATATGTACTGCATATTTTGAAGGCAAAATATGCAAAGGTAAGTTTAAATCGCAGTGAAATGTCTTCGTAGAGGATAATTCTGCGCACTGGCATTAACTCGAATCATGCGATTACTCGAGCAAATTGGTCGGTCCCGTGTGTGTTCGAGATATCGCGAGACCACTGTATATTCATTTTACACATTATGAGATCATTCTTCGTCCGTAGAACTACGGACTAATCTTTCTCTTATTCATATTAGCTCGTCACAGTGTATTGACATTCTGTTTCAGTGGTTCTTGTAGTTATGTGCAAAAATTTTAGCATATTGGACTAGGAGGGGCTGTTAGATTTTAATGGTACTTCCATATATCCATATTCAAAGACTGATATTAAAATCATACATGATACCCGCTTTAAGGTTCAATTCATGCTTAACTCCCTTGGAAGGGAGATAAGCATGGAAATAACCACCCGGATGTTGGCTTTTCATAGACCGCCATATTGTTCAGAAAAGCGGAAAACAATCAAAGCTCTAACGACTTCCAACTGAATAGAGTGTTTTAAAGTCGTTATGCTTCGAAAATGAGGATTTAGCGGGTAAGATAAAGCATCGTATATTCATTATATAGACTAGATGAGTGTGATTGGCGAGAATCTCAAATGGAAATTGGAATGGCGCATATTGGTACCGGTATCTCTTGTTCGGTCAAACTGGGTCACTGACCTCAAATCGCTGCAACCGATTCCTGGCTAAATTTAGCTTGTTTTAGAGATCCCTTACAGTCGTTTTCCAGTCTTTTCAGTGATATTTAAATCTCACACTGTACTGATATATTGTTATGATTTATGATGGTCCGAAACTTCATTGTTTTGATTAGAGATCGGTGTTGTACCCATTTTGGATTGTGGATCGTGACGTCACACAACACTTGAAATGCGTCACATTTGATATTTATCCAGATTTCAGAGACTGCATCACTATTCAAATATTGTTGTTCCTAAAAATTAAGCCATTGAAAATGATGTAAAAAAAAAGAATGAAATTCAAATTGTTCATTAATTTTGAAAACATATCTAGAATTAAACTTGTCCTTGGCCAAATGTTTAACATGTATTTTGATTTTCTTCTAACTTAAGTATTTTTTACATAATTTTAATAAATTGAAAATATTTATATAAATTAAGAGTTGAATTATTAAATAAACTCTAGCTATGTATTTCCATTTTATCCAAACACCTATAAGGGTCCTCCCCAGGCTCTTTAATATAGGTTCACAGTCAACTCTGCCTATTAATAACTTGGTCTGTCAGCTTGGCCTTTATAAGTTATATAGGTACATGTATAAAGATGCAATGAAAATATATATTCGAGTTTTTGTACTTTTTTTCGGTGCACATGTAGAGGGAAAATATTGTGCACAAGTTAAAAATACTTGAAACAAGATATTTTCACTTGTTTTCACAATATTTTTTATGTTAAATGGAATAATTCCTTATTCTTTTAATGACAAACACTTAAAATGAAACTTTGGAATTGCTTAAAATTTGGAGAAGTCTAAAGTTTTGCAATCTGGTAATTAGCTAAACAAAAGTGGTACGACAAAATGGCCACCATAAGGATACTGTGAACAGCAGCCAATCTGTGTACAGCAGCCAATTTGGCCCTTTCCCTTGACTGGCTGCTGTACACAGATTCGACTGTATTTCTATATTGTGCATAATATAGCCACAGTTTGGACCTGCGTACACCCTACACTGAACTCATTAACAATGATCCTGGAAGTTTGTCAAGATTCAAGCATGCGTATCACTTTCACACGATCCTTTAGAGAGAGGAACTTACATTTAGAGAGTGACATTATGGCGAGAATAGACCAAAGCAGGTTTTCATCCATTTTAAAGACCTCGAGAAATCAGTTTGCTAAATGTGTAAACAACCTGTAATGCTCAAGATCATTTTATTTAAAGAGACCTGACAACTGAGAAATTCCATATCCTTTAATTAATTATCATCATTTATGTAGATCAAATGAATAATAATGGCCAATTACACGTCATTTAATCGACAACACAGGATTAAATCGATAACTGGTTGTTTATAACTTGTACATTACGATAAAGCGACTTCGGCTGTTTACTATAGTGGTGATTATCGATTTTTTCAAACACGACTAATTAAGTCGCGTGTTTTGTCAGATGACCGTTGTATAGGTGTGATATACAGTATGAATTAGACCAATTAAGGTGACCACCGGCCGCATTTCAGGAGATCATGTTATTCACAGTGCAATTAAAGAAGGAATTTGCATGGGGGGAAATCAAGTTGGCTGCTCACACAGATTTGACTGTAGTTTGAATGACGGCAATCATATTTACTAACATGTGTGTTAAAACAACAAAATTACGTGAACCCTATGCAATATATGGATTGAAGGGCGGGGCTCAAAGGTATAGATTACGATGGGAGGTCCTTTGCATAGAGCTTTTGTAAACCTGAAACTAGCCTGTTTATGCAATGTATAGCCACAAAAATTTGAAATATCAAGCAAATTCATTGGTTTAAAAAGTATGTCAAACACTAATAGTTAAAAGTGAGACCTGTCTCATTGAAAATGGAACTATGTCTTGTAGATAATTTCTGGGAAATACGAAATGGTAGAAAGGTTTTGAGAATCCCTTGAAAATGATAGTAATAGGTTAAATGATTTCTGAAGGAGTGCCTTTTCTTATACACAGAATTAGATAAGTCATTCAGATCATTTTATGTATTCATCATGAAGCTTACCTAATCAACATGTCTACTAACTTGCGTTGTCTTGGTAGCCAGCATATTGTTTGATATTATCCACGATTTTTCCCCCAGCAGGGCGGAGCCTTAGTAATGGGTCGATGCACTTAGGGTCAGGGTAAATCAGCCTTTTTTTTATTATCATTTACTGCTAAGATAGTCGACATAATCAGCTTGAGACCGTAAAGCTTAGGTTGGTAACCAAACCCTCGTTACTTCAGCTAGAGTTACAAGGCTTTGGTAACCCAACGATGAAATGTGTTCACTTTCTCTAGGCACGTGAATTCTTTTGGTTTTAGAATACAGTTATTTGCACACATTCACGATTATTGCCACCTAACATTTCAATGAACCCAAAATATTTACAAGTTAACTCGCCAAATTATGTCATGGCTAAGCCCCCTGCCAGTTCATCAATAACGCAGAATATAATGCAGATAATTCAATGGTGATTAATCAACCATGTCATTGCTTGTCTGTCTGATCTATCAAAGATTTGTTTGAGCTTGTGAGTGACATTTCCAACAATTTGTCAGATGGATTATCTCAGTTGATATAGCACCAGACTTCAAAACTATTGAATTTCGATCGTGTTGGTTCAATTCCCGGGCTGGCACACTAACAAACTAATTGCCTTTCGGATGAGATGTTTAACAGAGGTCCCGTGAGATGAGGCTTTACACCAAGCATGTTAGAGAACCATTGCAGATCCCAGCAGTAGTTTTGTCATGTATCCTTGCACTATCCTCATAACAACTAACTCTCTTCTGGGGGTGTTGCTCATATGGGCATGTGCTATGGGAGTGATGATAAATAAACAGAAATAGATACAATAATTCCAACAATTTCAAATGAATGGAACGCCAAGCAAAGACCTTAGTCTGTCAGTCTGTGCATCTGCACAGCTTGATCTTTACTTTGCTCTTTGAACATAGATAAAGGTCTCAAAGAGTCTTTAAACAGGCAGGCAGGTAACCTTTTAATCAAACAATGTGACAGTGGCAGCTGAATGTTATTGGCTATCAAGCATGTGTCAAATTAAAATATCATGCATAAGCTCATTTATTTTATTCCATCTTTAATGGATATACTGGCATTGTCTTTGTCTAAAAGATTGCAACCAGAAATCTTTAATTGCTCCGTTTTTATGCCCCTCTTTGAAGAAGGGGGGTATATTTCTTTGCACTTGTTGGTCGGTCTGTCTATCAGTTGGTCGGTCCATAGACCATTTTTTGTCCGTAGCATAACTCAAAAGTATGCAAGCTAGAATCATGAAACTTCACAGGTGGACAGATCTCATTTAGGAGAAGTGCAGTGCACAATAACCATTACTCATTGTTCAGATAAATTGAGAGGTCAGTGCAACTCTATAGTAAGTCATTAGAAAATGATATTGATCTACACATGGAATTGAAATGAATATTTGAAAAATGTCACATGACTGATAAGAATTATAGAAATGTTCTTTTTTCACATGTGTTTCTCGATTAAAAAGGAACAAAAAGTCTACCATGTGATTTGTTACAAGTTTGCTAGACCAGAATTACAATATGTAGACTTTCGAAATCAATTCTTTAATCACTTAGTCAAAGAAGATCCTCTCTGGCTTGGTAGTTTGCATGTTTGCCAATTATGTATCGTGGTTACTTTTGGATAAAACCTGTTCAAGTATCTAAAGAAAGAATGTGTAAGATACATTAATAATAACAGATTTTGTCCTATTTTGCGGAAAAATACCTGCGCTAAATTATTACTTTCGTTGCATGGGATTTACTTTTGACAATTTGAGGGGTCAGTGCAACACTATTGTAAGTATGAAAAAATATCTAACTCCATTGTGGGAAGTGATAATTGTCTTGGCAGAGCCTCGACATTTATCAATTCCCCCACCTTCACAGATATTTTTTTCATACAATACACTAAGTATGTATTACAAATTTACATTCTGCTTTGGTTTTGTTACAGGTAAATTTAGATCTATTTTTTTATTATCTCTATTAGAGAGAGTGACAAATGCTGTTGATTATTGTAAGTGGGGAGAGTTTCTACAGAGCTCATCCACTTTTCATCATTTATAGTACATGATATACAGTTATACTTTCTCTGTTTATAGCGAATATATCTAGCCAGTTCGTAGCGAGGTAGTTGAGTACAATCATAATGAAGCCAGTTTTTACACATAGTACATTCAATCATCAAGTTTGTGTTTGGATTGTCACATTGGATTTAAAGGCGTTTTGCACTTTGGTGTTAATCTGTGGAGATTCATCATATATAGGTACAGTACTGACTGTTTCATAGCTTAATGGACATTGTAATTGACTTTGAGGAATCGTTTGTTCTTCGTTGTTATTTTGTAGTGGTTCTACACATTTATGCACTGTTTGTTCTGAATTGTCATTCAACATATTTGGGTTTAAATTATCTGACTCTATGCAATCTTGAGAGAACTGATCTTCCTCGAAACCACACTCGTTATTGTCTTGATTAGGGTGTTCTGCTGTATAATTCTCAATATCTATGTTTCGGTATCGTATATGCTAATTGGCTTTAAACATGTCCTTTCAATGATGTGTAAAGCATTTTCTAAAGTCTTGCATCCTTGGAAGACTAATCCTTTTTTGCCGACCACATGGGGCGATCAGTCCGGCCATCCTCTGAATATAAGAAACTCGCACCCATTGGTTAGTCCTTCACCCTATGTTGAGACAACATAATAGCTGTGTTTACGATTTTCACTCATTTTCCCAGATTAGGCTTCGTCAATTGTGCAGATTAGACCTGCTTTTAGGTTTTGTTTACATCGTCTCGTAAAAAACCGCCATTACAGGACGTTTAGGAGTGGACGTTGATCCAACATGGTTCATAAAGCCTATGGACTTGTGAGTGCTCCAATATTGTTCCCAAATTGTAATACTGTGCTGTCTACTATGCTGTCTAAGTTATTGTCAACTTCCATCTCCTCATGATCTAGCAACCCTTACTCTATTCCGAGGTGTGGCATGATCTCTCAATGTCTTCAAACGCCTCTCCCGATTAATTATGCTTGTTGTAAGAATATACTTGTTAGGGGGGGTCTCTCTAATGTTGGAGAACATGTTTTCATAACAAGTTCAATTCTATTGCTCATATATACTTCATGTGACAAAATCTTGATAGGGTTAAAACAAAGACAACGGTTCGCATAATTATGAAAATATAGTCATGAGACTCTCAATTACTGTGTCCTTAGTGGTGGATTTGAAATGATATGCCAAAATGCAGTGGGTCTCGCATACATAGGAGGAAATAAAGCCACACGATAAACTTAACATAATCTTTATTTTCTCAAAGAATACAAATTTTACCATATTTACAATCAAGAAATTAAATATAAATAAGATTTTTAAGATATAAATGAGATAGAACATTTTCCAAAGATACAGTTAACAACATCGTGAAGATGAATAATTTTGGAATTATTTGGGAATAAATAGAATGAGTACGATGAGTGAGTTTTGTGCGAATTAAAAGGGAGATAATCCAACATATCTAATTTTGTTTAAGATGAACAAAATTAGAGATATTTATTTCTATCCTTTTATATAATAAGAATAAAAGTTCTTTGAATTGTTTCCTATTTCTTCAAGAACCAATCGGGCGCTTACAATTTGAATTATATCAGTGAAATCGCATTTTTTTTATATATGTCTATTCGGAATGCATTTATTGGTTTTATCTCTTTCGGTCATTTTGGAGCGTTTTTTATTGGTTTGGGTGAGTGTTTGGAATGACTGGTTGGAGCACTGAGCGAGTGATTTTGAATGGCTTTGATCGAGACGACTGTCAATCTCTTGATATGATTAACCTACAGTTTATTTGGATTATCCTATTCTAATTTTGAGTGCCTTATGCCTGTAAGTAAGTATCATAACACTCTTCCTAGTGTGCTTGTTGGGGGGACAAGTGGGTCTTTGGTAACCGCTCTTAGCAAATTGAAATAATTCCGTGTACTCAAAAGCATTCAATAAATCAACAATTTTCATTATTACATTACAAAGAAAACACAATCTTTAGACTGCTCCAAAATTGGAAGAAGACAACTTTTTTTGTGTTTTATGTCGCGAATTAAGAGTCAGATCTTCTATCCACTTAGCTGTTCTCACAAGCCAAACACCGATATCTGCAGGTTGTGCACGTACCATCGTAGTTCTTGTGTATCTTCATTTATAATATGACCTACATCGCGGGAGTGAAATAACCCCGTTGAATATTTTTGATGTTACACGGGTGTTATTACACTAGGGGAATAACTATTCAAATGAGCTAAGAACGAAGAAAAACGTTATTTTTGTTAGGAAAATGACGTCATAGTGGATCTGCTGATGTCATTTCGCAAACGGCGTTACATATGTTGGACGGAATAACATGCATCGACAAATATCGAAATTTTCTCGGTTTTTTTTACCAAAATTCGGATCATATTATAAATAGAATATCAAAGTTGTGTTAATCAAATACCGAATTTATTAAACTCGTCATCTATAAACAGATGAAAACTCGACAAAGTCTCGTTTTTATTTGTTAATAGATGACTTTTTTAATAAATTCGGTATTTAATGACCTCTCATTCAATATCCTCTATTTATCTTAGTAGACTGTAGTAATTCGACGTACTTATTTGTTAGTACGGCGAATTACTTCAGTCTACTAAGATAAATGATGATACACAAATATGTAGGCAAACTGAACTGGACTTATTCTTTGTGTTGTTAAAGAAAGGACACTAAATCGGAGACACCTCTGCGTCCCTTTTTTTAATCTGTAGCTTCTTTAAGTCCTGAATAACGAATATAACTTAAATTTTCCTGCATGGGTTTAATGCTGCTTACTATCAATAGCTCTCAATATACCTTAAATGCACTGTTCAGGGTCTGTGTTTTGTACAATTTCAGCTCACCTTTCAGCCACTACTCATGAATGGATACTTATCGTTTCTAACAACAGTAACGTGTTACTACAATTTTATCACTTACCAGTTTGTTGAGACAAATGATTTGGGTCGAGGGTGGTGATAGCTGATTGCTTCATTTTCCTGGAGAAATACAATCATAGTTCTGTAATCCTTGTGCTAGAAAAGCGAACCTCCAAAGTGGTCAAACGCACTTTACAGATCTAAATCCGCAACACAGTGAATTTCGTTTAATGCCGCTTTATGAACTTTGGCATACTAGCATCAAACTCACGTCCCTAACGCTAAGAAACTCATGTTTTACATACTGATCTAGTTGAAATTCCAAATGCAAAAGTTCCAGTACACATTAAGCTATACTCACGCCAATTAAAATGCCTCAGTCATATTGAAAGGGCAATAATTTACAAACAACACACTCCGTTTTACTTTTTTTCTTCATATTAAAGAAAAATTATTACCACATAGGCGGTTTTTTTACGTTAGTATATTCATTTTACACATTATGAGATCATTCTTCGTCCGTAGAACTACGGACTAATCTTTCTCTTATTCATATTAGCTCGTCACAGTGTATTGACATTCTGTTTCAGTGGTTCTTGTAGTTATGTGCAAAAATTTTAGCATATTGGACTAGGAGGGGCTGTTAGATTTTAATGGTACTTCCATATATCCATATTCAAAGACTGATATTAAAATCGTACATGATACCCGCTTTAAGGTTCAATTCATGCTTAACTCCCTTGGAAGGGAGATAAGCATGGAAATAACCACCCGGATGTTGGCTTTTCATAGACCGCCATATTGTTCAGAAAAGCGGAAAACAATCAAAGCTCTAACGACTTCCAACTGAATAGAGTGTTTTAAAGTCGTTATGCTTCGAAAATGAGGATTTAGCGGGTAAGATAAAGCATCGTATATTCATTATATAGACTAGATGAGTGTGATTGGCGAGAATCTCAAATGGAAATTGGAATGGCGCATATTGGTACCGGTATCTCTTGTTCGGTCAAACTGGGTCACTGACCTCAAATCGCTGCAACCGATTCCTGGCTGAATTTAGCTTGTTTTAGAGATCCCTTACAGTCGTTTTCCAGTCTTTTCAGTGATATTTAAATCTCACACTGTACTGATATATTGTTATGATTTATGATGGTCCGAAACTTCATTGTTTTGATTAGAGATCGGTGTTGTACCCATTTTGGATTGTGGATCGTGACGTCACACAACACTTGAAATGCGTCACATTTGATATTTATCCAGATTTCAGAGACTGCATCACTATTCAAATATTGTTGTTCCTAAAAATTAAGCCATTGAAAATGATGTAAAAAAAAAGAATGAAATTCAAATTGTTCATTAATTTTGAAAACATATCTAGAATTAAACTTGTCCTTGGCCAAATGTTTAACATGTATTTGATTTTCTTCTAACTTAAGTATTTTTTACATAATTTTAATAAATTGAAAATATTTATATAAATTAAGAGTTGAATTATTAAATAAACTCTAGCTATGTATTTCCATTTTATCCAAACACCTATAAGGGTCCTCCCCAGGCTCTTTAATATAGGTTCACAGTCAACTCTGCCTATTAATAACTTGGTCTGTCAGCTTGGCCTGTATAAGTTATATAGGTACATGTATAAAGATGCAATGAAAATATATATTCGAGTTTTTGTACTTTTTTTCGGTGCACATGTAGAGGGAAAATATTGTGCACAAGTTAAAAATACTTGAAACAAGATATTTTCACTTGTTTTCACAATATTTTTTATGTTAAATGGAATAATTCCTTATTCTTTTAATGACAAACACTTAAAATGAAACTTTGGAATTGCTTAAAATTTGGAGAAGTCTAAAGTTTTGCAATCTGGTAATTAGCTAAACAAAAGTGGTACGACAAAATGGCCACCATAAGGATACTGTGAACAGCAGCCAATCTGTGTACAGCAGCCAATTTGGCCCTCTTCCTTGACTGGCTGCTGTACACAGATTCGACTGTATTTCTAAATTGTGCATAATATAGCCACAGTTTGGACCTGCGTACACCCTACACTGAACTCATTAACAATGATCCTGGAAGTTTGTCAAGATTCAAGCATGCGTATCACTTTCACACGATCCTCTAGAGAGAGGAACTTACATTTAGAGAGTGACATTATGGCGAGAATAGACCAAAGCAGGTTTTCATCCATTTTAAAGACCTCGAGAAATCAGTTTGCTAAATGTGTAAACAACCTGTAATGCTCAAGATCATTTTATTTAAAGAGACCTGACAACTGAGAAATTCCATATCCTTTAATTAATTATCATCATTTATGTAGATCAAATGAATAATAATGGCCAATTACACGTCATTTAATCGACAACACAGGATTAAATCGATAACTGGTTGTTTATAACTTGTACATTACGATAAAGCGACTTCGGCTGTTTACTATAGTGGTGATTATTGATTTTTTCAAACACGACTAATTAAGTCGCGTGTTTTGTCAGATGACCGTTGTATAGGTGTGATATACAGTATGAATTAGACCAATTAAGGTGACCACCGGCCGCATTTCAGGAGATCATGTTATTCACAGTGCAATTAAAGAAGGAATTTGCATGGGGGGAAATCAAGTTGGCTGCTCACACAGATTTGACTGTAGTTTGAATGACGGCAATCATATTTACTAACATGTGTGTTAAAACAACAAAATTACGTGAACCCTATGCAATATATGGATTGAAGGGCGGGGCTCAAAGGTATAGATTACGATGGGAGGTCCTTTGCATAGAGCTTTTGTAAACCTGAAACTAGCCTGTTAATGCAATGTATAGCCACAAAAATTTGAAATATCAAGCAAATTCATTGGTTTAAAAAGTATGTCAAACACTAATAGTTAAAAGTGAGACCTGTCTCATTGAAAATGGAACTATGTCTTGTAGATAATTTCTGGGAAATACGAAATGGTAGAAAGGTTTTGAGAATCCCTTGAAAATGATAGTAATAGGTTAAATGATTTCTGAAGGAGTGCCTTTTCTTATACACAGAATTAGATAAGTCATTCAGATCATTTTATGTATTCATCATGAAGCTTACCTAATCAACATTTCTACTAACTTGCGTTGTCTTGGTAGCCAGCATATTGTTTGATATTATCCACGATTTTTCCCCCAGCAGGGCGGAGCCTTAGTAATGGGTCGATGCACTTAGGGTCAGGGTAAATCAGCCTTTTTTTTATTATCATTTACTGCTAAGATAGTCGACATAATCAGCTTGAGACCGTAAAGCTTAGGTTGGTAACCAAACCCTCGTTACTTCAGCTAGAGTTACAAGGCTTTGGTAACCCAACGATGAAATGTGTTCACTTTCTCTAGGCACGTGAATTCTTTTGGTTTTAGAATACAGTTATTTGCACACATTCACGATTATTGCCACCTAACATTTCAATGAACCCAAAATATTTACAAGTTAACTCGCCAAATTATGTCATGGCTAAGCCCCCTGCCAGTTCATCAATAACGCAGAATATAATGCAGATAATTCAATGGTGATTAATCAACCATGTCATTGCTTGTCTGTCTGATCTATCAAAGATTTGTTTGAGCTTGTGAGTGACATTTCCAACAATTTGTCAGATGGATTATCTCAGTTGATATAGCACCAGACTTCAAAACTATTGAATTTCGATCGTGTTGGTTCAATTCCCGGGCTGGCACACTAACAAACTAATTGCCTTTCGGATGAGATGTTTAACAGAGGTCCCGTGAGATGAGGCTTTACACCAAGCATGTTAGAGAACCATTGCAGATCCCAGCAGTAGTTTTGTCATGTATCCTTGCACTATCCTCATAACAACTAACTCTCTTCTGGGGGTGTTGCTCATATGGGCATGTGCTATGGGAGTGATGATAAATAAACAGAAATAGATACAATAATTCCAACAATTTCAAATGAATGGAACGCCAAGCAAAGACCTTAGTCTGTCAGTCTGTGCATCTGCACAGCTTGATCTTTACTTTGCTCTTTGAACATAGATAAAGGTCTCAAAGAGTCTTTAGACAGGCAGGCAGGTAACCTTTTAATCAAACAATGTGACAGTGGCAGCTGAATGTTATTGGCTATCAAGCATGTGTCAAATTGAAATATCATGCATAAGCTCATTTATTTTATTCCATCTTTAATGGATATACTGGCATTGTCTTTGTCTAAAAGATTGCAACCAGAAATCTTTAATTGCTCCGTTTTTATGCCCCTCTTTGAAGAAGGGGGGTATATTTCTTTGCACTTGTTGGTCGGTCTGTCTATCAGTTGGTCGGTCCATAGACCATTTTTTGTCCGTAGCATAACTCAAAAGTATGCAAGCTAGAATCATGAAACTTCACAGGTGGACAGATCTCATTTAGGAGAAGTGCAGTGCACAATAACCATTACTCATTGTTCAGATAAATTGAGAGGTCAGTGCAACTCTATAGTAAGTCATTAGAAAATGATATTGATCTACACATGGAATTGAAATGAATATTTGAAAAATGTCACATGACTGATAAGAATTATAGAAATGTTCTTTTTTCACATGTGTTTCTCGATTAAAAAGGAACAAAAAGTCTACCATGTGATTTGTTACAAGTTTGCTAGACCAGAATTACAATATGTAGACTTTGGAAATCAATTCTTTAATCACTTAGTCAAAGAAGATCCTCTCTGGCTTGGTAGTTTGCATGTTTGCCAATTATGTATCGTGGTTACTTTTGGATAAAACCTGTTCAAGTATCTAAAGAAAGAATGTGTAAGATACATTAATAATAAAAGATTTTGTCCTATTTTGCGGAAAAATACCTGCGCTAAATTATTACTTTCGTTGCATGAGATTTACTTTTGACAATTTGAGGGGTCAGTGCAACACTATTGTAAGTATGAAAAAATATCTTACTCCATTGTGGGAAGTGATAATTGTCTTGGCAGAGCCTCGACATTTATCAATTCCCCCACCTTCACAGATATTTTTTTCATACAATACACTAAGTATGTATTACAAATTTACATTCTGCTTTGGTTTTGTTACAGGTTTGACTGATATCTATCCATGTATGCCCAGTGGCAAACTTCTTTGATTTTGATGAATTAGAAAAAAAATTATTGTTAATAATTTACAAAAGTTAATTAACCTTTTGCTGTTTAATCCCTGCTTTCTACGTGCCTGTGATTTTATGATTGAGAAAACATTGTGAAAAAAGAAGAAATTGCTTCTGACAAGCAATTTCTTCTTTTTCCACACTATTTTCTACCCTACTGAATGCTTATTTTTCAAATTAAATCCACATTAAATTTTCTTCTGCAAAACCTTTGAATTTGGACAGGTCTAAAATTTTGTAAAACAGGAAAGGGTTAAAGTTTAGTTTTGTTTGTGAACTCTTTCCAGGTATAAAACATTAAAGATGGGATGATGCTAATACAAAAATGGCATATACCCCAAATTCAGATGATGTGACACATTGATAATCATTACAAAAAGAAACGACGCAGTGATGGGGAAAGAAATACAATGTAGTCCATCAAAACCAAGGACCAGAAGTGTGACTGCTCCTACCAGTCCAGACAAAACAAAGAAAGAAGAATCTAGATCAAAAGAACTAAATATAGATACAAAACAGAGGTCTGAAATAGAACAGACTAAAATAGAGAGGAGAAAAAGTTTAAGGGTAAGTTATTATAGTTTACTCTGGGATTGTCACTAACACCAGTCCGTTAGTCCAAGACCGGTGGGTTTTAGGGAAGACTGGTAAGTAACCATGCTGTAGGTTTTTCAGGCCTGTAAGGAAAAAACTTTTTTTTTTTTTAAAAAAAAGTTAATTTTTCAAGATTCAAACTTTTAAATAATCCTATGTTGAAAAAGAAAGTAAATTGCTTGTCACCATGTTTTTCTTACAATTTACACCTACATTTAAAAAAAAAGAATAAGCATATTTTTCCTTGAGGACCTGTTCTAATCAGGGGGTACCTATAATATTTAGGGCTAGCTAGTCTTTCCCACTTGTGGCAAAAAGTAGTCAGTGTCCAACCTTGCTCCTTACTTTGTTCTCTTTAACTGCTTTGAAAAACAGGGATTATTCTGGCTCAGAAAATCAAGTGCAAACTATTTTATTCGGCCAAATCTAATGAGAAATTAAATTTTGGGTGAGAAATTTTACTGAATCCTTCACTAAATTACATTTTGCTTTGAAATTGTCATTTCATAAAGCAAGTTTCAATGAGATTTCTGGCAGAAAAATGAGAGAATTGTTTTAACATCTCAATGTAAAATGATCTTTGGAGAAGATAATTTGAATTCTTTAGAAATGTCTGAATTGTATATTATGCCCCTGCTTTGATGGGTTGGTGGCATATTGTTTTCTAGTGTTCTTCTATCGGTTTAAGAAAACTTAACTTATGAATTTAAACATTTATCTGCAACTCATAAATGAGCCTGTGGGTAAGATTTCCAACAATTTGTAATATGGGCAAAGCAAAGACTCTGACTAGTCTGTGCATCCGCACAGTCTGACCAGAGTCTTCACTATGCATTTAGTAGATAGATTAGGTCTCAAAGAATCTGTAGACCATCAGGTAACTTTATGTTTACAGTATGTGGCTGACAACGCAAGTTAATGATTGCACCTCACAACCATTTCAAATATTTGGAAATGTCATGCACAGGCTCATATAAGTTATAATGCTCATTTCAATAAAAGAATATGTCTTGGTCAATTATTGGCATGGTCATACTCAGTGGTCTCAATAAGCGGACGTCGACGTAAAAAAACGTCCGAGATTCGAGAAAAACGTCCTGTAATTTGACCCCGGACGTTTTACGAATTTACCTAAAAAAGGAGTTAACGTAAGTCTACACGTGCAAAAAGTCGATAATTAACATTAAAGCTGACCAGAACAAGCCATGTGTAACGCGCCGGGTATTTAACAGTCGCTCTAACAACCAGTCTCTGATTACGCAATCTTGTAGGGTTAGCGACGCGCCATTACCGCTTCTGTCATTATCTTTCTTAGTCGGATACAGATCGCGAGGGTCCTTTGATAGGATTATTGAAACAAACAAAATTCATATCAGGGGAAATTCGTTATATCAACGTAGTTCATGAAGCTCAGACCGATAAAAATTCGAGATATCGCTTCCTAAAACTTTTAGAATAGATCTACGGGTAATTTATCCGAAGTGAAAAAGATGCTACCGGAAAACATTCACGAAAGGTAATTCGACTGTCCTCGTTTAAGTACGTGTAGAATCGGAGAACGTGGGGAAATCCCAATGACGTCATTTGAGTTGTCTGCAACATGTCTGACGAGACGTTTGAAATGATTTTTTCTTGACTTTTGCTATTTGGATAATTCTGCGTAAGTTTAAATAGGCTTAGAACTTTAAGTTTTATTGGCACACTACCTAGAACGTTCGCCATCTTTGGAATGACAGGCCAAGGAAAATTAAAGCTGCATTAATTTCCGTAATATCGCCGGATACCAAAACATCGTAACTAAAATTTGAGTAAGCCACATTTCCTAGGCCCACCGCGCAAGATACAGCTAAGAACCGATTCCAAATAGAAACTCCACATTTTCTCATATTAGTTTCCTTAATTTATTCAATGAAAGTAATAAAAGGGGATTGTGAAACCAAAGCTCGTCCCTACAGCTTAAAGTCAAAGCTACAAGTTTTAAGGCTTGGAAGTCGTTTATTCTTCGAGAACCAACCAGAATCATGGACTTTGGGAGCAAAAATTTGACTTACATTTAACAAGGCAACAAGCATTTACAAAGTGTACAGAAAAAGGAAGGTGTGTGTGCAGGGGGGAGGATAGCAGGGGGGGGGGTTTAAAAATTCCTTACTTCGTAAAAAGTAAAAAAATTCCTGAAATCCCAACATGGAATTACAAAAATTCCTGATTTGGCCCTTATTGAGAGCACTGCATACTTATAAAGAAAGGGATCAGTGTTGAACAAACACACCTTGTCTGACAATATTGACAGCATTTATACTAACAAAAAGAGGAATTTGGTGAGTGGTATCACTTGTGTTTGCAGAATTGTCTCTTTTGCCTTGATTAAATGTTTATCTGCTTATCTTGTTTGTAATAAATTGTGATTTTTTAGCTCATTTGAACAGGCACTTAGAGCTCAAGGTTAGCTTTTGTGGTAGTGTGATGTCTGTCGTCCATCGGTTCTTGTCCCCGGCTGCGGCACTTATCCTTTCCGACTATTTGTCTTCCACCAATGGGTAGATAATCGTAAACCTATGTGGAATAGCAACTGGAGGCTAGGAAAGGGATGTGGTGGTAGTACTGGTGTGAGAAATACCAGGAATCCATCGTTAGGTGCTCCAGTCGTCGCGATATAACTGAGAGATTGTTGAAAGCGACGTAAAACCCCAATTCAAACCATCGGTCCTTGTCCTTCATCTTTGTTTAGAGGGCACAATTTGTTCTCAATCAACCTGAAAATTAGTCAGAATGTTGGCCTTAATATAATCTTAGACAAGTTTGAAATTGGTGGGAGGTCAAAGATGAGGTCAAGAGGTCAAAACTTTGATATGAATTGTCTCTTGTCTGTCTGCCTCTCTGTCTATCTCATAGAAGGACAATGAATATTTAAATAACCTTGTATACATTCTTGACAATTTTAACCCAACCAAAAGGAATGTAAAGTTGTAAAGAATAGACTGCATTGTTTTAGCTTCTTCATTATTCTCATCATCCCTTTTCTAAGCCTGCTTTAAATTTTGGACAGTTCACTCGGATGAGCCATTAAGGCCCACTACCCTCTTGTTCAAATCTCCCCATTTTCTCCTTAACTTATGTAACCACTACATTTAATCTTCACTTGTTTCTGTTGACTTATGACATAGTTTTGACCCTTTGATTAACATTCTTATCCATTTATTTTCTCAACAATGAAGAGATTTGATTCACAGGTGGGCTCTGTATGACATTTGACAGAGTAATATATACCTTTCAGTTTGATGAAAATTCTATGGTCTGTAGCTTTTTCATGTTACAGCAACCAATGGAGGAATTTGAAACTGCATTCAAACAAACAAATTAGCCTACTTACTTTTAACAAGAGGTACACTTAAATTCAACAGCAGGCTGTCCAGCGTCCCTAAAATTCCTAAAAAATCCTATTTTTTTTTCAGTTTGGCTAAAATTCCTTAAAAAAGTTCAGAAAACAAGGCAAATTCCTAAAAAAGCCCTAATTTTTTCTTGCAATTCCTAATTTTTCTTGTCAGTTTTTCACGGCCAAACGTCTGTCTGAAAGAATATGTGTTGATATAAAAGTTTCTCAATAATCCTTTCCAAATACTTTCTTACTGTGTTAAATATCTGAAATCTTTTTGACTCTGCAGATCAACATTGTCATTGAGGTCAGTCATGTTTAGGTTTAACACTTCGTAAAGTATAATTAGCTGAAGCCATTAGCATGAAATCACAGGCACCCTCAGTGAATATAGTGTTATATTCTTTTCAAAAAACAAAAGTAGTCTAATTGACCATTTCTATACAACTTTTTTTCAAACCTGAAAATGTCATTAGTATGCTCATGAAAAACATGTATTTGTTATTGAACTTAATATTTTGACAATTTATACACATGACATTAAGTCACAGATGTGATTGAAAATTTCCTTTTAACCCCTCTGCTGGGCAAAATTTTGGCTAATCTTTGCCTGACTGAACAAAAAATGGTTATGTCATCGTGAGGACAGTCTCTGAACACACCATACAGGTTTTTTAAGTAATCAGTGACTACATGTATTTGCTTCTTACCCATTTTCAAGATTAAACTTTGGCTTAAATTCTTAAAATCTGCCTGAGATATATGTAAAGATATACTTATATACATGCAAAGATAAACAACCTTATTGAATAATGAATATGTCCATCTGCTGTTCAATCTAGCAAAAGGGGGTCTCAAGTTTAATTTCCTGACTCCACAGATAACACCTTTGGCTCACTCTTTCAAGCACGCTTGATAGTTGTATCATTGTCATGAATACTACTAATTATTATGGTGGTATTTTGTAAAATATGAATATGAGAAGGCTCCTTTTGGAAAGGTATTTCTTATACATTCAAAGGATAACAAATTTGACTCAATTTTTCTCAAAAAGTGGTCTTGGCAATTTAAAAGGTCTTATATGATTTTATAAATGTATTTTTGCCTTACAAAAAGTAGTGTAGTGAAGGTCATGTGGCAAGGTCAAGGTCATGTGACAAGGTCAAGGTCATCTGTCAAGGTCAAACTTTAAAAAAAAAATGCTGTTCCGGGGGCATTTGTGTTCCACAAACACATCTTGTTGTCCCTAAAATTAGCCCTAATTTTTCAACAAGAGGTGCTGGACAGCCAGCAACAGGTTTTAGATGCCAAACTTTTGTTAATTGTAACACAGATTAAGATAATCATAGACTGACACTACTATGTCATATTACTTCTAAGAGTTAGACACAATCAAACAAATTGACGTTTTTTCTGCTAAAGTCACATAACTACAGCTTTAAATAAGCTGTAGTTACAAGGTTTCGGAAGAAAATCAACAATATTTGTTATTATTTGTTGCAGGGAAAAAATGGACAATCCATTAGCTCTGATGAAAAACTTGGTATGGAAGAAACAGAAAGTGACTTTCCCCTTGTCAACACCTTAGAGATGAATAAGGTATGTTAATCTTTGTATTAAGCTATTGTGCAACGATAAGCACATTGACCTACATGATCCTTTCAGAGAAAAGGATCCTCAACCTTGTGTTAGGGTCTGAAATTTAGGGGTCAATGACCCCCTGACCCAAATTTTGTTGGTCAAACCAAATCTTTTGGGGGTCAAGACTTTCTTGTAGGGAGTTAAAGTTTGGCTCAGTAAACTCAATCAGCCGTCTGAATGTTCATCTGTGTCCTTTTTAAAACATCCACGTTTCAACAACCCTATGATAATGATCTTTGCTTAAATTTTGGGCGAACCTTCTGAACGTGTTAAGTTTTTTGTTTTTGCGTAGATCGTAAAACAAGTTAATCAATGAATTGCAATAACTCTAACTACCCTGCTGGTTAGAGACCAATTCTCACTGAGTACCACTTCTCGCCAACCACCTCGTTTCTCAGTAAAGGCAGAAAGGAAACCCTTCTAATTTACAAGTTATGTAGACAACAACTTCTTCTTTTCAGAAAATAATTTGTTTTAAATGAATATAGAGTCTTAACTTTGAAAATCGTCAGTTGGCAAGAACTGGTATGTGGCGAAAATTGGTCTCAAAGCAGCATTTACTATAAAATCTTTTTTTTTTTCTTTATCCCCTGCAGAAACGTCTTATCCCCATTTGAATATTGTTTTATGAACATTTCTTTCTTTCATTTGAGGATTCATAAAGTGGCCAGTTGTTCATAATTCATTTAGTTCAAAATATTGGTTTAGAAAAATATTGGACAATTTAATATTACCAGTTAACAACAAATAACCAATATCTTTCGTCACTTTAACTCGCGTAGATTGTGCTGAATAACGCTAGATGTTTAGCTGTCGTCCTTGGATTATTATAGCATTAACAATCATCGATAAAAAATTCAATTTACTTCTATCGACAATGCCTATCAGAAAACCTGATTCTCTCATGCATAAAAATTGACAGACAACTTTGCGGGGAAAAAGCTCATTTATATCCATTGAAAGTCAGACTCCATCTTGACAATTTATCACCTTGTTGTTAGAGGAATTATATTTTAAGTAATACTCTTCAGGGTGAGTTGACAGTACTGATGATGAAGCTGTTGAAAATGTTGACAGTGAAGGGTTCTATATCATTGAGGACTAAACCAAAATGGTGGCCAGAGGATATACAGTGGGGAGTTCTGGTAAGGTTACTGTCAATCCAGAGCTACATATAGAGGGCGTATTTTAGACTTTAGTTTAAAGTATTTAAATGATTATAGCACAAACCTTATGTTGTTGGTACTCATTGGAATTGTCTTGTCAAGACAATTCAAATGAGTACGCACAATATAGGGTTTCATTGCGAAATAAAGATTTTAGACTGGATTTTTTCCCTATTGTTTGTCACTCTGAAATTAGGAACAGAGATTACTAAACTTTCCTCACTCAACTGAGAATTTTCTAAAACTTGGAAATTGGAATTGCCTTGTCAAGACAAATCAAATGAGTACGCACAATACAGGGTTTAATTGAGAAATAAAGATTTTTAGACTGGATTTTTTCCCTATTGTTTGTCACTCTGAAATTAGGAACAGAGATTACTAAACTTTCCTCACTCAACTGAGAATTTTCTAAAACTTGGAATTTAAATAAATTTATGAACACTGAAGATAATATTAATAAGTTGTTATTTGAACCTGTGTGTGACATTTCCAACAATTTGACATGTGCAAACATTGAGCATCCTAGATAGCTATATAGTCAAAATAGAAGCTTGCCTGAATGTGTCAAGATCCTTTGAGACCCTATCTATCTACAAATTGCACAGAGAAGAGTTTGGTCAGACTGTTGTGTGTTGTTGATTGGGAATGTGGGTTATTAGAGTTCCTACAACACATGACTTGCAGATCGAAGGTCGGGGTTTCCTGAAAGACCTATTACATTTTTATACAGAAATTAAGTGCAATAGATTGATGCAATTTAAACCAATCGGAATTCTTTAATTTTTAGCTCCACTGGCTGAAAGCCACTGGGGCTATTGTCATGGCGTTGTGTCCGTCGTGCGTCCGTCCTTCCGTGCGTCCGGTCGTAAACTTTTTCTTTAAAAATCTTCTCCTCAGAAACTACCTGATGGATTTCAACCAAACTTCACAGGAATGATCCTTTGGTGACTCTCTTTCAAAGTTGTTCAAGAAATTTTGATCCAATGAAAAACATGGATTTAGTGGGCATGGCTAATTTCCAAATATGGTAAAAAGTGACTTTTCTCAGGTTCTAATTGATGGATACCAATAAAATTTTACATGACTGATCCTTGGGTGACCCTTTATCAGTCTACCAAAAATTATTTTGATCAGATGAAAAATATGCATTTTATGGGCTGAGGTCATTTCTCTATATGTTATATAGTGGAAACTTTGAAAATCATTTTCTCAGAAACTAACTGATAGATATCAACCAAATTTTACATGATTGATCCTTTGGTGACCTTTTATCAGTCTACCAAAAATTATTGTGATCAAATGAAAAATATGTATTTTATGGGTGGAGGTCATTTCTCTATATGTTAGATAGTGGAAACTTTGAAAATCATTTTCTCAAAAACTAACCAATAGATATCAACCAAATTTTACATGAATGACCCTTGAGTGACCCTTTATCAGTCTACCAGAAATTATTGTGATCGAATGAAAAATGTGTATTTTATGGGCGGAGGTCATTTCTCTATTTGTTATATAGTGGAAACTTTGAAAATCATTTTCTCAGAATGTAAGTGATGGATATCAACCAAATTTCACAGGAATGATCCTTGAGTGATTCTTTATCAGTCTATTAAAATATTTTGTGCTCATATGAAAAATATGTATTTTATGGACAGAGGTCATTTCTCTATAATGTTATAAAGTGGAAACTTTGAAAATCATTTTCTCAGAATGTAATTGATGGATATCAATCAAACTTCATTAGTATGATCCTTGGGTGATCCATTATCATGCAGCCAAAAATTATTGTGAAAATTGTGTCTTTTATTGGCGGAGGTCATTTCTCTGTATGTAATAATAGTTGAAACTTTGAAAATCATTTCAACATAAATAGAACCCAAAATATCTAAAAAATCTTGTCAAAACTTTGATTACAAGAATTTCAAGCCTGTGGAGCGACTCAAGCCATAGATGGCTTTCTAGTTTGGATTGCAATTATAAACTTATAAAAAATGCTGTTTGGGGGGGTATAAAGATTCTAAGCTTATTTAGTTTTTGATCTATGTTTTTAACTATTATATAGGAATCTCTGAGTACCTTGGAACTTGTGACTGTGATCAAGAAATGTTATGAAGCCTATGGTAAAGAGAATCTGGTAACATCAGTATGTGTTAGAACTCCAGCAGTGGAATCAGCCAATCTGAAAAAAGACACAACATGGAAAACGGTTTGTAAAATATGTCTTGCCTATCCATAGTTTTGTATGCAAGATAAAGCCTTCTCTTGCTGTTAATGACATAATTCTCGGCCTGAGGTTATTAAACTTTTCTCATTCTCAATTCAAAATGTTCTCAAATTTCAATTGAAGATTAAAGTTGTAATTCTGTTTTGATACTCATTTTAATGTATTAACATAAACATTAATATTAATAAGTTGTTATAAATAACAACTTATTTATATTTTCTTTTATTTTCATTCATTTATTTAAATTTAAAATTTGAGAAAATTCTCAGTAAAGCCTGAGAAATGTTTTATAACCTTGGGCCCTGATGTTTACAAAGCTATAGCATACAATTTAGACTAAGATCAGCCTGCACAGATATGAAGTCTGATTTCAGCGTACTCTGCCTGCTTTCTCTTTAGTAATTGTGAGAAAACCAGGCCCAAGACTGTTTAGAATGTTATTAATTGACAGTATATTTTCTAACCAAATTGAAATCTTATTTTAAGGTTAATCTCTTGTATGATTTGAAAATAAATGCAGCTACTTGTCAATAAAACAATTTTGTGAGTTTATATCTAAACATAATTGCTCAAGTTTACAGTACATAACCAAGATGAGTAGTTTGTGATCAGATGGGTTGGTTTGGTTTTACCTTGGTGAGAAACAACAGGAAACCGTGTGGTATAATTGCATTACTGCTCAAAGTATTGCTAAATCCCATACAAGCAATCAATTACAAATATTTTTCAGGCAACCATGACCAAGTCTACAGACATTAACCATCCTCAGTCACCTATCATAAGAAGGAGTCCAAAAGGTTTGTATGCTAACCTATCTTTGAAATGAGATAATGTACTCCTTTTGGGGCATCATTACATGAAGAAATGTAGGACTTGTCCAAATTAAATTGTCAACTGACAGCATTATAAAGTTGAATAAGGGTACAAAGTGTCATAAGCATAGAAAACATTTTATCGTATAACTAAACAAATATCAGTGTGATAAAACCCCATATGATATTTTTTATGATATCATATAGTTATTTTTATAACAATGATATAATGTGGTTAAATTTAGAAACTTGCATTTCTGGATGAAAACAAGACAAATTGACAATTGAGGCTATAAGATAATTATAATATGTACTTAGTGCATTGTATGGGAAAAATATCTAACTAGGTTGTGAGAGTGATTATTGTCTCGGCAGAGCCTCGACAATGATCAAATCTCCCAACCTAGTTAGATATTTTTTCTCATACAAAACCCTAAGTATGTATAAAATATCCGAATAATAACAGAGGTATAGATAAGAGGGGGTATTGCCAGTTTTAACTCTTTATTTCTTATTGAAAACCTATACTGTGGGTACTCTTTTGAAATGTGTCATGGAGATGATTTCAATGAGTACCCACAGTATAGAATTCATACACGTTTTGTTGAAATGATTTAATCTGTAGTCCAAAATACTCCCTCTATTGGTAGCAAAATTGATCGTTGCATTGCTTTTGATTTTTGACCTTTAAATCAGTGTTTTGAATCCCATCAATTTCATTTTGACCCTCAAAAATGTCCTGCCGGGGCAGATTTTGACCCACTGAATTTCCATTGGTGCAACCTAAGCAATTAAAAATTATAAAGATCAATAGTTGTCTTTATACTATTACAGAAGTTCTACATAAATTATATAACATAAACAATAAAGTGTGTTTACTTATTATGGTTTATGGTGTTTCCCTTAAATAGAATACTCTAATAAGCGATTAGTTTTTCTGTTTTGCTCTTTTTTGACCCCTTCAAAAACCAGTTTTGACCACATAATTTTATGGTCAAAGGGTCAAAGACTCACTAATTCAAAAAGGTAACACAATCCATAGGGAATATTGTATTTCCAGAGCTTGTTGTGCTGGCTCCATGAGACATTATAGTTCCCAAGAACTTAAACTCTTTCAGTTTCAATGCGGAGCATTCAAATACTCAAAATGTTTTTGGTGAATTATTGAGGGATATGGGTGGATTGATGATCAAATATATACAAGTGTTGGTTTAAAACCACAATCATTTATTGGTTTTTAGGTAGAAGAGTAAATCGACTTCTAGCCGATTTGATGATCATTTTCTTAAATATTGATTATGATACAGCACATGATCCTTCTTTTCAGAATGAAAAATAAAAGCTTAAGTTAAAGGTCATGACCAAAAGACTCATTTTGCACAGTTTTCTATCAACTGAAGTCACTTTTGAAAAGAATGCATTAAAGCTTTCATTCATGTGTTAGGAACTGATTTATCAATTGTGAAATTTGTCATTTATCACAATTGGAAGCCCAAACCAACTGGCAATCCATTATAAGCAATAAATCTGCCCATTACTAATATAAACTCATGTAAAATGACATGCTCTAAGGGATTTTGCCCTAAAGTACTCAGATTTCATCTCATGTTGCATTAAAGAAATAGAATAACTCTTTGGTTTTAATGAAAGATCTTATAATTTCATTTGGTGAACAAAAATGCTATATTTTCATTTGTGGCTTTGCCAATCTAGAAAATGTAACTTATGGTGATTACTCAATGAAAAATAAATAGATTTGAAACAAAAAATAAATTATATGTAATATGAATGCACATCACTTCATTTTCATTTTTAGAGCAAGGTCATTAAAATTGTAAAATAAACTATCAGGACTCATTTTTGTTAGCTCCACTGGCCAAAGGCCAGCGAGCTATTGTCATGGCGGTGTGTCCGTCGTGCGTGCGTCCGTCCGTCCGTGCGTGCGTAAACTTTTTCTTTAAACATCTTCTCCTCCCAAACCAATGGGCAGATTTTGATGAAACTTGGTAGAAATGTTCCTTGGGTGACCCTCTTCCAAAATTGTTAAAGAAATTTTGATTGACCCCCAAATATGGGCGTGGCAGGGCGTGGCATTTTTTCACTTTGAAATCTTTAAAAATCTTCTCCTCCCAAACCATTGGGCCAATTTCAATAAAACTTGGCATGGATGTTCCTTGGGTGACCCTTTACCTAAATTGTTCAAGAAATTTTGATTGACCCCCGAATATGGGCGTGGCAGGGCGGGGCTTATTTTGAGCCCAAAATCTTTGAATGACATCTCCTCCTGAACCACTGGGCCGATTTCAATGAAACTTTAATAGAATGTTCCTTGGGTGACCCTTTACTTAAATTGTTCAAGAAATTTTGATTGGTCCATAAATATGGGCGGGGCTATTTTGAGCCCGAAATCTTTGAACGACATCTCCTCCTGAACCACTGGGCCGATTTCAATGAAACTTTAACAGAATGTTCCTTGGGTGACCCTTTACTTAAATTGTTCAAGAAAATTTGATTGGTCTTAAAATAGGGGCGTGGCGGGGCGGGGCCTATTTTGAGCCCGAAATTTTCAAATGACATTTTCTTCTGAACCACTTCGCTGATTTCAATGAAACTTTTCCAGAATGTTCCTTGAGTGTCTCTTTACAAAAAAATATTTGCTAAATTTTGATAGGCCTATAAATTTGGGCGTGGCAGGGTGGGGCTTATATTGAGGCCAAAATCTTTGAACGATATCTCCGCCAGAACCACTCAGCCAATTTCAATGAAACTTTACCAGAATGTTTCTTGGGTGACTATTTACTTAAATTGTTCAAGAAATTTTGATTGGTCCATAAATATGGGCATGTCAGGTGGGGCCTATTTTGAGCCCGAAATCTTTGAATGACATCTTCTGAACCTTATGTTTTAATAAGATTGGTCAAGGGTTGCAGGTTCATTGTGATTGAGTATTTTGGTGCAATATAGACCAGAACCATTTAATCATTACTAAATAGGTCCTAGGAGATTTTGGAGTGTTAATGTATTCATTTAAAGTAAGCTTTATTTACTGAAAGTCTAAAGATTTTAAAGCCAGTGGAGCGATACAGGCCCTCTTGGGCCTCTTGTTTCATAAGATTTACACCTTTATGTTTTGCAAACACCTTTTTGTTTACAAACACCTTTTCTCAATTTTAGAACCATATCTCCCATTTGCTGTCGAAATCTACATCTGCTACTTCTGTGAGAAAGAATTTGTGGATAAAGAGGCAATGAGAAATCACCAGAAGTATTGTATAGAAAGACCACCAGAATTGGTGCTATCCAGCTCATTAAGATCTGTGGATATTTGCAATGGTAGTTTTGAACCTCCCATAATAAGTCCTAAAAGTTCCATATTGAGAGTGGATGTGAACAGAAAATATGTTCCATTGAAGGAATTTGTAGGTTATCTTGATTTAGTTCCAAGTCAGACTGCATCAAAAATTAAAGCTCAGCGGAAATGTTCGGAAATATCGTCTGATATCTTGGACGAGACAGAGCCTTTGTCTCCTTCAATACCACAAACTCCAAGGACACCAAAGTCATTAATTTCTCAATTAAGTCGTGATGAACCTGCAGGGATAGCTAAAAAACGTCTGTCATACTCGTTGTCTGTTGAAAAAAGTTGTGAAAAAAATCGAAATGACCTAGAAGACGAATCAAGTGACACAGAGACTGACATGGAGACAGAGAAACCCAAATCCACAAACTTGTTGAACATCCCTCTATGCTCTTTGTTAGGACAGAAGATACAAAAGTATGTTCAGGTGGACACATCATTTCCAGTCTTAAGTAACTCTGAATCCTTCTGTAAAACGCCTACCAAGAACTCTTTTCTTGAAAAACTCAGGAAAAAGCCCACCTTATACCCAATCACCTATAAACCCAGACGAGTAGCAAAATATGAAAAGCAAAATCATTTATATAAATTCACAGCAAAGGAGAGAAAGGATTTCTACTGGAAATTAGTGACAGGTCTTGACTCAAATAGTAGAAAACATTTGAGGAAGCTCAAAAAATCATCAGTTAGATTAAAACGACTAACTGTGGACACAATCTTGAAATGGATGCCAAAAGGGAAGATGGAAAGACAACTTTTTAAGAGATATGAAAGGATCTGTGATAAAAGCAAGACAAATGAGACAAGTATTGATGAATTTCCATCAGGACCCACATTATTGTCAAAGAATATGGATAAGTTGTTGGGGTTGAGGAGGTCCTCAAAATATGGAAGTGCCCTTTCCTTGAGTAACTATGTGTCAGAGTATATCGATGCAGAAGTGTCCAAGCTACAGCTTACGTTATATAAATGTCTCCTGCATGAAATGTCTGTGTTGAAGCCAACAGTTATGATAAACGATCTTCATCCAAATATAGAACAGAAGTGTCAGGAAACGATCCTAACCAAAGTTGGACAATTAGAAAGTGCTAAACAGTTAACTAAACATGTGATGCCATGTGATAGTGTCTTAAATATGTCTGATAGCCAACATGACAAACATGTTGTCAGTAAAAAGTTGTCAAAAACACAGCATGAAGATGTGAAGCTAGTTTCAAACAAAACTCCTACTATTAGGCATATGTTGACTTCACCCAGCCTTAAAGAAAGACAGACAGAAAATAAATCAAATGAGAGAAAAGAGACAGACAGTAGAAGTATATCTCCACAGAAAACTACAGCAAAGCTTGTAAATAATGCAGCCAGTAGTAAAGTACATTCTCCAGGAACATGTGATGAAAATGTGTCTGTGATATCTCTGTCTTCAGATTCTGATTCATTTGGCTCAGATTGTTGTATGAACTGTAAAGGTGGAGGAGTAAAGAAAATCTCAGCTAATCTGGATGAAGTGGGCAGTAAGTCAAGCAGAACAGTTAATCTAAGGCCAAACAGTAGTAATAAACTTGACTATGCAGATTTAACAATTGATGTTGACGTAAATAAAGAGTTGTTGTTGAAGAAGGCAGAGAAAGCTGAGAAAACCGCCTATAATTATGCTATGCCATCCCCGTGTTCTTCCTCTGAGGCATCAATGAATATAACTACCCCACCCACCACTCCTATAAAGGTTGAACCCGTAGAATGCTTAAACAGACTGAGATCAATCACAAGATCAGCTAAAAAGTGTGAGGACTCAAATTTGACTGAAGCCAAAAAGCCTGATAAACTTGAAAAACAATCTAGTCAGATAATTAACATGATCTCAGATCAGCTAAATGGTCCAGAAACTCGCTCCAAATCTATGACTCCATCTAGTAGTCCAAAGAAAAATACACAACCATCTAATGCTTCTTTACCAAATACACCAAGGATACAAAAATCTGAAGGTACAGAATCTGATGTACTCCAATTGAGTTCAGGAAAAAGTGGAAGACTATTAAGGAACACTGTCTCTAAACTAAGGTCACTTGAATCAACACCAATATCAAAACAGGGTAGTTCTTTTGCATTGAGACCAAGAAACTTGTCTGTATCTTCACCGGCCAAACTGTCTCCAATCAAATCAATGCCCAGTTTATCAGTGTTCAAATCAAATCACCAATTCAATGATGTCTCTAACAGTTCTACTGATAGACTTGTTAAACGTTTAAGATCTTTAGACAATGACATGGAGATAACACTGTTAAAAAGACCAAGGAGGTCGAGTTCTTGTTCACCTAGGAAGTAAGACACACAAAGTTCAGTGTTTATCCTTGTCATGCTGAATAACAACACGGGTAAAAATCACATTAAAGTCAAAGTATCGAAAGCACTGATAGTACCAACTGTAAGAGAGATTTTTTTTCCAAGTTAGTGGACCCGTAATAGTTCCGCAACTTTTCAGAACTCATGAATTTTTATAATGTTAACCGAGGTTTCCTAAAGAAAATCATTAGGAAACCTTGGTTAACACAGTAAAAGTTCATGACCTCTGAAATGGTATAGTACTATTACGGGTCCACTTTCTAAAAAAGGAAAATCAGGTGGAATTGAAAAATATCACTCTGCGCATATGTGCAGGCTTATCTTTATCCATACCTCCTGCCAAAGTAGGAGTATTGAGCATGACAGGGGTTCAAAAGACAAAGAAGGTCAAGTTCTTGTTAGCCATTAATAAGCTCTGTTTCTGAGTTATAGATATACAGGGCAAAATTGGACTTTAGATCTGAATATATTGACAAACAACCCAGCAGCTAACCCTATGTTGTTGGTATTTTTTTAGCCCACCAGAGCACATCATGCTCAAGGTGAGCTTTTGTGATTATTGAATGTCCGTCCTGTGTCGTCCATCGTCAGACAATTTAAGTGTTTACACGCTAGAGGCCACAAATATGAACCACTCATCATGAAACTTGGTCAGAATGAATGTCAGGTCGCAAGGATGAACCCTATTGAAAATGGGAAGGATCTGTGCCATATTGCGGGAAGAGGGGCCTTAATGACAATTTTCTTGTTTACACTCTAGAGGCCACAAATATGGTCCAATTTTCATTAAATTTGTTCAGAATACTTGTCAGGTCACAAGGATAAATCCTATTGAAAATGGGAAGGATCCGTTTCATATTGCCGGAAAAAGGGCCTGAATAACATTTTTCTTGATAAGCTCTAGAGACCACAAATATGGTCCAATCTTCATGAAACTTTGTCAGAATGATTGTCAAGTCACAATGACGAACCCTATTGAAAATGGGAAGGATCAATGTCGTTTCATGGGAAAAGGAGCTTTAATGATATATTTTAGCTCCATTGGCTGAAGGCCAGCGAGCTATTGTCATTGCGATGTGTCCGTTGTGTGTCTGTTCGTGCATCCTTCCCTCAGTATGTGCGTAAAGTATTTCTTTAAACATCTTCTCCTCCCAACCCAAGCGGCGAATTTTCATGAAACTTGGTATAAATGTTCCTTGGGTGACTCTCTTCTGAAATTGTCAAAGAAATATGGATTGACCCCAAATATGGGTGTGGCAGGGCATGGCATTTTCTCACTTTGAAACCTTTAAAAATCTTCTACTCCCAAACCATTGGGCCAATTAAGATGAAACTCGGCATGGATGTTAATTGGGTGACCCTTTACCTAGGTTTTTCAAGAAATTTTGATTGACCCCCAAATATGGGCGTGGCATGACGGGGCTTATTTTAAGCCCGAAATCTTCAAACGACATCTCCTCCTGAACCACTGGGCTGATTCAACCAAATTTTAATAGAATGTTCCTGGGGTGATCTTTTAAAAAAATTGTTCCTGAAATTTTGATTGGCCCCCAAATATGGACTAGAAGGTTGGGGCTTATTTTGAGCCTGAAATCTTTGAACAACATCTCCTCCTGAACCACTGGGCTGATTTCATTGAAACTTTACCAGAATGATCCTTCCGTGACCCTCATCTAAAGTTGTTCAAGAAATTTTGATTGACCCCCAAATATGGGCGTGGCAGGGTGGAGTTTTTTTTGGGTGCAAATTCTCTTAACTGACATCTGCTCCTGAACCTTTGGGCTGATTTCAAGGAATCTTTACCAAAATGTTCCTGGGATGACCCACTTTTAAAGTTGTTCTAGAAATTTTGATTGACCTCCAAATATGGGCATGCAGAGCGGGGCTTAGTTTGAGCCCGAAATCTTTGAAGAACATCTCCTGAAGCACTTGGCTGATTTTATTGAAACTTTACCAGAATGTTCCTTCAGGGACCCTTTTCAAAATTGTTTGCGAAATTTTAATAAGCCCACAAATATCGGCATGGCAGGGTGAGGCTTTTTTGAGCCCAAAATGTTTTAACTGACATCTTCTGAACCATTGGGTCTATTTCAATGAAACTTTACCAGAATGTTCCTGGGTGACCCTCTTCTAAAATTGTTTCAGAAATTTGAATTGATGACCCCCTAATATCGGTGTGTCGGGAGGGGCTTATTTTGAGCCCAAAATCTTTGAACAACTTCTCCTCCTGAACCACTGTGCCGATATCAAAGAAACTTTACCAAAATGTTCCTTGGGAGACCCTTTCCAAAAGTTGCCCACAAAAAGATTGGCCCATGAATATGGGCGTCACAAGGTGGGGGCTATTTTGAGCCCGAAATCTTTGAACGACATCTCCTCCTGAATCACTGGGTTGATTTCATTGAAACTCTACCAGAATGATCCTTCCAAGACCCTTTTCAAAAGTTGTTCAAGAAATTTTGATTAGCCCATAAATATTGGCATGGCAGGGTGGGGCTTATTTTTAGCCTGAAATCTTTGAACTACATCTTCTGATGATCGGTGAGCTGATTTCAATTAAACTTGAGAAATTGGGTGCAATGTGGGCCATACCCAGTTTATTATTATGAAATAGGTCTTAAGAGATTTCAAAGTGTTGTTTTCATTCAAAGAAAGCTTCATTTAATGTTAGTCTAATGATGTTAAAGCCAGTGGAGCGATACAGGCCCTCTTGGGCCTCTTGTCTTGTTTACATTCTAGAAGCCAAAAATATAGTCCAATCTTCATGAAACTTGGTCAGAATGTTTGTCAGGTTACAAGGATGAAGCTTATTGATCCGTTTCATATCACGGGAAAAGGGGCATTAATGACAATTTTCTTGTTTACTCTATAGAGGCCACAAATATTGTCCAATCTTCATGAAACTTGGTCAGAATGTTTGTTTAGTCACAAGGATGAACCCTTTTGAAAATGGGAAGGATCCGTGTCATTTCATGGGAAAAGTAGCCTTGATGACAATATTCTTGTTAACACTCTAGAGACCACAAGTCTTAAAAGTACAATTACAACTTTTGCTGGAATTTTTGATAATGATTTATTTAGACGAAGAAACACAGTTGAGCGATATAGGACCATCATGATCCTCTTGTTTAATAATCTCATGGATGATTCAATTGATACCCTCATCTCAGGGATTCATTGAAAAATTTAGATTTAAGGATGACTTCAGCACATGTTATCTAGACCTTTGAGTGCAATCATACTATATTCTAGGAAGGTGTTTGATTAAGTTCTTTATATGTAGCTGTTATCTCTAGGAATGTTTTCTTTCTCTCATTATGAATATCAATCTTCTATAATCCATGATTATTACCCTAGCAGGGTGGGACTAGGAAACAGGTCCTTGCATTTAGGGTAAATAAGCTTTTTGAATACTTTCACAGTTTTATAGAAAGTCTACAATATAAAATTTAATCCTTTACCTGTCACTGATTAACAAAATCATTGCAACTTCAACTTGTACAAGCTGAAGTTTTATGGGTTTGGTAACCCAATGATAGAATGTGTTCACCTTTGTTAAGCATGTTTTAGAATACTGTTATTTTGTGGTGCATGAGTTAATGATGACTGGTTTAATATCTTTTAAAAGCACAAACAATGATGAAAAGTAAACTCACCACATTATGTCACGGCAAAGCCACACCCTGCCAATTAATTAATAATGCATAATACCTTAAGTGTATTAAACTGGTATGTTATGATTAGATGTGTGATCAAATGTACAAATAGAGTATGAATATTCAAATAATTTAGAGATGTATTTCATAGTAGTAAGATTTTTTATTAAAATAACTTGTGCTGCATCATTGGATTTCAACTTAATCACGCGAGGTATCCTCATTGGATATCTGTAGTAATCTTAAAATTAAGTAAACGCACCTGTGGGGAACTTATAAGTATGAAACTGTTGAAAGGTAATACTGCCCTGCATTAGGATCACCAAATGGTGCAAACAGTTTTCAAATTGTACCCCGCTTTGCATGTGCACTTGGGAAACTGTTTGCACCGTTTGGTGATCCTGAACGCAGGGTTGATTATCTAGAGGGATCCACATGTAACGTTCGATCCCTAACAGCCGCACTCGTCCTTTCGACTTATTGTCTCTCAACAATGGGTTGATAATCATAGTCCTATGTGGGATAGAAGCTGGAGGCTAGGAAAGGATTCATTAGTAGTAATGGTGAGAGAAATTCAAAGAATCCATAGTTAGGTGCTCGAGCCGCTGTGATATAACTGAAAAATTGTTGAAAGTGGTGTAAAACCCCATTCAATCAATCAATCAACATGTAACAAGAATAGATTCCTGAGGGTTCATTGTGAGGGACAGTTAGTGCCAATCTTTGAAAAAAAACCAATGGTGTCATTCAGCAGGGGTTTGGAATTCCCATGCCCAACTTGTCGAACGCAGATTTTTCTACCTGCAGACAAGTACTTTATTCTATGCCACTTGTCCTTTGACAAGTAAATACCAGGACAAATATCAGAATGGTACTAAACAGATCTGAGAGATTGATTATCATAATGTCAATATAAAATGGTAGAGAACATTGTTTTTAATGAAGAAAATTTCTTCTTTGAAAATAATGTTTCCTCATAATTGATTGATTTCCAAATTGAAGATATGTTATTTTTGACCCAGGACAAGTAGAAAACCATCTTTTACTTGTCCGGGGACATAGAGAAATTCTGTATTTCCACTTCTTGCATTCAGAATTACCATTTACATGGATCAGAGCCATGCAGTTGTACTGTAAAAACTCTAATAGAACCCTGGGCTTCTATAAGAATCATTGAATTTCCATTAGAAAGGGAAGGGCTTTTATTAGGGGCTAAGCTACATATCGATGGCTCAGTGCAAAATAGTGGTAACTAGCTATAAGCATATAGGCAGTTACAACTGTTTTCAGCTGAGCCCTCGATATTTGTCAAGTCTGTGAAAAAATGGGGAAAAAAATACATAACTGCACAAAGCATTAACATTTGATTGGGGAAAAATGCATAAAATCTTTGTTGAATTTTAAGTGACGTTGATTTTATGGGAATTCTCCTTTATTAGAGGCTTCAACAGTAAAATCATATCAAAAAATGGTGGATTTTAACCAAAAAGGTATTGGGGTTTAATTAGAGCATGGATCTCTATTAGAATTTTTATGGTAACTGCCTAAATTTTATTTGGACAGTACCTGCTGTTTTTTGGCCTGAGCCACCAATTGTTTTAACATTGTTCTAAGGGAGTGATAGTAGATTGTGGTACATGGAATTTAGTAATAAAAGGGAAACATATAACAAACCTAAACTGATTTGTTAAAGGGTCAGAAAGATTGATGTAGGTGCATTTAAGTGCTTTGTTTTCATCACCAAGCATATTGTACATGAGTTAGTCCAAGTCGACTGGATTAATACTTTAATCTGTTTCAACACTATCCCAAGTTTCAGCATGCTTTAATATATCCTGCCAAATAAAGTGACAACTTGTAACTAGCAATTTCTCCATTTCATACAGTATTGTTTTAGCTCATCTCAGCTCATGACCTTTAGACAGAGTCAATTTGAGTCTTGAGGTCAAATTCCTGAGGTAAAAAACCCACTTACACACCTAGTTCTAAGCCACTGTGCCATTTAAGCTTATTTGGGAAAAATGTTCTTGGCTGCTCCATTTCAAAGTACCCCAAAGAAGTGAAAAAGGTGAAAACAACTAGTCCATCTCGGATGAAGGTCTAAAAGCCAACTACCCCCCCACCCATTGTCCTTGTTTATTAGTTTTTGTTTTATGTTTAGCAGAGCCAGATTAGCTCAGTTGGTTACATATTTTAGTTTTGGCAAATTTAATGTTTTGTTGTCTGACAATGGGCTAAACTTTATTATTTATTTATGATTCTTGTAAATGTCAGATTGTTCTCTGTGCTGATGTTTATACATATGTGACCCGTCACTCAAAAAGGGACCATCTGGGTAGCGCGTAAAGTGTTGACACTTTTCAGACTGCACGGATTGAATCGAAACTTTTTGGACTTAAAAAAAATTCTGAATCTTTAATAATCAAACTACCTTCATGTGAACGAATTTTTGAAATGCCACCTCTGGTTGATCTATGCTGGGCACAATCTCTTTTTCTAATATTTATTTTACAGAGTTCCCAGATGGTCTCTTTTCATGTGTTTGGTCACATATATCTTCAGCTTCTTGATTATGTGTCAAAGTAAAGTGTTGACTATTACATGAATAAAATAGGAATATATGTCATCAAAACATTTTCCACTTATTAGGTATCAGTAATTCTGTTGCTGATTGCAAGCAAAATGTAACAGTATGCTTCCTTGAGCAAGATATTAGAATCTCTATGTTTCTTCAATTGTTGTCCAAATATCTTGTTACTTTGTCTTAATGTTGGTCTTTTAAAAGATCTTTGAACTGATTCAGAACTAGGACAGAAAGGTTGAAAACTATGTCAAAGGGTCAAATCTATATAAAAAAAAAAATAAAAAAAAAATTGTGTGCACTATAGAAATAACATTCATTTTGTTCTAATATTTGGATGATCTCACAGCCTTTTTATTCTACTAATAATAATAGCTTTTATTTAAAGAGGCAACACAGTTGGGTTAACCTAGTCTTCCCTGTGAGCTCTTTTTGATGTATAGCTTTAAATGAATTTTTAAGAAATCTGATTTGATTCGTCATCTTTTAACAATTTTATGTACAACAATTCAGTATTAACACAGCATAATGAAAGCATATAAAATCATTTGAGAATGAAGTACAAAGTCAAGGAGACCCTATTCTTGGTTTGATAAACATAGGATAATTGTTACTTTGTAAGATCAATTTATATTTCATTAAGTGAACAACAAAGAAAATAATGCTTTTGCTGTTAAGTTGAGTGTTAAAAGTATGAAATATTTATTAATCTAACACGAAAAACAAATGACTTTTCCTTTTCTTTAATGCAATATTAAGACAAAATGTCTAAATTACAGGACAGATTCTTATATTTTGACAATTTCCAATTGGTTATCTAACTGTTATTTCACATTATTTCTCAATAATCCACCGAAATAGCACGATTGAAATATTTGTTACTGTAATTGGCCAGTTATTCGTTATTAGCTCGGCTGTTTTTGGAGAAAACCCGAGGTATTGCTATAGCCACCGTGTTGTCGTCCTCGTCATTGTCGTCGTCGTCATCGTGCGAAAACTTTGACATTTTGTTATATCTCTGGTTCTACTGAAGGCATTCACTTGAAACATGGCACACATGTTCACCATCAAAAGAGCAACATATACTATCAAGGGGGATAACTCTATATGCAATTTGTGCAAATTATGCCCCTTTTTCGACTTAGATTTTTTCCCACCATCTAGCACTCGGCAGCCGAGCGTAGGCACCCGTAGGCGGTGCTCTTGTTTTATGCTTTTGATGCCATGTATTGATTTTTCCATGAAAATTATAACTAGCCCATATTATCATATTAGCATATAGAAAAAAAGGGGGATAAAAGAAGATGCTTGAAAATTTGAAAGTCATTGTGATGTCTTTTGTTGTTCTAACAAAAAAATGAATTAATTATTGTTCTTAGATAAATAAGTCCCAGTTTGCGATAAAGAAGATTTCACATGAATGATCAGAAGATTTTGAAACATGGAATTTAGAACTATCATACTTACGTAGAACAAAACATGACTAAATTATATTATTATTCAAAATGCTTCTCCTGCAGCTCTTTCTGGATAGCTCAGTCATTTACACATCTGGCTCTTAATCTTTGGGTCGTGAGTTCCTTCCTAGGCTTCATCAATTTTTTCTGACAATTATTAATGGCTAAATGTGAAACTTGTAACTAAAGTCATAGTAACTTAAGTCATTTGGCTCCAATTGATGTGGAATAATTTGAAGGTGCAACAGCCCCTGATTACGGAATTTCGAAAATTGAAATTGATAAGGGTGCTTAGATTTAAAAACGTGTAATATAAGTGAAAGGCCTTTAATGTCATAAGAACACTGTATTGAGCATTTACACATCAATTTTACTGTTCAACAGACGGGGTCGGTTACCCAGGGTTTTAAGGGATGCAGGTCTCGTGCATCTTGGACATAAAAATGATTGGTTGAGACCTTTAAAATTATGTGATGTGAGTCCCATAGACTCTCTGGGGATCAACTTCAGAAAGAGTTGAAAACTGCTTTAAACAATCTTCAATTCTTTCCTGAAGTTAAACCGTGACAGAAAAAAAAGTTAAAGAATAACAAACCATCTCCTCAGGCGCGGAACCCAGGGGGGGGGGGGGGGGGCAGACCTTCCTAGATATAAAGAATGATACGTTAAAACATCTTTTTCTTAAAAAGCGTCCGATTTGAACATAACTTCGAGAAAATATTTCTTTGATGCCCCCCTTCAAGAATCTTCTAAATGAATGACAATCAAAAAAAATCGAGCAAGTTTTTATTGTTTTATCACATTTGTTTCAGGTGAGCGATTAAGAGCTTTTGGTCCCTTGTTATAGAATATTTTAGAGGAGCCCTCTTGTATAAAATAAAATAAAGCCAAAATACTTTTGTGTTCTTTGCAACTCATGTTTTTGTTTGAACCCAGTCAAGGTTAATGTACATTTAATAAAAATATACAAAATGAAAATGAAATTTTTTACTTGTGATTTATCTTTAAAAGTATTACTCATTTAGGCTCGCCCTGGACGAATGAGCTGGAGGTGCTATTGTCGTACCGCTATCGTGGGCGTTCCATATATACTGAACAACAAAAATAACGCATTGCTTCATTTTGAAGATATAACTTTTTTCATAATATAAAGTTTGGATGAATGATTAAATCAAAATAAACGTTAGCCGATTATTGATTTGTGTCATATAGTTCAAAAACGTATACATATACATACGCATTGAAGAACAGTTACACACTCTTAAAGGCGGCAACCCCAAAAATGCAAAAAATCAAATAAGAGGTTTTCAATGCTCAGTAAAAGTCACTAGCGCCTGAATCCATGAGCAAAATTGCTCTCAAAGAATGTCTGACACGTAGATTTCTGTCGCAGAAAGATGCCACACCAAAAGACAGGAAACTCGGATGTACGTTCATATAAGCCAAAGCACCAACCGAAATAAAAAGAACACGCAAAGGATAGAAGTAATTACTCTATATCTTCTGGCAAGGTTCTTGTGGTTAATTCTAAATCAAACCAGGAGAAGGGTAACTATAATCTTTGTAGATACTGCAAAGAAGAGCATTAGAGTGATGAATGTCCAAGATACCGCACAAAAGAAGGGCGTAATGGCCAAATACAGGGAAGATATAAATGCCTAAAGGTAGGACACCTTGCAAAACATAGGAGAAACAAAACTTGTTCATTGTGGCGATTTCAATTCTCATCATCGAAGTTTGTGTCCAAAAAAGTTCACTCCGTCGACTCGGTCATCAACGAAACGATAAATCCATATTCATTTCCGAAGCAGGATGTAAAAGTTCTTCTTGACTCAGGGTCTCAAAGGACCTACAAAACGGAAAATCTAGCAAAGAAGCTTTGTCTAAAAGTTGAAAAGCAAGAGCAAATAAAGTTAGTGACCTTTATAAGTGATAAACCAACAATCCTGAAGACAAATGTGGTGAAACTGTGTATTAAGTTAAACAATGGGATTTATGGCATTATCTGCTATTGTTGTACCAGTAATTAGTGGCATGGTAAGCCGAAAGGCTATCAAAGTTTATTTCAATCTCAGCTTAAGGAAAACGAAACGAGTACTTTTGAGCTCTTTATAGGCAATGATTACTACTTGGACTTGCCTCTATCACAAAAGATAAAAGTTCAGCCAGGACTTTATCTCCTGGCCTCTAAACTAGGATTTGATTCTGACCGGACGTACTTCATCTTCGGTTATTGATGATGATAGTATATACAAGTATGTTTACTCTTACCCGCCGGAATAAATGTAATAGTAACTAAATCAAATGTTTTCTCCAGTTTAGATCCTGTTTAGTAACCCTTCACAAAAAAATTATTGTCATTTTCCCATGCTATAAATTGTATTGTTTCATTGTAAAAGACCCATTAAGACATTTCTATCTAATAAAGAAAGAACATTTTCCTATTTAGAATCAATACTTATATTTAATTAGAAAAATTGGTTTCCATATATGGTTTAGCCTACACTAAAATCGGCTTTTCTGTCCCATCATTTGGCCTCTTAGCTAATTTCCTTGTACACTTTCATCTCTAATTTAGTTTCTCATTGATATATATTTGAAAGCTAGACGATAAAAACCATTCTAAATCGCTCACTCATCACTCTATTTATTCAGTCTAAGCACTCATTAAAATCTTTCAAAACTGCTCCAAAGTCACTCAAAAGAATAAGAGCAACAACTTCTTCGAAAATTACAATCACGATTTCACTGACTATGTTTAATTTGTAAGCGGTTGATTGGTACGATTGTTTGAATCGGGTTTTACGCCTCTAAACAATGTGTCAGCTTTATCACGTCGGCTGGAGCACCTAACAATGGATTCCTGGTATAACTCTTACCAGTACTACAATTACATCCTTTCCTAACCTCCATCTGCTATCTCGCATAGGTCTACGATTATCAACCCATTGGCGAGAGACGAAAAGTCGGAAAGAATGAGTGTCCCCGTAGGCGTTTGAACACGGATACTCAAGATTGACTATCTGACGCGCTACCAACAGTGCTATGACGACTGCTGATTGATACGTAAAGACCAAGAAATCTATTTATAGATCTTATAGGTGTATTTTGCTACAGGGAGGGGGAGGGGGTGGGTAATAAGATTTTTTTTATTACGAAGACAGGACTTGGTTAGTGTTGTACAAATCAATGTGGAAAAGAAGTTATGACTTGATAGTAATAATAACTAAAATCCTTCTTTCAACAATGTTCATCACAGAACCAAAAACTTTCGGGTCATATTTTTTCAACAGGCTTAAATCGACAACCACTTTTTAGCTCATCTGAGCATGAAGTGCTCAAGGGAGCTATTGTGATCGATCAATGTCCGCCTGTCCGTCACGGCGTCAACTATATCTTTAAACGACATCTCCTCCTTAACTTATGGGTCAAAATCAACCAAACTTGGCAAGAATATTCCTTTGGTGGTCCCTTGCTCAAATGGAAAGGATCCGTGCCATATCACGGGAAAAGGGGCCTTAATGACAATTTTCTTGTTTACACTCTAGAAGCCACAAATATGGTCCAATCTTCATGAAACCTGGTCAGAATACTTGTTAGGTCATGAGGATGAAGACTTTTGAAAATGGGAAGGATCCGTGCCATATCCCGGAAAAAGGGGCCTGAATGAAAATTTTGTCAACAATTTCTTTAAACGACATCTCCTCCTAAACTTATTAGTCAAAATCAACCAAACTTGGCAGAAATATTCCTTGGGTGGTCCCCTGTAAAAATTGCTTAAATGGAATGGATCGGTGTCATATCACGGGAAAAGGGGCCTTAATGATTAATTTCTTGTTAACACTCTAGAAGCCACAAATATGGTCCAATTTTAATGAAACTTGGTCAGAACGTATGTTAGGTCATGAGGATGAAGTTTATTGAATGGGAAGGATCCGTGCCATATCACGGGAAAATGGGCCTTAATGACAATTTTCTCGTAAGAGCTCCAGACGCCACAAAATATGGTCCAATCTTCATGAAACTTGATCAAAATGTTTGCCAGGTCACAAGAGTGAACTCTGTTGAAAATGGGAAGGTTTATGCCATATCATAGGAAAAGGAGTCTTAATGATAATTTACTTGAAATATCAGTTGAGCGATTTAGGGCCCTCAGGGTCCTCTTGTTTTAAGTTCTCATCTTGCATATTTAAACATTTCATGGCCTACAGTACTATCAGTACTTTGTTTTGTGCATACTGTTGCAAATGCGATCACCTTTCTCTGACAGGACGGACACGACGACCAGGTAATTCGAAAAAATGAATTTCGTATGTTCCAGTGGAACATGGTGGAAAACACGCCATTTTAAATTCCCATCGTTTCCGTGATGCAATTGCTATTACCTTTCTCTGACTGGACGGACACAACGTCATGGTGATTTTTTTTAGCTAATTTATTATAATTGCATTATCGCGTGCCTGCTGTAACTACGCCGTCGTGTCTAAGACATAAATACGCAAATAAATTAAAGGCATTACGTCGGAATAACGGAAAACGCACCGGATGGTTCATTTCTAAACAACAAGGAGATAAAATTAATGTCACAGAACAATGATCATAATGATTATAATAGCCAAGCAAGGTACATCTATATTATGATATACATGTACAAGGAAAATTCCTGATTCAGGAATAATGTTTTACTGGTGAGATGTGAGATTCCTAATCTGAAGGGAAAGGATCAACTACGCTCCGCGAAGGAGATACGTATTCCAGCAGCTGCCAAATATGGAGAACGAGCTATCACATCGGACACCTCCGACTAGGCAGAATTCACGAAAACAATTTCGTCTTTGAATGAGTCAATTAAATGCCTACAGAATGAGGTTCGGGCGATAAAGAGGTCTCATTCTGACATGACCGATGGCCCTTTTATCTGGGACCAAAGAATTCGACCAGATAGCCCGAAATCGCTTTATTATATCTCAAATGGGGATGAAAAAGAGGGCCTCCGACGGGGCAGATGACAATTGGGAAGATATAGAACAAACCGATTACGGGGATCCCATACCAGAAAAAAATGACGACTTTAGTCAACAAATCGCTTCGCTGCAAGACCAAGACCAATAAAGAGAAGATGAAAGGAACCCGTTACACGGCTCATGGAACACTTTAAACTCCAGGGAAGCAAAGAAGTAAAAGAATTGGTGAGAGACCTTTTCAAAATCCTCTCCCAAGGAGTCGTTACGTCAAATGAACATAGACGGGAGTAAATAATCAAAAATTTAAGAAACTTTGTGAGAATCTACCGTCCGCAACAAAGTTATCGGGGATAGAATGGATGGAGATATTAAGGAAATGAAAGAGACAAAGCGATACGTGGACATTAAATACTATTAAGGACTGCAGTTAAGAACTTACAGACGTGCAAAAACAAACATTGGTTCCGCAGCCAATCACGATAACTAATGAGGATAAGATTAAAATACTCATGGAATTAGACCGATTTATAGAATGTAATATACATGTAGTTGAGCGAGCAACGGACCATTTTGAAGACGAATTCATTTCAAATATAGTTTTCGGTTGAAGAAAGATGGGCTTTGAACTTAAAACATTTCAATGAACGCTACGTAGAGAAACCACATTTCAAAGTGGAATCGTTGAAGATGGTTTTTAGCAGCATGATGAGGTAAGGTTGTTATCTAGCTTCGGTCGATTAATCGGATGCTTATTATTCGATAAAAATAAAGGAATAGGATAAGAAATATTTACTATTTATGTTTGATGGCAAGAAATTGCAATACACATTGCTAGTAATGGGTTATAGTCAGGCCCCTAAAAAACTGGTAAGATGATGAAACATATTTCACATATTTACTGTAAAAAAGGGTCACAGAATTGTGTATTTCATTGATGACTCGTGCTTGGCAGACATTCTCGTGGTACCGGCAATAAAGACATTTCTCAGGTTGGAACACAAACCAGGCTTATTTCATCGTCTAACGAAGATGCAACTGGCTGCTTAAAGTATTTTCGTAAGGCAACCGGACATGGAGGAAACGTCTGAAACCATTTTTTTACTCATGGAGGGATGGAACAAAACTACAGTACAGCTCCTATGGTAAAAATTGATTCATTTCTGTAGAGCGGAGACATATCCCCTTAATACGCCTATAAACTTTGAGATCGAATTTCTGACAAAATTATACACAAAAGGTTAGAGTTATTCTACGTTAAATATTGCCTTATCAGCTGTAAGCATTTTCCTAAAATTTACTAGTAATGTTGATGCGTTGTGACAACATAATCAGTCGATTTATGAAAGGGGTTAACAATGAGAAACCATCATTGCCCCGATTTATACAAATTTGGGATTTGCGAGTTGTTTTACAATATTTAAGGGTTATGTAAAGACCGAACTTTAAAGGCCTTTTTTAGCCAAGAAAAAGCAGTACGTCCAGGTATATTATATACCAAAATGAAGCTATTCACTGCTCTGTCATGCAATCGGTCATCGGCTCCTCGTTACGGCACAGCGATTTCAAACGCTTCATATTATAAAACTCAGTGATATTCATTAAGAAGGGGATAGTAGAGCGATAATTATATCTTTATTAATGAAACATAGAAGACCAGGTCGAACACTAGTGCATTTTAGAAGTACGATTACAAACAGAAAGACAATGTCAAAAGTTCTCTGCAACAGAGACTCAGAGGGGATGAAATCGATAGTGTTCGAAAAATTGCGTTCGTGGGCTCTAAAATATTTACTGAATTGGTGAGCTGATAAGCTGCGTCGTATATCTGTGTGAGTTTAAAGGGATTTTAATATCGGATGAAATCCCAATAAACCTTCAACTTTCTTAGATAAGTCTTACCTTATTTATTAATTTTTACGCCTTGTTAACTTTCAAAGGATATAGTATTGGTAGACTAGGTCAAGGCGGTCAGCTGTGATGTCTGTACGACAAGGCAACTTCATTGGACAAGGACTTAACATTGTCAGTATGTGGTTTCTTAACCTTTAGGAACAAGAGGCCCAAGGGGACCTGTATCGCTCCAAAAGCTTTCATATATCTAAAAAGAAAAATGGAAAATAAAGGCTAGACCTTATATGGAAAGCCGTTTTCAAAATATATATAAGAATTGATTTTAAATAGGAAACGTTCTTTTTTATAAGCTAGATATGTCTTGATGGATCTTTAACAATGAAACAATACCATATATAGCATCGGATTTTTTTTTTCGATCATATGCCCCGCCAGGTCACACCAATATATGGGCCAATCAAAATTCTAGTAGGAGATATACCCAAGGAACATTATCCTGCAAAGTTATGTTTAAATTGGTCCATTGGTAGGAAACATTATGAATGTGAAAATAAGTCCAACTTTGCCAAACCCTAATTTGGGGTTTAATCTAAATTTCTAGAACATCTTAAGAAGAGGATGACACAACAAACACTCATGCCACGTTTCATTTATATTGGCGTAATGGTTTGAAAGAAGGAAGATTTTTTAATGATTTTACCGTGAAAATCAACCCCGCCCTGCCACAGCCCCATTTAAGGGGTAAGATAAAATTTTCTTGAACTATTAATGAAATGGGTCACTCAAAGAACATTCATGCGGGCCTTACACCAGGAGCACCATGCAGGACAGATGTCTATTCTACGTGATTCTGGCCTTACACCGTGAGCACCATGCACGATAGAAGTCCATTCTACGTGATGCGGACCTTACAACCAGATCACCAGGCAGGACAGAGGTCCATTCTACGTGATGCGAGCCTTCAACCAAAGCACCAGGTAGGGCAGAAGTCCATTCTTCGTGATGTGAGCCTTTCAACAACCAGAGCACCAGGCAGGACAAAGGTCCATTTGGTGTTATGCTGGCCTTACACCCAGAGCACCAGACAAGACAGGAGTCTATCCTACTTGATGCGGACGTCTCACCCAGAGACAAGGCAGGACAGAAGTCCATTCTACAAGATGCGGACCTTCAACCAGAGTACCAGGCAAGACAGAAGTCCATTATACGTGATATGGGCCTTACAAACATAGCACCAGACAGGACAGAAGAAGTCCTTTCTGCGTGATGTCGGCCTTACACCCAGAGCAACAGGTAGGACAGAAGTCAATTCTACGTGATGCGGGCGTTACACCCAGAGCACCAGGCAGGCCGGAAGTCCATTCTACGAGATAAAGGCCTTCAACCAGAGTAAAAGGCGGGACTGAAGTCTATTCTACGTGATGCGGGCCCTACAATTAGAGCACCAGGCAGGACAGAAGTCCATTCTACGCGATGTGGGCCTTACAATCAGACCACCAGGCCTTTGAAATTTCTACAACATGCAAATAGCTACTAATGGATACCCAAAAATAATATCCTGGGTCCCTCCCCCCCCCCCCTCCCAAAACATCCCATTCATAACAAATCAAACTTAATATATTATGGATTGAGATGGGCGCGCATGCTGGGTTTGGAATGTGAAAATCATCTCACATTGCTATTCGCAATGTTATCCCGACTTTACCAAATAAATTTTAGCCTTATCTACTTTACCATATCTGTCAGAGCTAGTTTTAAAGGATTGTAAGACTGAAATAACAATGAATTGAATGACAAAATCATAATCCAAATATATATTCACAGGGTCGTTGGGGTACCCCAGGAAGTACTCTCAGGAAGATTACTCAACGGGAGTCCAAATTTTTATTTCGAAGTCAAAATAATTATACCAAATTATAAAACAAACAGGTCGGCGATATCAACCTGAACAAAATAAGCGATATTGGATTACCTCCCCTCAAATTCACTCAAAACTCACTCATCGCACCCATTCATTCAAAATCATTCACTTTATCAATTTCACGCTTTTGTTTGCTGTAGGTCTTGAACTAGTTTTTTTGCAAAATTATTATTCTCTCTTTTTTGTAAATACTTGTATATTAATCATTCATTTGGACAGTGCTACTTTAAGTTGAAATCATTTTTTTTCTCATTTAGATAAATACTTATACATCATTGTTCGTTTTATCTCTAAAAAAAACTCCGCTCGGGTGACGACGAACCTTCAGGTGTCAGTTGGCCCACTATCCTCAGTATTGATACGCTCCACAGGGCATTTGTTTTTGGGATTTGACCGATGCGAACGTTAGTCAGTAAACTTTTAGTATAAGTTCCTCTCTTCGGGAACAAACAAGTGGATTTCAATCCATTTTCACAGGAACACTCCTTAAGTGCCTTTCCCTCTATAATTCCTTCAAAGAATTTTAATCGTTCGAAAATCATGGCTTTAGGATAATGGGTGTGTTTAATATCAATATATTGTAAAAAAAAAAAAAAGACTTTTCCCAGAACCTAATGGATGGATATATACCAAATTTTCCTTGAGTGTTATTTAGGTGGCCCTTTATCGGATTGTCAAAAAAAATTGTGGTCGGATAAAAATATGCCTTTTTATGCGCGAAGTTCTATTTTTAATGTATTCAAACTTTGAAAGCCATTTTCTCGAAAACTATATGTTGGATTCAACCCCATTTGACATGAGTGATCATTGTGTTGAGAAATTTGTCTTTTAATGGTGGTGGTCATTTATCTATATCTTGTTTACTCGAAACTTTGAAAACCATTTTCTCAGAGACAAGTTGATGTAAATCAACCAACTTTCACTGTAGTGATCTTTCTTTATTTGGCTCCAAATCATCTCTGTCAGATCAGATAGAAAAAGCAGAGGGGTCCTTTTGTAAATATTGTGTAGAGTGGAAACTTTGAAAATCATTTTCTCCAAAACTAAAGGGTGGCTTTCAAGCCAATTTCTCATATATAATCCTAGTGTGTCATTTTATCATCCTACAAAATTTTCTCAATCAGATAACCAACATTGTCTTTTGTAGGTAAAAATTAATTTCCCATAATGGTATATATTAAATTATCAGATAGTTTCAATTTGATTTCAATTCACTTTCTCGTAAATGTCCTGAGTTACTTTAGTCAACAGAATAAAGAAATAACATACTTTCTAATTACCCCAAATCGGCAGATCCGGGCTTATTATTGTACTTACCTCTATGTGTTTATCCGTCGAAAAATATCTGCAAATGAATCATTTTGCTGTAACTGCAATACTATTCTAATCATAATACTTACATTGTGCATGAAATTCCCCTCGTCACTACAGATTATTATATCCCCGACTACGAAGTAGCTCTAGGCGTTATACTAAAATCGCCATGGCCGTCCGTCCGTATGCCCGTTTCCACAATTTTGTCCCGAATTTTCCTCAGAGACTATTTAAGCTGGAGCTTGTAAATTCATACATGATGTGTATCTGCATATGAAGTTCTGCGACTGCAATTTTGAAGCCTCGACTCTCAGTGGTTACTGAATTATCTCCCTCTGATCATTTAAATTTCACTTAATTTTTGATGTCCGGAGCATATCTCCTACACTATTGCATGTACTAAATTGAAACTAATACATAGCAATGGTGGAACAAAGCCTGGTGGGGGTATCAGCCCGCTTTGCGAGAGATCTTTTTCAAAGACTATTTCATCCTACAAGTTCAAGTATCAAGGTCAAACTTTGACAAAGATGTCGTTCCGGGGACATCACACACATTTTCAATAAAATGACCAAAGTCAGGTGTAACAAATGTTAAAAATGAAGTTTTTTTTTCAATAAGTCGATATTCTTCCGAGACAATTATTTGTCATGTTTATAGATAAAATGAGAACGAAGTGCTCATGGTGAGCTATTGCGATCTAGCTGTGTCCGGTGTCCATAGTCCGGTGGTCCGTCAGCATCTTGTGTGCTCTCTAGAGGTCATATTTATTGGCCAAAATGACTTCAAACTTGGTCGGGGTGTTTGATCCTATCAGCCCTCGGACAAATTCGAGATTGGGTCAAGTGGAGTCTAAACCTAGGTCACATGGCCAAGTCTTAGAAAAACCTTGTTTGCACTTTAGAGGCAAAATTACCCCCTAAAAGTCCTAAATCTTGGTCAGAATGATTGTCTATTTTTGGTTAGGTTTACCTGAAGCTTATTTCAAAATTGGGTCAAATCGGGTGTTAATCAAGGCCGTTGGATCAAATCTTTGTATAACCCTTAAGTAATGTTTGTGTTTTGCAGCCTATTGTTAACAATACCTCAGGTGAGCGCCTCAAGGCCAATGGTCCTCTTCTTGAAAATATTCGCCACCAAATGATATTTTAAACGTTTAATTCGAATTCCTGGACAATATGCGGCGGGTATCATTTATTCGCACAATTGGTAATTTTAAATCCGATTGTTTGAATTTTTTTAGACTAATTGATTCATGAAAGTGTGTACAAATGTATTGTTAGTTGACATATTGTATAAGTAAAAACCCTTTTATGGGTATAAAATAAATGTATTCAAAGGAAAAAAGAGTCCTTATTTTTCTTTTTGTTGTGTTTAAGTGTGAATAGGCAATTATGGTGTAGGTTAGAAAGTAACTTAAATATTTGGTGACATATGGTTCGAAGGCTTTTGAGGGTTTATTGTGATTCTAAAAAAGAAAATAATTTGAATCAAACATTTGCGTCTAAAATATTATATTGATGCACACACGTTTTAAAAAGAATATGTTTTGGGCAACAGAAGATAAGTTAAAACATTGGTACAAAAAGGTGTCATAGTTTTTCGTTGTTTTTCTTTAATTAATGCATTTACTCCTTTCCACCCTCGAATTTTACCATTTAACCACATAGAAATTACACAACAGGTCACATAAATACTGTTTCAATGTGACGTATTCCATTAATTTGACTCTTAACATGTAACTCAACGTAGCTATTGTAAAATATTGGTAAATTCTATGTTGCATTTTGTAAAAGAATGATTCCGCCAATAGCATATTCTTCCTTGAATTATAGATTGGTCAAACTTGTAGCGGTCAATTGTCAATAGGGCTTAGTTATTTCTGGTCCCGGGCGGGTATTGTTGTCCGCTTCTTCAGAGTATCTCTCGGACGGCGGGCTAGACTGGTTACCTTCGCTGATACTACTTTGCGTATTATACACGGTATATACTCGTACAACGGTTGCCAGTACAACAGCAGGCTACCAGTTCTAGACTGGTCCAAATATCGACTATCAAAATAGCCTAACATATGTTATTTTGATATTCGATAGTGAGACCAGTCTACGTCCGGGTAGGATGCGGTCCAGAAATAAAATAGCCTAAAGCGAAAATAAGTCTCGTGACGGGTTTTGTCATAATGAATGGTGACGGTTAGCCATCAGATCCCCGACTGTTTATAAAAAGGGACGGGGAGCAAATTAGATTGAAACTACAGTAGACAGGTGGAAATATCATATTAATGACTGGGAAATAGCATCTTTTCCTTTTCCGTTTTTCACAAGGTTCTCCATGATTAAGTTTTTTATCAAAAGTGGTGAAGAATTGATTTCCTTTTTTAGACCTATTTCTTCATTAGATCAATCAGTCCTTTCAAATTAGAAATCATTAGATTCCATGTCACTAGCGCAATTCAGAGCCAGCATTCTGATATCCCTAGTCTGATTATCTTACACTAATTTTTGACTTTATTAAAATTCGGGTAAATGTCGCTCATGCTACCATTCAATCTTTTCAAAGCCTTCAGCCGCTATCCCACACAGGATTTAGATAATCTACCCATTGGTGGGAGACAAATGTGGGAGTTGATATGTGCCGCCACGGGGAGTCTTACTTTTTAGACAACAGACTACAATTTTCAAGTTTTGGCGATGCATTCTTTATTTTGTCAATACATACTAAATGTTACAAACAGATCTATTGATAACATGATAAATTAAATAAAGGTAATGAAGAATTAATAACATTTAAATGCATAAATTAGTTTAACTATCACAAAACAGAACCAAATGTCTTAACTATCTTTAACAAGCAGCAATTCATTATCTGCCCTGTACACATTTGTAAAACGTTTGGCAAAATTAACCCTGCTTTACGGATGAACTCATGCGCAAAGAGGGTACAATTTCAAAACGTTAAAGGATATATGAGATATATATCACCGTCGATTGTTTCACAATCTTCTTGATACCCTGTCATAAAACTGCGAGAGCGTATACATAGAACTTGTATTTCTTTTATTCATTTTTTTCTTTTTTTTCCTATTTGTTTTATGATTTTATATAGGACAGATTTTATATATTTACTCAAAAGGATACAAGAGCACTGACTACGCGTGTACCATTAGGCTATCTCCCTTGTTAGTCTAGATAGCTATTGTGATGGTGAACACACATGCTACGTTTCATTAGGATATCTTCAATAGCAACAAAGATATGACCAAAATTTAAGTTTGACACGCCAACTACGCAGGTAGATGACGATACATCGGGTATTTTTTTCTCCTTTCTTTGCAAACGTCTGAGCTAAATACGTATTACGAAACAATCGCTTGTGATATATGCTCAAGTCACAATGACTAAGCCCTTAGCCCTCTTTTGATACCAGTACCACGAATAGCTGCATGATGAGTCTCCATATTTAAAACTATAAAAAAAAACATAAACGTAAAAATAAAATACACTATAAACAAAATATATTGCACTTAAAACAAATGTTCATAATAAAAGATACTTTTTGCAAATAAATATGTTGAGATTAAATTTACTGTCTGAAGGCCTAGTCCAACACTGCCCCCAATCGCCTATTTAAACAAATCTCTAAGCTCTTCAGTCACCCAATATTCTTCTTGCGATGCATTGTTATTTGTTCTGCTCAATCTTTGTGTGAAATTATTGGAAATGCCACTCACGAGCTCATGTTTCATTCGTGGTCGACAATACATTGTTGCTTCAGATCTAGTCCAAGATCTGGTCGTTCGAGTTAATCTCTCTCGAAATTATATGTGATGGAGGGGAAGCAACTGCTATGCATTTCACGACCGTAATAATGAGATCCATACTTAAGGGAAGTTATCAAATGAAACCCGTCATGCGAAAAGGGACCATCCGAGAATTACTTAAAGCACTAATATGTGTTAATTGACCGAAATGTCGCAACTATAGCTTATTTAAACGATAGTTTCGTGCATATACATGTTTATGGTCTGAATAACATCGTGCCAAGCAGGGATCATAATGATTCTTGTTTTAAGGTATAAACATAATCTACGTTAAATAGATCTCTCTAAAAATTGCAAAATTTTTTGTTTTTGTTAAACCAGCGCAATCCACGCAAGGTGACCAAGATCAACATGTTTCGAATTCCGCAGATAATCTTTTTTCACATGTCAGGTAAAAGATGAGAATGTTGAACGCCGGTGACCTGCACGAGGCATATGTTGTACAGATCTGTCATACAAACGCTGCCTGAAAACAGAAAAAAGGGATGACATGTTGATATGAACTGAAAAGTAGTAACCCTTCCCCATTTTTTGTAGCAGGGTCATTTTGGCTGTATTGTGGTGTAAGTCTACTTGATTCATATTCTTTCTTTTTCTTCTTTCAGTCGAAACAAACTCATGCGTTTGAAAAGTTTGTAAAAAGTGAGGAATTGCTTGTAAAAACAATTTCTTCTTTTCTCTCAATACTTTCTATTACTTGCATTTCCTCAATGATCTTACATGTGTATAAGATTTTTCAAAAATGACAGATCTCGATTTTGTTAAAAAGTGGTAAACAGGACTAATTTCAGCTTATTAATTTTCTGTTTAAAACTCAAATTGATATTTATTTTCATATTTAAGAAATACAGAAAAATAATATTTTTGATTTTTAAGTTTGATTGCAATTAATCAATTTTACATGAAAATATAAAAAATAATCATATTTTCGGCGTCTTAAAGCTTGATGTTACGCTACATTTTTGCTTAAACATAAAACGTAATTTTTCTTAATTGTGGTTAAAATTCGATCTCCGTTGGTAAAATTATTGGATGTCATACCAGTTCATGTTTAAACTATTTCAAGCAGTTGAAACATTATTAAACTATTTAAAATATAAGATGTCTATCTTTCATTGATATTTTCGTGTAACATGTTACACGTGTTTTTTCGCTAAAATTACAAATTGAAACTCTTTTTTACGAACTTGTACCAAAATAGTTTGCAATTAAAGTGTGACGTATAAATTGGCCATGGTTTAAGCGTTATTTCGATATAGGGTAAAACGATGGTGCGAGTAAGGAGTCTTGTAATGACAAGTTTTAAAACACAGAGGGTGACGTTTTTTAAAAAGTGTCGCATTACCGTGCGCGACGTCGTTACACTTTATATTGGAGTTCGGAGTGTAACGAATCAAGCGCATAGACAGACGTGATCCATTTAGAGAGAAGGATCCTCAACCCTAAAGGGCTAGACTCTGTATATATATATATATATGATATCATTAACCTTATATCTTAGGGCGGCTCTCTATAATTTGCATATCCGATGCAACTTACCTCCCTTAAATCGTTACAAGAGTAACATTTGAGATACGATCATATTTATTTCATATGTACTGATTACAAGAATTCTTCCTTTTGTTTTTGGCAATGGGTTTGTAGTAGCAGCAGCAATTATTCTTATATGTTTACATTTAGAATAGATTTTCATGGGCATGTTTTTATTTGAAATCCTTTAACCTACCTTTTCATCTGTTTTATTATCACTATTTGGTACATCATGACTATTATGTGCTGTTATGAGATTTGTATCGTGTGTGTCTGTTGTAGAATATGGAGGGGGCGGTTCCGAATAGGCAGGAGGCGTGTCTTCCGCTGGGAAAGGAGGAGCTACAAAAGAGTAAGAAAATTTATCACGTGAGGTTCTGAAGCATAAAATCGGGGAGTCAGAAAAAACAACATTGTAAAGTAAACCTCGTTGTATGTTAATAAACAGACATGTATGGATGAGTTTAATATCAATAAATTGAGATCAACGGTTTTAATGTTGTCACATTCATTTACTATACTGAAAGAGCAAATCACTGGCGTAAAATATGTCATAAGCACAGCTGGATTAAAGCTGTATATTCTTTTAGGTCGCATACCTGCTTTGTGAATGTGTCTTACCGTTCATTATGTGATATTCTACCTTCGCAAATACGAGCGAAATAAAATACCTTTATATGTATTCATAAAAAAGGGCAACCTTATTCAATTTCATTTAGGATATAATCTGCTTGTTTTACCTGATGGTTCGACGGGGACCGCCGAAGCTGCTGTTCTATAACTATAGGATGTTGATTTTCTGGACTGTTTATATCCTATACCAGAGTTATTTCCCTTGCAACAACAATACACTATAACAACAGCGCTCAGTACAACAAGAACGATAACTCCTACAATTATCGCCACTATCACACCTATACTAACTATAAATACGTCTATACCTTCGGCAAAGGCGTCACCTGCAATAGATTAGATAGAGGATAATCGTTTCAGTGTAAGATCTATTTATATTTCATTGAGTGAACAACAAAAACTATCTTTTCACGAGTGGCACAGCCACGAGTGTGAAAATATACATTTTGTTGTTCACGAAATGAAATATAAATCGATCTTACACGAAAAACAAACGATTATTCTATTTCTTTAATGCAAAAATGAGACAAAATGGGAAATTTCTAGGACATATTTTCGTAAAGCCCGTCATCTTGCGCGTGATTGCTATGCAACGTTCAATGTGACGTCACTTATTTCGCCCCGCATAGATGACGTCAGATAGGATGAAATGCACAAAAGCAGGGCATAAGTTTTTGATAATTTCACTGCTTTTGCGGTGAGATTATCAAGTGATAATCTACCGTTATTTCTCGATAAACCACCAAAAAGCATTAAAGAAATATTTATAATATCCTTGGCTCAGCGCTAAACAGTTGTAACTGCCTATAAAAATATAGGCAGTTACAACTTTTTGAACTGAACCATCGATATACAAGACTTATTATGGGGAGCAGAATCATACAAACTAAAAACAAAGATTAAATATCTCTCTAAGAAAATGATCAATAGTAATATTTACCTGTTTATTCAAGAAAAAGGGTCTTTTAAAATCCCTTTATCGATGGCATTAACCTATCACATTTCCAACGAATTGTAATAAAGCATTGAAAATGAGAAAAATGGCATTCTGTGAATCATCGATTTATCATATTCATTTTTGTGCATTTTACCCAAATTGAATGGGAAAGTTAGACTTAACTAAAAAGCAATATGTGCGTATTTCTGTTCATTTAATGTCGATACCATACCATATGCCCATATGAGCGACGCCCCAAGATGACGGGTATAAGACGGATAGTTATTACGGGAGTAAGAGCAAGGATTCAAGACGAAACTACAGCTGAGATCCGCCATGTTTCTTTAATGTGCATAATGTATAGGGACCTCGGTGTAACGTCTTATCCGAAAGACAATTAGTTTGTTAGTCAGCTAGTTTGGGAATCGAATCGAGATATCAAACTTCAGTTGTTTTGAAGTCATGTTTTCTACCGACTGTGCAAATTGAGCTTACAAAAAAGGGAATTCGTGCAAGTCAATTTTAAATTCACTTTAAAAAATATCAATACATCTAACAAATACTCGAGACATAAGATACATACTTGATGAGAATTCTCGAACTTCTAAATGAAAATTATAGCCATCATGTGATAGTTGTTCTTTTCTAAGTTCTATTGTTAAATACTGTCCACTACTACATAACGATTGTGGCACTTCTTCTGTATTACAGTTGTAATTTCCCTGAAAAAAAAAAATAAATAAACACCTCACTATGTGACATTTCGGGAAGGGAGAGATAACAATTAATAGATCGCTACTGTCGATAAAACAAGATGGCCTGAATGGCCCTAAACCGCTCACCTGAATTTTATTGGTCCAGTGGATTTCATCCAAGAAAATTTCTGGCAACGTTTCATTCACATTTGCCTAATTGTGAAGAGGAAATGTTTTTCCAAGAATTTACAGTGATAAAAGACCCTGCCCACCCATTCAAAACAGAGGAGACTCAAAATAAACCCCGCACTGCCACGCCCATATTTATGAGCCAATCAAAATTTCGCGAGCAATTTTTGAAAGGGTCACCCAATGAACATTCTAGAAAAGTTTCATTGAAATCGGCCCAATGGTTCAGGATGAGGTGTCATTCAAAGATTTTGGGCTCAAAATAAACCCCGCCCTGCCACGCCCTTAATTCTTGAAAAGGTGATTTCGTTCAACGATTTCGGGCTCAAAATAAAGCCCGCCTTGCCACGCCCATAATTCTTGAAAAGGGCCACTAAAGCAACATTCTGGTAAAGTTTCATTGAACTCGGCCCAGTGGTTAGGTAATGACGTTCAAAGATTTCGGGCTCAAAATAAGTGCCGCCCTGCCACGCCCATATTTTAGTGACAATCGAAATTTTGCGAATACTTCTTGAAAAAGGTATCTAAAGGAACATTCTGGTAAAGTTTCATTGAAATCGGCCCAGTGGTGAAGGAGGACACGACGTTCAAAGATTCGGGCTCAAAATAAGCCCCGCCCTACTACGCCCATATTTATGGGCCATTCAGAATTTAACGAACAGTTTTCTAAGAGGGTCATCTAGGGGACGTTCTGGCTAAATTTCATTGAAATTTGCCAAGCGGTTTAGGAGAAGAACTTATAAGAAAGTTGACGACGCACGACACACGACGGACGACGGAGTCAGGGTGATCCTAAAAGCTCCCCTTGAGCATGTCGTGCTCAGGTGAGCTAAAAATAGATTGATCAATCAAAGGGATAAATTCATTTGTGGAAAATTCATATGACAGTCCGGAAGTAGAGAGAGATGGTGTAATAATTTAAGAATAGATGAAATATGCATGCGCAGAGAGGACATCCATGTGAACAGAGTAATCTGCTGATGAGAGTACACGTGATTCAAAAATACGGCTATAATAATTGTATGCCTTTATCACATTAATATATAGAAAACCCCGTGCAAAACACAATGTAGTAAAGAACAAAAGTATTATTATTTGATTTTAAGAAAGAACAGTCATTTTTATCGAACTGTTGTGCACTACCTTTTGACGTCATTTGAATGCAAGTGACACCGGCCTGACCCGGAATCAGAAGCATCGAGGTCGAAAGGTTAAATTGACACCACTAGTGTCGAAACCGAGGTCGTTCGAATGGGAACCGGATTGACCTAGATCAATACCGCGTCCCATATGAACTTACCCTTAAAATAGTGCTGAAGAGGGTCGTGAAAAAGACCAGCTGGGAAATCTCAAATGCATCGTGCCTTGTGAGACTACGTGTATTTTTCAACAGAATATCTGATTCTAGAAAGTCATTCGACCTTCCTATTTAGTCAATTTCGAAATCCCCTTTTCAAAACTCAGATTTTTTGAATTTTAGAAAACGAAGGCAATGCATTAATTCAACGATTTTTTTTCTATATTTAGTTTCGTTTTTTTCTATTATATCTTTTGCAATTCTTTAGAACAAAAGTATCTATATATGTGTATACTTACAATAGCTGTACCGGAAGCCGACTGTTCTGCATAGACTGTTAATTTTAAATCACAACGATTTATCATAAAACCTTTAAAACTGAGACACAGTCTATCGTTGGTTTCCGATTTAAACACCATGGCACATACTGTTGTATCGTATGGTTCCCCGCCCGTAGACAACACGGTATATTCCTCGCCATTTTTCACACTGATGTAGCTATCCCGAAAACAGTCCCCATATCGGTCCATATACACTGAAATTTAAGAGCAGAATTCTTTTTAAAGCGTAGTGAAAATTAAAGACTACAAGTATTGATCACGTGACTTAATGTTAAACTAAAGATAAATAAACAATTTAAGATCCAAAAGATTTCTAGTCCGCATCCGGATCTATTTTGATACTCGGCTTTAACTAGTTACCCGTTGTCTAAAAGATATTCTGTTATAGCGGGCTACCAGTTTGCTCCCCTTCCAGATCTGTGCCAAAAAATAGTTGATCCTAATTCATTGAATACATGTGAAATAAAAATATAGCATTCAAGAAAGTAAAATCATTGAATGTTAGGCCACAGCTGAAAAAAGATTGATAATAGTTACTTCGAATATAAACAAATGAACTCAGGGGAAAAAAAACAATGAAAATGTGGCAAGTTAAAGACTATATGAGCCTGTGTGAGACATTTCCAACAGTTTGAAATGTTTCTGAGGTGCAAACATTGAGAAGTGTAGCCAGCCACATACTGTAAATATAAAGTTACCTGATGGTCTATTGACACTTTGAGACCTTGTTTATCTACAAATCACATAGTGAAGACTCTGGCCAGACTGTGCAGATGCACAGGCTGGCAAGACTCTTTTTATTGTGCATATTGTTGGAAATTTCTCGCACAGGCTGATATATAAAATCAATACATATTCAACATGGTGTTGAAGCGCAATTAAATTCAGATAATCATTTCCATGCAGATATAAATAATACGTATCCTACATCATGTTGGGTCTTCTTAAAGCCCCAGTCTTCGTTTAGAAAAAAAAAACCCGCTCTTTCGTGAATATTTTTTGAATATTTTTTCTTGATTGAAAGATGAGTTACATAACCATACAAATGAATCGACAAACGACGGCTTTTTCGTGAAACGCATAATCTATTATATATAGTAAAATATGTAAATGGGATTTTGGTCACGTGAAATACGCCCACCAGCAGGCGCGGTATTGAGCGGTATTCAAACTTGAGTCCGAAATGCTGTGGGTCATACACATTCATCGAGTTAGGCCTATATTTAGATCATCGCCTCATAATCATTTGCATTACCGGAATGACAAATTGAAGCTTATCTTTGAGAATAAAGGTCTAGTTTTTGTGTACATAGTCGTCAAAGACCATCGTCTTTCGTTTCGGAAATGTTGAAGAACACAGATGGGGGCTTTAAAATCTAAGTTATTACTGTCATGAAATTTCAAGACCTACACTGTAGCCTTAGTGATGTCGGACCGGATAAAAATCAAGATTTCCATTTGTATCCAGTGCATTCATGTAAACCAACTTACATGATGATGGGCCGAGGGGAAACAAACATCACTATTTTGAATATTATATAAACGATAAAATAGCATGAAAATGAAGTGAGGTGAAATTATGATAACAATTAACATGCATATAAAAACCAAAACATAGCTAAGATGATGTGGGGTCTAAAATTAAGTGAAACAAGAGTTACCATACCTTGCATATAAAACCAATATTAAAGTTCCGCAATTAAGAGTGAGTGATCAAAGGTCAATTTTGTCTATACATGTATAGACAAATTTGACCATTGATCACTCACTTAAACTTGTGGATCTACACAAAGTCTACACTATGTTTGTTCGAAATGATGTAAGTATTATCATTTCATGCATAAAGAAACAATACATAAGCCTATATGATGTTGGGGCGAAATGATGCAAATATTATCATCTCATGCATATAAAACCAATACATAGCCTACATTATACAAAACTAAAGTGAAGCAAGGGTTAAAATTTCATGCATGTAAAAACCAAAATATACTCACAACACCAACAAAATATGCTACACTTCACACTCTTTAACTAAAAGGTGGGAAAACTATTAAAGGTAAGATCTTAAAGCTGCTCTTTCACAGTTTTTCATAGAAAAATACAAAACTTGTTCTTAGATTTGGTAATTTGTGTATTTTTAGACTATTAAGAATGGTCCAAAGCATTGGCACTAAAAACAACATATTTCAATAATTTTGTAACTTATTTTTCCGAAGTGGCAAGATCAGTAAGGGATCCAGTCTATTCATTTCTAGTCCATATGTTACAAAATCGTTATTTTCCGTGAATAATCTTTCATTTTTTCTTGTATTGATATGAAGTTTCCAGCTGTCAAATACTTAAACCTTAATCTTTGATTGATTAAGACAAACATGCCGAATGTCCAGCGAAAATAGTTGGCTCGAAATTGAAGAAATTTTTTTCAGCGTTAGTAGTCACTTTATTTTTCAGAATGAATTTAACCTAATTTGGATATATCGGTATTTCTTTTAATGCATTTCCAGATTGAATCTTATTATTTTAAAGACTTCAGAATGATGAGATAGTTAATTCCGATTGATTTTACGGAAAATGTTAAAATTCACATTTTCCCATTCTGTGCAAGAGCAGCTGTAGGGAGGCTATGAAAGAATAATATTTCTTAAAGCACATATGAGAGCGTGTGTATCATTTCTATTTACTTCACGTATACGGCATTCTTTAGCTCTGACCAGACTATCATATATAAAAGCTGGTAGCTACAGCTCGATCAAAGACGTAGTTATGAGCTTTAAGAATTAATTTTCGATATGAAATCAATGTCTGACTTCTACCTCCCGGTGTCATCTATTTTCGATGATTTTTTAAAGTAATCATGGACTGTTACCAATAATCAAGTTGAAAACAACTAATGGTCAATTTAACAATTTGAAGAAATCTCCTGTCTGATCTTTTAATGGCTAATTTTTCTTCGAATTTATACTTAACTCGGATAATTCAAATTTCTTTAAGTGTATATTGTTAGCATTCAATGACGTCCCCGTTCTAGGTTTATTCAGCAAGAATTGGTGATTTTAGAAATCTGCTGTAAAAATACAATTGTTTGCCCTACTAAATGATTGAATTGAACGAATCATTATTGTCTTGAATATTTTTTGTATCTTGATACAACCACGACACTGAAAGAATACGCCTTACACACAATTTATTACCCCCGGGAAAAAATCCGAATTAAGAAATCTCTCAACCGGAAGTTGCCGTTCGCAGTTCACATTTTATAAACTCTGCAATTTAACCTATATCATTTTTCCCTAATGGATCTTTTTAACTCGTGTTCAAACTTTTCTTCTAATTAGACCAGGTGAATAGATACACTAATTAATGGCAGATGTGTAATCTACCAGACTCATTAAAGAAAAACACGTATTTCTAGAACACTAATAAAAAAAGACTTCATTACGGTCTGAAATTTAAACAAATGAAGTATTAAATATTTTAATCCAATTTTCCATTTTTCAATTACTATCTATATCTTCTTTTATTTGAACCAGTCTATGATGGAACAAGAGCAACAATTGCAAATGCCAATGCTCGACTGTTCGATAGAGAATAAATATTATAAGTCGAAGAAGAGAACCGTTCATCTTTGGTCGCTCTGTCGAGCAAAATCTCTATAAGCAAGGCCTGTCTTAGTACGCCACCCCCGCAAAAGAAGAGATTTTTACAATTCTATCATTGCCAATGGGAGCACTTCCTACCAATTATGGCTAAAATTGATCATATGGCGTTGCAGAAAATGTATGTCATTTACCCAAATATTCAATTGCTCATTGATTCCATTCCATTCTTTAAATGGTTGAAAAAGTTCTTCTTTAAGTCTTTTAACATATTTGAGCCTGTGCGTGACACTTCCAACAATCTGACATGTGCGTGAAGGACAAATCTTGACTACCTCAAAGTATAATAAGAAGTTTGCCTGAATTTCTAAATTCACTACTTGATCTCCACAAATCGCACAGTGAGGACTATGTTCAGACTGTGCAATGCACAGGCTGGTCAGAGTCTTAACTTGGCGCACATTTGAAATTGTTGGAAATGTCAGGCACAAGCTCATTTCATTTTCAACAACACTTTAAAATAGCCCTACGTACCTGTACTTGCTTCTATCGTTCCAATACAATGTAGAACGATGCAGATCACCATACACAGTGATACACCGACTATCTCCATGGTAACGGTGGTAAAGTCACGGTCATCTACGACTTAGGCACCAATCTCTGTGGTAGAAAACAAATGACCACGCGTGAAGAACGCTACTTTTAGCTACAGTTAACGATATCGTTAAATTGACATTCATCTCGATCAAAACCATTCCAAAGCACTCGCACTGCGATCCATTCATTTATTCTAAACACTCACTCAAAACATTCAAAACGCACTTAACTCACTGAAAAGCGATAGTACCAACAACGTCATACAAAATAAAATAGCTAGAAAAAATCGCGACTTCATTGACATAATTGATATTGTAAGCGTCTGGTAGGATCTTGAAGAAATAAGAAGCTATTTATTGAAGTTGTATGCATATTTGGTTAAAAGGAGGTAATAAATATCGATAATTTTGTTCATCCAGAACAAATTATCGATACTGGATTACCTCCCTTTAAATTCACTCAATACAAACTGATCGCACTCATTCATTTTCATTCAAAGATCATTTTCAAATCGTTCACTTTGCCAATTTCACGATGTTGTTATCTGTAAAAATCGATCGATCAATCAACTCACTGCTTCCATACAGAGCCGCAATGTTTTTCCTTGGACAAGATGTGAAAAAATTTCGTTGGAAGACGGCTCAGAAGTTATACCTACAGCTTATAAAAATGTAAGTTATGACATTTAGGGCGCCCGCAAACAACATCTTTATTCCAAACGCCAAATAATCCGTAAAGTATTAGACAGACAATAAAAAAAAGACATATGGATGACCATTGATCAGCTTGGGTTGCCATTTCGATGTTTGTTTTTTGTATGAAAACTGATAAGGGTCATTTCATAATTAATTAAATTGCATATTACGACCAGACATCGTGTTTGACGCATACGAATGATACATTTAGTATGATACATAAAAGCCACTTGATCCACTTGGTCCGATAATTTTGCTACATTTTCCAAATTCATGAATGCGATTGGTGGTCATTCTTTCTAAATGACTGTTTACTTGCAAATGCTAAGATATTTACACACTGATTTGAAGCAGATTCGGTATTTTGTAGGATGAATAAAGGAAGTTCCATTCTTGGGCCTACTTCATGTTGTTCGCGTTGCTAACATTAATTTTTGAAAGTCAATTCTGAGATTGGTCGCATTTTTACGTGCTTTTTTCCCAGACTAAATCAAACTCTCATAAACATAAAACACCAGGATATTATCTCACCGTAGCCAGGTATAACTCTGTTTGTATCAATTCTCGCCTGATAAATGAAAACGCGAGGAAAAGTTTAATGGTCGAATCTGATAACAGTGTAGAACTGTTTTGACGGCAAATGAAATCAGCTTGTATTTGCGACTTTTCCCGACAATTTCCAGTGTGAACAAAGCTAATACTCTGATCACCATACAATGGCGTAGCCCCCATTACCCAATTTACGCAAATGCGTAAAAGAAATAATCATGTGTTGAGAAATATCGTTGATGAATTATCATAACATAAAACTACAGCTTATTCAAGCTGTAGCTACGATGTTTTGAATATTCACCAACGCTGAAATCATAAAAAGGGAGTAGAAGGAGGGCATTCATCTTTTGTCACAGTCAACATTACGCCTTTTTCCTATATATTCTTTGGTTGTCGCCTTCTCGGTGCGTATAGATTTCAAAGTCCCAGATACGCCCATGCCACATGCAATCGCAGTCTGATCTGAGTCTACACTGAGCTTTTTATACAAAGGTTCTGGCTCGTAGTATCTGCACATAGGAATTGACACTAATCATTGACCAGGCCTCAGGCCCGAGACCTGTGGATTCTATTGAGGACTGGTAGATGTTATCATACTGCAGGTCCTTTAGGCCTGTAATTAATGGCAATACTTACTGTCCAGTTTTGAAAAATAATTGCCTTTCAATACTAAAATTTGCATTACCAAATGGAAAACATTGTAGGAAAAGAAGTAATTGCTTGCCAGGCTTTTCGTATAGTTTAAGTCCAAATTCAAATGGTTCAGTTTGATAGGGCAGTATCCGCAAGGATCATAATTTTATCCTTTTCATATTACGCCTTAGATCTATATCTATACAGGTACCCACTAACAGCTCTGGTCGCACTTTTCTTACCACTGAAGAAAGAAAGCATCTTTATCAGTGAGCGTCGTATCATAAGTAGATGATTTAATTTGTATCCGGATAATTGCATATTCTGTGATTACTTCATCAATGAATATTCATGGTCCTACTTGAGCAAAGATAACTTACTTATCTTTCAATTTCAAAATCTTGGGCTTTTTATATTATGTAATGTTCTACGCATTAACTTGATGTCACGAAAACGTTTTATTTTCTAGGGTCATTGAAATAGATTTTATAGTAACTCTAAATGTGATCCAGTAATCCCATGAAAAATGGTGGTTGTTATGGTAGCTGTTTGCGTTTTATTGATTTTTCTTACTATACATGTACTTGGTATTAGCCCATTCCTTCACAATTCCACTTTTTAACGACACAAAAAAGACCCGCTTTGAAAATATTGTGGAAAGGAGAAATTGCTGTCCATGCGACAAACCTTTTATATTGAAAAATAGCCTCAATTCAAGTTGAATAGTTTTATAATAGTGTCATCTGGACAAACGAAAAATAAAATATTAGATCAATCTATTGAAAAAGAGGTCGTCTGAAATTATCTTGACAGCTTGCGAAATCGAACATTTGAAAAAACTCACTACAACAATAAATAAATAAAACTGTATGAATGAAAAATCACTGCAACTTCCACAGGGTACTACCATAGCGGTCCGAAATAACCCCCACCACCATATAGACTAATTAGTCTATATGGTGGTGGGGGGGTTATTTCGGACCCCTATGGGTAGGGGCCTACTACTTTATAGAAACTCGCACATATTGAGAATTACCGACAGTTCACAAAAACCTATTCGCCTTCTTTTGCCGATGTGACGCCCAAACATCGCAACTAATGATTGAATTTTAGCTGCGATACCTGTCCTGTATTAAGGTTAACAAAGAGCTCGCGAGCGCACCGGGAATTTTACAATGCTTTATCCAACGAAGCTGATCTATGACAATATATAAAGTTCAAGCTGGGGACAAACACGAGCACTTCATTGTCGTGAAAGAGAGATCGGTACTCAAAATAAATTATCGAAAAGAGTTATAAAAAAAAACCTACACATTTAACTAGATCTATATATTTTGTTTGCCTACCGAGATCTAACCACTTAGATAAAATATCTACCTAAACATAATTCCGCTATAGCACAAAATTGCACTAACCATTTTTTTCCAAACTTCCTTACTCATTTCCTGGAAATCCTAAAAACACTTAACGAGGAGAGAATTATTTGCACAATACCCTAGCACATAACCTCATTGATAAGTCATATTTATTTATATTCCCTCATGCTATCTCCCGATCAATGATGTTTCTAATATCCAATACACAGGAGAGCATTATCTCAGTCATATAGCACATGGACGGGTTCTCAGAAATTTACCGATATCAGTATCCGCAGCCGTACCGTTATTCGGATAATTGGCGCGTGGAGCAGTCCGTTATAGTAATAGAATATGTTTGTATACCTGTATTTCGGAACGGTAAACTGCTCTTTGATGAAATATGATGGTCGTTGGCTACCAGAATCTCGTAACTACAGCTTGAAAAGCTGTAGTTACTAGTTTTTGGTGGTCAATTATCGATAAGTCACGGTCCACGAACCAAAACTAGTTCTTTTTTCACCATAAAATTGCCCTTTTCCGAAAAGAGTAGGCCTATTAAAAACTTTCGTTAAATTGGGGAGAAGGTAGGAGAAAAACTAAAGCTTATTTGATTAGTCTTCATCAGTTCTACGCCAGAAACACCACGGAAAAAAGCGTCGTCGAGATGAAAGAAAAATGACTAAGCATTGTTGTAGAATTTTTAATTCTAGGCGCTACATGTACGATTATAATGAATATGTAAATGCAAAGAAAAATTGTTTGTGCGAAAGAGGAGAAACTACGCCATATTTTTCCTCTTCTGGCGATTTATCCTGGAACTTAATCTCTCATTGATTCTTAAGATTTGGTGGGAATGGGTTAAAACTCAGGCACTTCAAATACGTTTTAAATATCATTTTCCTACTTCCCTTTATTTATTGCGGTTGTTCTTAAAAATGCTGGTAATAATTTTTTCCCTCAATCCGAATTATTTCTCTCTTATTTAGCTGTCTCTTTGACCATAGTCTCGAAACATTAGGGGAAATTTGCTTCGCATTGCTGCGTGAATGGTAATAAAGGTAGTGGGCCCGTAACAGTTCCGCCACATTTCAGAAGTAAAGAACTTTAATAGAGTTAGCCGAGTTCTCCTAATGATTTCATTAGGAAACCTCGCTTTACATTCCGATTTGTTGCGGCACTATTACGGATCCACTACCTTAATTGCCATTCACGCAGCAATGCAAATCAAATGCGCCTTTATTCACGCCTCTACAGAACAGAACGCCCATTAAATAATGGATGTGTTTTGTTTTGCACCTTATACAAGGTATCTTTTTTCTAAACAATATCTTTTTATAACTAAAACAATTTGTATTATTGTAACACATTCATCATTTGTCGTCAAATTTGTATAATATTTGTCGAAATCAATCAGATCAATATATCGTGAATTTAAAGATAAAATCGCCCTTTTAAAATATCTGTTATTTTTTGTACTTTTTTCAACCAGATCGTTTCGATATATGAATGTCGAAGTGTTATCTACCAAAATGTCATAACCACACTTGAAATAGTCAACACAATGAATTATTGTAAATTGTTCACATAAATGTTGAATTGAAATACAGAAAAAAAGCATTTGTGCGTCAACAGTTATAACTGTTATGTTATAAAGCCAATACTACTCGAACGGCCACTTCCATAAAGCGACCACATCTTTTAAGTGAAAAATGCCCATTACCATATGAAAAATCAATGCAAAGGTAAACATTCATAAGAAAGTGAGACGTAATAGTTCCGCAACATTTCGGAACTCGTGATTTTTCACAATATTGACTGAGATTAAACCTCGGTAAATACTGTTAAAGTTCAATACCCCCCGAAGTGTCGCGGAACTATTACGGGTCTACTACCTTTCACGGAAAAAAATGTTTATTATTGAATATTATGATTTTGGAGCCCAATAGAATCGTCTTAATGAAACGGTTCTATTGGGTTCGAACATCAAGTGATTAATTAAGAATTAAGCGACAATCTATAAGCTATCAAAAGGCCCAGTCTTATTTCGTATGGAATATTCCATAAGCGACTGCTTTGTTTGTTTGTTTTTTATTTGTTTTTTTTTTATTAGAGCGTAGACGTTAGGATTCAGATCCGCCTATGCATTCACTAAGTCTAATAAGAGTCCCAATCGTGATCTTTCTAGATAGGTCCGGAGTCAGAGTGGTATTTATATTTTTTTATACCCAAAGTGGGTATTACTCTTACTTTCGTTTTTGAAGCGGTCGTGTAGATTTTCGTGGTAAACTATTCATTTACAAGTATCGTTTTAAATTTACCTTTTGCTATGACATCAAAATTTAAGATTAAGTAGTCGATACAAGTAACACATGAAATTGTTTAGTAAAATTAGTGTTTTACGAGGGAAGAACATTGAGAGAAAATGAGAAATTGCTTGTTACAATGTTTTCTTTTAGAATGTTTTCTAATCATTATTTACTTCTAAAGGTATTCCAATTCGTAAGTTTTCATGGTATTTTAATTCCAAAATAGAGAAGAAATTCTGAACTTCAATTAAAAAAACACTTCGGACTTTAAAGCCGACTTAATTTTTAAGTAGGACAAGTCCAGCAGTGCTGTCGAGTCGCCCATGAAAAGTGATAAAATTTAAGCCTGTGCGAGACATTTTCATCAATTGGATACCTGCGTGAGGTGCAAACATTTAGCAGCCCAGACAATTACTTAGCGTAAGTAGAGGATTGCCTAACAGCCTACAGATACTTCAATACCTTATTTGTCTACAAACCAATTAGTAAAGACTGGTTAGACTGTGCGGATGCACAGACTGGCCAGAGTCTTTCATTTGAGCGCATTTGAAATAGTTGGAAATGTCACACATAGGCTCAAATTGAATTTGCACATGTATGTCTGTATGGATGAGCGGACTGCTTAATGCCCATGCTCTAAACACACATTTGAAATCGTTGCAAATATACTCACAAAAGATCACAACTGTCGATGCTCATCGACGCTATGACTCTCTTTAGTCGATGTCTTGATTTAATCAATCAATTTAGTTTTATTCTGGCAGTAACAGAGATTTTAATAATTCATTGCATTATACAATCGACCTGCGGTCTACTGGATTAGTTGATGACAAATTGTGGCCAAAAATCGATTCTTTCTTTTTTTTCCTGGGAAATGACGAATCTTGCATCGGGGATTGAAATAATGTACTTTGAAAAAAGGCAAATATCCAAAACATTGTTTTTGTTTTCTTTCCTTTTTTCCCTGTAGTATTTTGAACTCATTTCTTTGAATAAGAAAATCACTATGTTTCCATAACTTTATTTTTCAAGTAAGTTACTTTGTATACTATTGTTTTCTTCTTTTTGCCTTTTCTTTTTATGTTTTTGCTGTTTCAGATATCAAATCTTATGGAGACCTGTCATTGTGAAAAAACGACTTCACAGAAATTCAATAGTAAAAGTACATTACTTCGTATGAGTGTGCATTGAGAATCGCGCGTTTGAGCAGCTAAAATGGTTTTATTCCTCTGTGAAATTATTTTTTAAAACGCAAGTATTTTGCAACCTTCCAAATAAAAGAGTCCATTAAGAAATCTCATTTTGCATAAATCTCGACAAATTCATGCGTAGTTTCAAGTTATAAGAGATTCGGGAAGTATTTGTTGATTTCATGGAGGTATGATACTAAAAACCGTATTACACTCATGTATGAATCCACTTAGCGTATTCATACAGTGAAAGAAGGGTTTTGCTTTCATACCTTCATAAAATCAATAAGAATTCTCTTCATCTCTTAAGTGAAAAAATATCTGGGGCCAACTATGTTTGATACATTTGTGACCCGTCCCGCAAAAAGGGACCTTTTTGGAACTCTGTAAAAGGAATATCTAAAAAAAGAGATTGAGCCCAGCATATGTCAACCAGAGGTCGCATTTTCAAAAATTCTTTCACTGAAAGGTAGATTGAGCATTCTAGAGTCAGAAAATAAGCACATTGGGAAAAGTTTCATCCCTAATCAGTCTACGAAGTCCGAGCAGTCTGACTAGGGTCGAAACATTTGGCGCTACCCAGGTGGTCCCTTTTTGCGTGACGGGTCACATTTTTATAGTCGATTAAAAGCTCGTAACAAAAGCTGTTGCGTCGCAGTTTGTACCCGGTACCGATATTCCATTTATATTGTAGGCAAGATATATATTTGATACTATTCCAGCGGGCCTTTCTATTAAGCGACCACTTTTATAAAGCGATCGTTTTAAAAAGTCCGTTATAAGGAAAATCTTTGATAAAGTGGGACTTTCATAATCGAAAAATCGTTCATTATTGAATCTTGTGTTGTTTGGACCTTTAATATCATCTCAATGAGACGGTTGTGATTGGTTCGAATATCATAAGATTCGATAAGAATTGAGCAACAATCTATATTTACTTTAAACTGACCTGTCTTAGTTCATGTGTTGTTTTATGAAATATTGTATCAAGCCACCATTATCATTATCATAACTGACCGTTTTGAGGTGGCCCTTTAGTGATCGCTTAATACAAGCTTTACTTCAAACTTTCTGATTGAAATGGTATACGTTTAAACTAACCAATATTCACGAAAATCAACGGAAAAATAATTGTCAACAGATTAGATTTTTAAACAACGTATTAACGAACGTATAGATATAATAAACCTACCTTGCAATCCACTAATAGTATAGCATCATTATATTCTAGCATGCTACGAGAAGTGAACTTATAGATCGAAGTTCCAATTAACTGACAATTAACCAATAACATATTGTATTGAACGCGGGCCACAGCAAATAACGTTTCTCGGTACAGCTTGCTTCAAAATCAATACGTGTAACTTTGTAGGGCTCTGTAGCTATAATATCATTGATATTTGATCAAAATGTGTTTTTATGATCCTACATTTGATTTGATTTGATTTGATTTCTTTCTTTGTTTGTTTGTTTGTAAAAATGGGGTTTCAAACCCTTTAAATATTTTCAATAATGTCGCGGCGACTGCAGAACATAACCATGGATTCCTGTTATTTCTCACACAAGTATTAGCACGACATCCTTTCCGGGCATTAGCTGATATTTCCACATAACTTAATTTACGACTATCCATCCATTTAAGAGATGAAGAGAGTATCTGTTGATTTAATGGATGTATGAAACTAAAACCTTAACGCACTGTATAAATACGCGAAGCGAATTAAGAATGTATTTGTTGATTTCATGGCTGTATGAAACTAAAAGCGAGTTCATACATGAGTGTGATTAGGTTTTTACTTTCATACATCCATAAAATCAATCAATATTCTCTTCATGTCTTAAAATCCAATTTCATGAAGCAAACATATAAATTTTTTATTCGCCTACTTTTTGTGGAAGCTTACAAAATAGCTGCGTTTTAAACTTTTTTATTTCATTGAGAAATAAACCCAAATTTTTCAGCCAATCACAACGCACGAAAACTGTCGGAATCATCAAGAAAGAAATTATTGGTGAATGATAAATATCGGAAAGTATGTGAGCCACAGTCAGGAATCGAAGCAGGAACGTTATGATTGGTTGTCCGACGAGATACCAATGGCCTGCGCCCTGATGGTGAATTTTATGATTACTCACATTGAAAGTGGAAAACAAGGAAATGTGGAATAGGATAATACTCAGTAAGGCGAACACTTTCTGCACATAGAAATACCGATTTATTGGCTTATATACATGTAAATCGTGATATATTATTATTATAATTATTTTCTTCCTATAGCAGGTTTCATATAAGTGATAAAAGTAAATATTAGTAAAGGTTTGCACCCGTTATCATTAATTAGGCAACTCGTGTGAGACTGTATATACCAGGACCCAGGTCTATTCTTATCTCTCTCAGGAATTAGATAATAAATGATGTCTAATTAACTAGCAAGTACATGGAAAATGCTGTCCGAAGGCTGTAGTTTGTGGTTCTTAGATCAAAGTACTTTTCCGAAATGAAAGTTGACTTTTTTGATTGAGAAACGAATACTAAAAAGAGATAGTCAGAATTAATGAGTTTGTGGTTATAAAGGGGGTTTTGATTTTCAAAAGGAAGAACATTTTAGGGGATTTGATAATTATTGAGGCTCTGCCGTGACAATTATCAATTCCCATATGCGAGTTAGATAATTTTCATACAATACACCAAGTACATATTATATTTATCTTATAACCTCTATTTGCCTTGTTTTCGTCGATGTTTTTAAAATAAATGCAAGTTTCTGAAAATAACCGCATTATGTCACTTTATAAAAAGACATCCATGTGATATCATAAAAAACATCACATGGGATGTTATCACACGGATATTTGAATAGTTATAAGATAAAAAAAAAAAAAAAAAAAAAAAAATGATTTACTATTTAAACTTTACTAATTAGTCAACGTTTCCTTGCGCTTCGGGCGAAATTCCTGAAAAATGGTTGAAGTGCTCTCCCTGCACAAAATCGATGAAACTTAGGAAGAGGGGGCGATTTCCTAAAATGATACAATTTTGATTGGCATTCTTGGTGAAATTAAATGAGCCTGATCGTGAGGTGCATACACTGAGCAGTGTAGATACCCGTAGTCTGTAAATATAAAGTTGTCTAATGGTCTACAGATTCTTTGAGATTTGATCTATCTACTAAATGCTTAGTAAAGACTCTGGTCAGTCTGTGCGAATGCACAGACTAGACAGATTCTTTGATTTGCGCATATTAGAAATTGTTGGAAATCTCAGGCTCAAATACGAGGGGTGTTCAATATTAACACCGAAAAATGTTTTCATTTCCTCAACTTTATTCGAAAAATACAACACATACTCTGTTACATAGACCTATGTGTGTTATGAAAGTATGCAACAAATAACTAAAGGTAGTGGACCCGTAATAGTTTCGCAACAATTCGGACCGCATGAACTTTCACAATGATCACCGAGGTATCCCAATGAAAATCATGAGGATACCTCTGTTAACACTATTTAAGTTTATTACTTCTGAAACTTTGCAGAACTATTACGGGTCCACTACCTTAAAGCTGGTCAGGTAAAACGGTCGCAATGGAATCCAAGGGGTGTAATTTGTGGTCCACTTTTAGTATTTTTTATAAACTGTTGTGGAACAATTACGCCGTATCCTTGTAATTTGGCAACGGAGGTGACTCATCTGTACCCCCTCCACGAAACTCCCCAGGATCTGCTAATGCTTTCTGCATATGAAAAGTCTAGAAATGACGTATGCGTGTATAAGGCCCAAGATTACGAAATTTTCCTCGGGCTCAACTGGAAATTTACTCAAGCTTAGAATCTAAATAAATGTGTGGACATAAAAGATAATATTAATAAGTTGTTATTTATGTTCATACATTTTCAGTATGATTTCTACAGTAGAAGTTTGGGTAAATTCTTATCTGAGCAAGTAAAACGTCTTTAATCTCAGACTATAATTAATTTATAAAGCTGTCTGGAAGATTAAGGTAGTGAACCCTGAATAGTTCCGCCTTATTTCGGAACTAATGATCTTTCAGAATGCTGACCGAGGTTTTCTAATGAAAATCATTAGGAAACCTCGGATAACACTGTTAAAGTTCATTTCTTCTTAGACGTCGCAAAACTATTTGTGGTCCACAACCTTAAAACGCGTACAGAATTTATAGCGGTTTTCTAATATTTATAAATAGAATTTTCGAAATGTATGTAATGCGATAAATGAAAGAACTAAAGTCAAACCGTATTGCCCGACACATTTCGGATGCTTATCGCTGCCTAACATATTATGTTTTTCAACGTTCTCTTCAAATATCAACATTATTTTGTAGCCTGAATCAAGAAATATTCCTTATCGTCGATGGGGGCTCAAAACTTCGTAACTACAGCTTGAACAAGCTGGAGTTACGAAGTTTTGATCCCCCACTGACGATATGTATCTTCTAAATTCTCGATATAACATTGCCAAGGAAGAGGTCAATTAGTACACAAGAGTTATACCGTTAATTAATCATTTGCACCCATAACCATTAATAAAACATCCCATGTGGTGTGGTGTTGTACAAATCCACGGAAGTATAGCCTCGTACATTTATCATCTCTTCCGTAGACATTCGCAAATCCTATTTCGTCAGTTGACGACTAAAGCCTCATAACTGCAATTTAAATAACCTGGAGCTCGATCGTCACTAGTCGACTAAAACCCGATAAACGTTGTTATGGGGTTTTGTAACTCACGATATCTTACAGAATTACTTTTTTTGAGGTATGAAATTAACGAAAGGGTTCCAAATAAGCATTTTCATTCATAGAAGATGGACACGGGTTTGACGGCATGGAATGATATATGTGATTAGTGATTAGATTCGTTAAGTGATATGAGCTAAACGTTTCGTATTAGGATAACTCAATTGCAAAACTAAAAGAAATCACCAGGGGCCCGTTTTACTAAACTTCGTACGAAAAAAATAATCGTAAGTCAAAATCCCAAATTGTACATGGTGTTTTTATTCATTGTAAGATTCTGCCTTGCAATATCTCTTTGGTTCCAATGAGATGGCGAATAGCAGAATTTCATATTTAGTTACTACTGTAGAAACAACTTTAATTTTTGACTTACGCCAAAAATGGTAGTAAGATGTAAAGCAAAACAGGCCCCTGGGGCCTTCTTTCCACAGTTTCTCATAGCAAAATATCTCTCAAGAACACAATTCAGATATACTTTCTATAGGAATTAAAGGGGAATTGATTATGACTAAACTGCGTCATGATGATGGCGATTTTAGTTACTGGGGTTGTTGACACCACCACTACTACTACTAGCAAGATAGAGAAGCTCGTGAGCGCTTCAAAGTGTTAATTTGTAACGCTTGACTGTCTGTAAAACTATATGACCCTTGCAATAAATGACTTTGGTTGACAAAAATCAAAAGCTTAAACAATTTGTGATTACAACGCCAGCTTTGGTCGCTCATCGACAAAATATTCTAAAGATCTAATAGTAAGTAATGTCGTGAAATTGACATTTCGATCAAACCCATTCTTAATCACTGGATCAGAGCTCTGACCATTCATTCCAAACTCTCACTTAAACATTAAAAAACGCTTCAGAACCAATTGAAAGAGAACATCAACAACTACATTCAGAATAAATATAGCTAGAAAAATGCGATTCAAACGATATGATTGAAATTGTAAGCGTCTGATTGGTTCATCAATAAATAGGAAGCTATATGCAGAACTTGTATTCATATTTTATAAAAGCGGGATAATAAATATCGCTAATTTTTTCATCCTGAACAAACTTAGCGATATTGGATTACCTCTCTCTAATTCCACTCAAAGCACACTCATTCAATTGCATTCCAAAATCATTCTAAATCGTTCACCTTGTAAATTTCGCGGTGTTCTTGGCTGTATCAATTTGTTTCAAAGAGTTAATTTAAGGTAACTGCGGAAACATGACAGCCGAATTATCGAGTATCTCCTAATCTCAAAATTATTGCGATATTTTTCTACGAAATTTGCATATCAACGGGGACGCGTTAAAAAGGTTTTGAAGCACGCGAAATTGACGTCTAGCAGGTTACCGTTACACCAAGATTCTTTTTGAAACAACACTATTTAATTGGCTTTTCCCTCTATGTCGTTGTTCCTAGAAAACATCCCTAGGAGTACGAGTGATAATAACCATGTATTAAGATCGCTATGTTAGACAACCAAATAAACATTGAGTCTGTTCTGGTCAATATCACAGAGTAGATCATATAAATCACGGATAATATCGTAGAGGTTGGAGAACTTATCTGGTCAGTTATCATATATCACTGAATAATGACTTCATCTCACCACGAGACCAGGGGCCCGTTTTACTTAACATCTTACGATCATTTTTTTCGTAGGCCAAAAATTAATGTTGCTTTAAAATAGTAACTATATAAGGAAAACTGCGATGCAATATCTAGTTTAAACATATTTTATTGCTATCATAACTACATTCATTTACATGATACACTGTTTTACAAATATAAATTTTGAGCAAAAGGGTCTGGCCACAAGTTCTTCCAACTTAGATTCGGCCATTCCCTTCATTCTACCTACGTACTCTTTAGTCTTCATGCTAATCAGGTTTAATACTAGTATATCAATTGATGGAATAATATAGAAGACATCTTTGTTCCAGTTATAGAAAAGAGATTCATACAATAGCAATTTGACAGAAGAAAAAAATAATTGTTATTTTGGCGAATCAAACAGCACATGAAAAGGATTTCTAAATCTGTTAAATGTATAGAAATTTTAAGAAAAAAAGGCGTTTAACTGTACAAAACCTGTATGGTGTCAACCGGTAAATGAGCAAAGCAACACGAATATTTACTTTTGGTGCAACAAACTTTATTGATCGAAGCGTTTTGTTTCCTTTATGAAACTTTGAACGGATTTAAATATGAACACGTTGTCTTCATAACTGAGGTTTTCTGATCCGAATAAGAGAAGATTTAAAGAAAGCGGATGATAACGACGTAAATCTCGAAACATTTTGATTCGTGGTCCAGCGTAGTAAATGCATTGGAAAAGATAATGCTCGACATCTTCGACAAAGAATACGCAATTGCAGGTAGATGAAGAAGAAATATGGTTGGAATATAAATCGAAATTTAAATTACTACATTTGTTGCGAAGTCTCGTGTGTAAAACCGAAAGTTTTCTAGTTCCTACTAGATAATATTTCGGTACAATTGGAGTTGAGTAGCGATTTAGAATTCTAGATTTGAAAGCTGATAGTGACTGAATAGTTTTGATTTCTTCAGGTAATTCGTTCCACAGAGAAACGGCCGAGGGAAAGAAAGAACTTGCAAAAAGCTCGGTTCGACAATTGATAATGTCGACATCTTGTGAATTTCTTAAATTATAAGCGGTTCTATCATTGACTGTCTGAGGAAATAAGACGCTTAGGTAATTAGGTGCTAGACCATTAACAATTTTGTAAATACATATAAGTTTTTGGTATTCGCGCCTTCCGCGAAGACTAAGCCAACCAATTTCCCTGTATAGATTATTTAAAGATGCAGATCTGGTGATGCCCGTAACTAATCTTGCTGCCTCGTTTTGGATTTTTTCTAGGGTCTCCTTTTCGCGGACTGTGCAGTTGTCCCAAACAATCGAGGCGTATTCCAAAATAGGTCTTAGAAATGAAATATAAATTTGTTGAAGAGACTCACGCTTTAGTTTGAATTTCAAATTTCTCATGATTCCAAGAAGTTTGGAAGCAGATGTACATATACTTGTTATATGATCGGCCCACTTACCATTACTGCTCAATGTGAGTCCTAAATGTTTATGGTTACTTACAAATTGAATTTGGACACCATTGAATAATAAATTTGGGGCCTGTACATTTTTATTAGAGAGAAGCATGGCAACTGTTTTTGAAGGATTGAATGTTACAAGCCATTGATTTGCCCATTTAGAAATCATTTCCAAGTCGTGATTGAGAATACCTTCAATGTCAGGAATATATGTAGCAGAGCAAGCTAAAGAAGTGTCATCAGCAAAAAGCCTAGAAATACTCAACAAGTTACAAGAGATGTCATTTACATAAACAAGAAAGAGAAGAGGACCGAGGACCGAACCTTGCGGAACGCCCGCATTTATAGACCTTGACTTAGATTTTGCTGATTTTACAATGACCGATTGTTTCCGAGAAGACAAATAATCTGAAAACCAAGCAAGGAGAGAACCGTTTATTCCTAGCTGACGAAGTTTGAATATGAGTCCTTTGTGCCAGACTCTATCGAATGCTTTTGAGATATCACAAAAAACCATACACGTGTTTTGTTTAGAATCTAAAGATGATACAACTTGGTGATAAATCTCGAGCAACTGGTAGACAGTCGAATGACCTCTTAAGAAGCCCGACTGTTTTTCATAAAGTAACTGGTTTGTAAAAAAGTAATTGTAGATATGCTTGTAGACACACCTTTCCATTAGTTTACCTAAACAACTTAATAAAGAGATTGGACGATAATTGCCCACAGATGATTTTTCGCCTTTTTTAAATAGAGGATTTACAATAGCATATTTCCATTCACGTGGAAACTTCGCGCCGATAAGAGATTTGTTAAAAAGCTTTGATAGTGGGTTTGATATACTGGTCTTGGTTAATTTTAGAAGTTTGTGACTAATAAGGTCTGGTCCAACAGCTTTATTTACATTTAGATTATGAATTGAGTTTTCTACTTCCTCTGCAGAAATATGAATTTGGCCTAGTCTACTATTTGTGATAACGGAAAGGGAGGTAATTCTGCATGACTATCGTCCACAGTCGAAATATTTGAGAAGAAATTATTTAAACACTCTGCCTTTTCTTCGTCTGTACAATAAAATTGATCGTGGCCATCTACTGAGACTTTTAAAATAGGTATGGAAGTACTTCTTTTATTCATATTGACCAGATTTCGAATGTGTTTCCAGAATTTTTTTGGATCTCCTTTCTGATAAGGTGACAGCGATTCGTCAATGTTACTACAGTAGCGTTGTTTTGCTTCTTTAATGAGGTTATTTACCTTATTTCGCACGATTTTATACCTTTCTCTGTCTGATTGTCTTCCATGTCTGGTCACTGTCTTCTTCAGTCTATCGCGTTGTCTGCTCAATCGTCTTATTTTGGAGTCGTACCAGGGTTTGTCGTTAGGTCGTATCGTAACTTCTTTTGATGGAATGCATTGATCCATGAACTGAAGGATCCGTTCGGTGAATCTGTCGCATGCATCATCGATATTCTCCGAGTCTATAAAATCCCAATTTTCATTTTCTATCAGATTGTTTAATTCGCGTGAATTGGCGCGGTCGTAGTACCAAATTTTCCTTTTTGAACATGGATTTGGTAGTAGAATAGATTTAAGAAAGATAACTGTTGCCTTGTGGTCGCTAATGTTTTGTTCTATATCCAAAGTATCAGCCTTTATTACGTCTATGTCATCGGAAACTAAAATAGGGTCCCCCAAAGACGATTCCAATGAGATATAGCCAGGCAAAATCTAACTATAAAGAAAACACCAGGTACGATTTGTGATTTTGGCTTACGATTATTTTTTTTTTTTTTCGTAAGAAGTCTTGTAAAACGGGCCAATGTACATTAACAGATCTCAACCTGGACCTTTTGGATGATAGTCCGAAACTTAACCATTGTTCTATGACGGCGGCTCGGTCTAGGTTTGACCATGCTAATAGATCACTCCCATACATTTGTAACTGCTTATAAAAATATAGCCAGTTACAAATGTTTTATCTGAGCTATCAGATAGACTACAATATTATTTACACTAGAGATTGATTTAAAGAGTAATTTGATCAATCTTCAATATTACAAATTCAGGACGAATAATAATTTCCTTTATCACGTAGATTGACAATACTATTATTTCGTGTGTAAATTGAGCTTGTGCGTGCCATTTCCAACAACTTGACATATGTGTGATTTGAAAGCATTGAGCAGCCCAATCAGTTACATAGTGCAAGCAGAAGGTTGTCTGTCTGTCTGTCTAAAAGATACCTCATCTACCTATAAAGCGAAAAGTGAAGACTCTGGACAGACTGAAATTTGAAATTATTGGAAATGTCACGCACAGGCTCAACTTTAATATTGTGCCCTTCAGTAATACAGTAATTTCGTGCGTTCGTTCAGCTCCTGTTTTAAATCAAAGCTGCAAACTAGAAAGCCATGAATGGCTTTAGTCGCTCCACAGGCTTGAAATTCTTGTTAAAGCAATAAAAGTTTTGACTAGATTTTTAGATATTTTGGATTCTACTGATGTTGAAAATGATTATCAAAGTTTCAACTATATGACATATAGAGAAATGACCCCTGCCCAAAAAATGCATATTTTTCATCCAATCACAATAATTTTTTGCTGCATGATAATGAGTCATCCAAAGGTCATACAAAAAAAAGATTGATTGATATCCATCAGTTACATTCTGAGAAAATGATTTTCAAAGTTTCTACTAAATAACATATTGAAAAATGACCTCTGCCCATAAAATGCATAATTATTATCATCCCATCACAATATTTTTTTTTGTAGACTGATAAAGGGTCACTCGAGGATCATTCCAGTGACATTTGGTTGATATCCATCACTTACATTCTGAGAAAATGATTTTCAAAGTTTCCACTATATAACTTAAAAAGAAATGACCTCCGCCCAAAAATACATATTTTCCATCCAATCACAATATTTTTTTGTACAATGATAAAGGGTCACACAAGAATCATTCATCTAAAATTTCATTGGTATTCATCAATTACATTCCGAGAAAATGATTTTTAAAGTTTCCACTATATAACACATAGAGAAATGACCTCCTCCCATAAAATACATATTTTTCATCCGATCACAATATTTTTTTTTGTAGACTGATAAAGGGTGACTCAAGGATTTTTCCAGTGACATTTGGTTGATATCAAACAGTATCATTCTGAGAAAATGATTTTCAAAGTTTCCACTTTAAAACATATAGAGAAATGACCTCCGCCCATAAAATACATATTTGTCATCTGATCACTATAATTTTTGGTAGATTAATTGAGGGTCACTCAATGATCATTCCAGTGACATTTGGTTGATATCCATTTACTACATTCTGAGAAAATGATTTTGAAAGTTTCCACTATATAACATATAGAGAAATGACCTCCCCCCATAAAATACATATTTGTCATCTGATCACTATAATTTTTGGTAGACTAATTGAGGGTCACTCAAGGATCATTCCAGTGACATTTGATTGATATCCATTTACTACATTCTGAGAAAATGATTTTGAAAGTTTCCACTATATAACATATAGAGAAATGACCTCCGCCCATAAAATACATATTTTTCATCGGATCACAATAATTTTTTGTAGAATGATAAAGGGTCACACAAGAATCATTCATGTAAAATTTCATTGGTAAATAATCATTTAGAATCTGAGAAAACTCACTTTTTACCATATTTGGAAATAAGCCACGCCCATAAAATCCATGTTTTTCATTTGATCAAAATTTCTTGAACAACTTTGAGAGAAAGTCACCCAGGGATCATTCCTGTGAAGATTGGTTGAAATTCATCCAGTAGTTTCTGAGAAGATTTTTAAAGAAACAGTTTAAGACCGGACGCACGACAGACACAACGCCATGACAATAGCCCCAGTGGCTTTCAGCCAGTGGAGCTAAAAACAAAAAAGGGACCAAAATGGCCCTAGATCAGTTACATAATTCAAATGCAATGATCAGGTCGAGATTTGCAAAAACAGGGCCGAGCAGATACCCTGCCTTTTCACACCATTATTTTAGGGTAAACAAGAGCACCGCCAACGGGTGCATACGCTTGACTGTAAGTGCTGGATGGTGATAAAACTAATGCATGGTGAAAAAAAAGTAGAAAAAGGGGTATAATTACCGGAAATTGCTTTTAAAGTAACCCTCCCCCTTGATAGAGAAGGTTGCTCTTTTGATGGTGAATATGCGTGCCGAATTTCAAGTGAATGCCTTCAGTGGAACCAGAGATATCAAGTTTTGCATTTTTCACAGTTTGGAACTTGAAAAATGATCTTGACTGAATACCTTGACCTTGGCACCAACAGAAAGTGCTTGTCCCAGGCAATTATCATGTGAAAGTATGAAGGACCTATCACTATCCATTCAAAAGTTATCGCAAAATGTCAAAGTTTTTGCATTATTTTTCTCATAAATTTGACCTTGTATAATGACCTTGACTGATGACCCTGAACTTGAAACCAACAGAAAGTGCTTGTGACAGGCAATCATCATGTGAAATATGAAGGCCCTATCAATAATCATTCAAAAGTTATCACAAAATGTCAAAGTTTTTGCATTTTTTCCTCACAAATTTGACCTGAAAAATGACCTTGACTGAAGACCTAAATCTTGAAACAAACAGAAAGTGCTTGCCCCTGGCAATCCTCATGTGAATTATGAAGTTCCCATCACTTACAATTTAAAAGTTATCACAAAATGTCAAAGTTTTTGAATTTTTTTTCACCAATTTGACTATGAAAAATGACCTTTACCTTAATTGATGACCTTGCTTGACCTTGGTACCAATAGAAAGGCCTTATCCCAGGCAATCATCATGTGAAATATGAAGGCCCTATCACTTACCATTCAAAAGTTATCACAAAATGTCAAAGATTTCGCATGACCACGACTACAACAACAACATCAATGCTATTGGAATACCTCTGGTTTTCTTCGAAAACAGCCAAGCTAAAAAATTCAACAAAGCAATACATTAAAAGAGTCACCAAAGATACATTTCTGCAAAATTTGGTTGAAATCAGATCAGTCTTCCAAGAGAGTCCAATTTAAGATTGTTGACAATGGGCCATGGACTCAGGATGATCCTAAAATCTCCCCTTGAGCATGTTGTGCTCAGGTAGGCTAAGAAGGCTTTCTAAGGGAAAAGGGACTCACAAACGGACCATTTGTTTGAGGAAAAATTCAAATTTAAGCCATGCAAAGGAATGAATTTCATCCAGTTATGATCCAGATAATTTCGGACAGACTGACCCACTAACAGGTTTATACATCAATAGAACACAATCACTTTTAATAGTGACAACTGAGTCTCACGTTCCACAAGCCAGCTTGACAAAAAGGGAATATTTCAATCAAAATATATGTTAACATGTGCACCACCTACAGGTGCAGTGCTCAGCTGCAGGTGCTGGATAATGCAAAAGCCCTAAGTCCAAAAGCAGATATAACTCTGGATAGCTCTTGTGAGAGTGAACACATATGCCAAGTTTCAAACAAGAGGGCCATAGTGGCCCTTAATCGCTCACCTGAATTAACAATCTAAAAAAGCTTTTCTAAGATTTGACCCTGTGACCTAGTTTTTGACCCCACTTGACCCAATTTCAAATTCGTCAAAGTTCTCATCAAATTATTCATTCTGTCCATTTTCAGGTTGATTGGGCAAAAAATATGGCCTCTAGAGTGTCCACAAGGATTTTCAAAGATTTGACCCCGTTACCTAGTTTTTGACCCCATTTTACCCAATTTCGAAGTTGTCTGAGATTTTATCAAGATAATCATTCTGACAAATTTTCAGGTTGATTGGGCTAAAAATATGGCCTCTAGAGTGTCCACAAGGTTTTTCTAAGATTTGACCCCGTGACCTAGTTTTTGACCCCACTTGACCCAATTTCAAACTGGTCAGAGTATTTCATCAAGATAATCGTTCTGACCAATTCTGAGGTTGATTGGGCTTAAAAAATGGCCTATAGAGTGTCCACAAGGTTTTTCTAAGAATTGACCCCGTGACCTAGTTTTTGACCCCACTTGACCCAATTTTGAACTTGTCCGAGATTTCATCAAGATATTCATTCTGACCAATTTTCAGGTTGATTGGGCTAAAAATATGGCCTCTAGAGTGTCCACAAGGTTTTTCTAAGATTTGACCCCGTGACCTAGTTTTTGACCCAAATTGACCTAATTTCGAACTCATTTGAGATTATATCAAGATAATCATTCTGACCAATTTTCAGGTTGATTGGGCTAAAAATATGGCCTCTAGGGTGTCCACAAGGTTTTTCTAAGATTTGACCCCGTGACCTAGTTTTTGAGCCCACTTGACCCAATTTCGAACTTGTCCAAGAATTCATCAAGATATTCGTTCTGACCAGTTTTCAGGTTGTTTGGGCTAAAAATATGGCCTCTAGAGTGTCCACAAGGTTTTTCTAAGAATTGACCCCGTGACCTAGTTTTTGACCCCACTTGACCCAATTTCGAACTTGTCTGAGATTTCATCAAGATATTCATTCTGACCAGTTTTCAGGTTGATTGGGCTAAAAATATGGCCTCTAGAGTGTCCACAAGGTTTTTCTAAGAATTGACCCCGTGACCTAGTTTTTGACCCCACTTGACGCAATTTCGAACTTGTCCAAGATTTCATCAAGATATTCATTCTGACCAGTTTTCAGGTTGATTGGGCTAAAAATATGGCCTCTAGAGTGTCCACAAGGTTTTTCTAAGAATTGACCCCGTGACCTAGTTTTTGACCCCACTTGACTTGTCCGAGATTTCATCAAGATATTCATTCTGACCAATTTTCAGGTTGATTGGGCTAAAAATATGGCCTCTAGAGTGTCCACAAGGTTTTTCTAAGATTTGACCCTGTGACCTAGTTTTTGACCCCACTTGACCCAATTTCGAACTTGTCCGAGATTTTATCAAGATTATCATTCTGACCATTTTTCAGGTTGATTGGGCTAAAAATATGGCCTCTAGAGTGTCCACAAGGTAAATGTTGACGACGCACGACGCACGGCGCACAACGGACGACGGACATCAAGTAACCCCAAAAGCTCACCTTGAGCACTTCGTGCTCAGGTGAGCTAAAAAAGATATCAAAATCAATAACAAAAGGATAAAGTTTTTTTAAACCAACGCCACACAAACAACAATGTCAACAATGCCAAGGTAATGACTATGAAAACAGCCAAGATAAAAATGAATAAGAAAGACGAATATTTTAACTACAAAATTTATTACATAATGATACTATACTTCAGTGGAATAGATAGATTCTACAAGCATACTGAACAAAATCTGTAACAATTTATCAATGTAAACCATCTTATATCACTCTAACAAATTACCTGAATTTGAAATGCAAATACAATGATCATATTGCTCAATTGAAATCTGGGCATAGGTTATAAACCTTTTCTCATGCTCGACTGACAGTTGTTTTGAATTTCAAATAGAGATTAAAGCTTTAAATCTGTTGTTAATATATTACAACGATAAATGTGTTGACAAAAAAGATATAGTACTAAGTTGTTACAAAGAACAACATATTAATATTATTGTTTATGTAAAAACTAGGGATGGTAACGAGTACCAATTTTGCTAATCAATTACTTGTTCACCTTTCAGATCGAGTACTCGAGTACTTGGATAGAACTGATGACTTTTGATCATTAATTCTATGTCTCCAAATGTAAATATATACGGTGATTGCTGCGGTCCCATTGTTGCATATCTTCGGTCAAAAGGGCAGTTAAAATGACATTTAATTGCTAATTAATTTGACGAAACGAAAATTGTAAAATTCATGCTAAGAGCGTGTCATTTCTTGGTAATATTGCTAGACGATAATTATCAGTTTGATATATAATTTTCTGTAGAAAAGAACCAAGTAACTACATCATCGATAAGATTGAACGACGCTGCAACACTCTGTTGATCCAAAGATCCAAGTAATTTGCACTGTCCATGATCAGAGTACCACAATTCGAAGGTACGAAAAGTTACATGATGATGTATATTGTCTGACAGCAAAAACAATGACAATTACTATGTTGATTAACCTTCAATATTGCCCATACAATCAATAATATTGGCAATCTATGCACTATTGGCAATACTATTAATTGTGTATGGACAATATTGAAGATTGATTCAACATTAATGTCAATAAAATATTGTCAAAATAATACAGGCAAATCCACTGTTTTATCTTGAGATGTGCAGAAGGTAGGTGTCAGAGCTACAGATACAGGGTGTATTTTGGATTATATAATCAAATATTTCAATAGTACCTTCACAAACCCTATGTTGTTGGCACTCATTTTAATCCAATTATGTACCCACAACATAGGGTTTTATTGAGGAATAAAGATTTTAGATTGGCTTTATTCGCTCTTTACTGTACTTCTAGGTGTTTCACATTTCAAGAACATAAATTTAAAGGTATGCATAAAGGTTCTCCTCTAATGGGCCACATATACGTTAAATTTGATGAGATTTTTTTTAAAATATTCAGTACGCAAGCACTTCAATTCAGCAAAACCTATCATCTCTTAGTTTCACACCGTGTCTTTGGAATTAGTAAATATGGCACAAGTAGAAGCCCAGAGTTGAATTACCCAATATTTCAATGTAATTCAATACAATTTCAATTAAATGTATACCTTACTTTGATCATTGTGAAAAAACATCAAGTATGTCTAAGGAAGAATGATCTCCCTAATGCTTTGTCTTTTGAGCAGAGATTTATTCTACTGTAGCCTTTTTTTTTATTTGCCACCAGTCATGCAAAAAGGGACCATCTGAGAAATGTGTAAAGTGTTCATCCTGGTCTGACTACACAGATTGCGCAAGTTGACTACAAATGTATCTTTTCACACTTTCCTTATTTACTGAAAGTAAAATAATCATCCTGGTTTCTTGTGAAAGAATTTTTTGAAAAACAACCTCTGGTTGACCTGTACTAGGATCAATCTCTGTTTCAAATATTTATTTAAAGAAGCTCCCAGGTAGTACCTTTTCATATGAAAGGTCACATTTTCATGTATTAAATCTAAATGGCCAACATTCCAATGTAGGCCAAAACCTTATTCATGATTATGATATGAACAATGATAAAAAATGTGCTTAATCCGTGGAAAGGAAATGTCAAAATTCTGTACAAATCAAATTTTTCAATTACATCATAATTAAGTATATTTTTTTGTTCATTTTGAAAGAAACATTTCTTTTTGTGCAGTTCTACTTTTTGACTATCAATCCAAAAGTTAAGCACTTTACTCGTCAGAGACCAATTCTCGCCAAGTACCATTTCTCGTCAACTACCTAAGTACATGGTAAATACGGAAAGGAAACCCTTCTGAATTTCAACTTATGTTGACAAGAGCTTCTTTTATTTAGAAAATAATTTTAATGTAAATAAATATTGCGTCTTCACTGTAAAAATGGTCAGTTGGCGAGAACTGGTACTCGGCGAGAATTGGTCTCCAACCAGTACCCACAAAGAGTCCTCTCCTCTCAAAGGCAATACAGTTGTGCTGAATTTAAGCATCAGTTGTTGTTCTTTTCCATAATTAAAGGAAAAGCAAAGATCTGTAATGGAATTTCAATGGAAAATGTGATATACAATGAATGTTGATATTGACCCCTAAACATCTACTAATTATCATACAACTTTATCACACATTGAAACAAATATCTGCATAAACTTTTACATAAAAACAAAATTTGTAAGGCCTAATTGCAATATAATTTCAACTCTTATCATGCTGAATTTAAATTTGTTTCAAACAAATCACCAAGTTTTGGAACTTTTAAGGTGGTGGACCCCTAATGGTTCTGCAACATTTTTGATAGTCATGCACTTTAACAGAGTAAAAGGAAGTTTACAAATGCTTTCATTGTGAAATCTCATTTTACATTGTGAAAGATCATGATTTCCTGATATGTTGAGGAACTATTACGTATTTACTACCTTAAATAAGCCTGTTTTAAGTTTCCCCCACGAAATTAAGGCATCCTGCAGGAAGTGTAGACTAAGATCAGACTGCATGTCTTTGCAGGCTGATCTTAGTCTATACTATCTGCCAATTATTTGCGTTCCACAGGAATATGCCCTAGCCAGCATGAGAAGGGCTTAGTGTCTTTACAATCTAAAGACACTAAGAACAGTATCACAATTAGCCATCAAAATTCAATTTCCAGGGGGTCTGCACAAAATTATTGAAAGAGCCTATAAATATATAGGCACTTGAAATAGCTTTGCACTTGCCCTGGATAATACAATAATAAAATATCAATCATAGGTCAGACAATTTTGAAAACTTTGATTTTTTTTTTCTTTTAATATTATTATGCTATTCACAGTTTCACCTTTTATCATCCAGTGACAAATTTAGATGCTGAAAAAGAAAATATATGATGACTTTCGTCCCATATGTAAGTACATAAAGTATCTGCACAAACCCCTTTATGTAAAAGTTATCATAAGGTAAACATTGTTGGAAGAGTATTTAATTACCATACAACCATATCATTCAATTTTGATCTTTATTAGAATACATATGTTTTTTACAAGGATAACATGATAAAGGCTGAATGACTCTTATTTCCATCGTTTTTCCACTGTGGTCCTAACTCATTCCAGATCTTATCCTGCACATAGAGAGAGAGAGGTAATGGTTTCTAACCACTGCATTAACCTCTTTTACAGCTTGGTGGACTTGGCCCCTGTATGTAAAGTGTCCTGCCCAAATATACTAACCGCCTCTGGTGGGGCTCAAACCAGCTACCACCAGGTTACAAGTCGAGCACACTAACCACTAAGCCAATGAGCCAGACAAATATAATCCATAGTGGGCAAAAAAAATGTTGTGACATCAATTTGAAGAGATTTGTAGTTAGGACTCTTTATGGTACTTTGCCTGTCCATTTACCATTTGAAATCTTTTCAATCCCATCACTACAGTTTTAACACTTGTGATGCTATTAACCAGAAGTTGCTATTTAAAGGCGCCATTCTTTCTATTTATCTATAATTTGTGCACAAAAACTTTTTCAAGTTCATCAGTAAGTTGCAATTATCACTGTTGTAAATAAAGAGGATTCTAAAGTAGCATTAGAGTGATTCAAGTTAATACAAACATGAACTTTTATCAGCATTTAAACATCACACTTGTTGCTTTACATTTATAACCATATGATCACAATATCAATTAGACATAATTCGGACATAAATATGCCTAACAAGTAACAAATGATATTGTACAAATGAAGGTAGGATGTGTTGGTGACAATGTTGACCTTTTGAAGCTGCTCATAGATCAATATCATTGACAATTAAATCAACCAAAATATTTAGTAAGTATTCAATTTTGCCCATTCATTATCAATAATATTGTCACTTTAAGAGATTGACAATATCACCTATTATGTATGGGTCATATTGTACACTGTTTAGTTTATTGATTGCTCATTCAATATTTATGTCAAATTAGTCATCAGATAATTATGGGATGCTTAAGAAGAGTAAAAGAATGATAAATGACAATTAATTTTGACAATGTCATATATAGAATCATTTTATCAATAAAATCATCATCTATAAGGTTTTACAATGTCAAAACTTTGATTTTTCTTTGTAGAAAAGCTGACCTAAAAAGATGACAAAGATCTAGTTAGACAAGAACCGAAAGACAGCTTACTTTTTTTCTATTTTTTTTTTCACTATGATGTAACATGATTCAAAATAATCACCTCTAAAAAATGAATTTAGCTTTCTTGCTTGATTGATTGTTTTGCTGTTTTATTCAACTTTAAACTCATATCACGCTGAACCTAGAATATGTCTGCTTTGGCAGGGGGTATAGACAAAGATCAGCATGTGCATATGCATGATCTCATCTTTGTCTATAGCATCTTATTTTAAACCAGAAAAAAAATTAAAAAATCATTTTCTAAATGACCAAAAATTAGCGTGTACATTGCTTTCAGTACTTTCAGTGCTTTGACTTTAATGTAACTTTCGCAAGGTTTATTCAGAATGAAAAGGATTAGTACATTTATTGCAGATATAATCAATGAACAAATGATTTATGGTCTTACAAACTATCAAATGTGAAAGGGCCACAATTTGATAACTCATTATTGTGTTGACAAATATATTTTACATTCTTTTCTTTCTGACATTTTCTGCTTAACTCTTCTCATGCTGTTCATGACAAATGTCAATTGCACAATAGCCTTTGGCAGACAGTATAGACTAAGATCATCCTGCACAGATGTGCAGTCTGATCTTAGTCTACACTGCCCTCTCTCTACCTCGTTTTTGTGGGAAAATCTTGTGCAAGATTTGTAGAAATGTCTAAAAATTTGGCAATTTCTTTGAGACATAGTTTACAGTCAGCAGGATAAGGGTTAAGTTTCTGTTAATATCTAGTTGACTTGATTTCTGTGAAACAATAATCTGGTACCTGGCCACTTTGTTCATGTGACCCATCATGCAAGAAGGGCCATCTTGGAAGTTTGTAAAGTCTTGACCCTTGCCTACTTTGTGATCTATGCAGTATAAAACTTTTCACAAGTTACAAATTTTCTGAATCAAGAAAGATTATTCCACCTTCCTATGTTATTATTTTCAGAATCTGCCTTCTGGTTGACCTGTGCTGGTTCTTTTCCTGCTTCCAAATATTTATTTTACCGCGTTCCCAGATGGGCCCCTTTTTTGCATGACAGGTCACATATATGACTACCAGAGTATGAAGTCACTGTTGGAAGAGAGTTCAACTACTGACATACAATATTGCCTATTGAGCACACTGGACGTCCATTTGTGGTGGGGTAAATGTCATGACTTCTTCATACACTAGTTCTGAAAGATAAAAATAAAGACATGCAACAAATAACCTCATTTAAGTGTAAATCCATGTACTTATTAAACTGAATCTTAAATATTCAGATATGAGCATATTCTAATAAAAACATAAGCACTACATTCAGGTAAAATTAATGAGCTTTTGAGCACTGGATGGTAGAAAAATCTATTGAAAAATTCTTACAAATATTAAACATTTAAATATTTGATTTTACTTTATATGTTTCTCTTTTGATGGTGAACATTTTAGGTTTTAAATGATTTCTTTCACTAATAACAGTGATATTACGAAATGTCAGTTTTAACAAGACAAAGCGTGCCATGTCTCCATGGCTATTGCAATAAGTTTGATTTATTTGAGCAATTAGTCTTCATATTATTTGCCATACTAAGTGGCAAAATGTCACAAGATACCCCAATAACACTGCTGGATGTCCAAGGGAAAATAACTTAAAAATCAAGATAGGTAGTTACAGTTCTTGTGCATAACTGCCAAATCTCAAGTCAAACAGACACAAGGTGACATAGTTGTGCTCCAAAGAAGTGGTCACACCACCTGCTAGACGCCGGTTGCCTAACGCCATGGGTGATCCCATACTACATTCCATCTTTTGACAGGCCTATAAAAATCCCTTATTTGAACATTTTAACCCTTACCATGCTGGACCTGGATCCTTCCTGCTTTGGCAGGAGGTATAAGCAAGATCATACTGCACATAATACACGTATTTTGTGCAGTATGAGTTCAGTCTATACAACCTGATTTTCCTTTTTTAAAACAGACAAAGGTTCAAAATTATATTTTCAAAGAAAATACTGAGTCGAATCCAGTATTTTTCACAGCACTTTGACTTTAATGCAATTTTGCCAAGGTTTTTATTCAGCATGACAAGGAGTAATACAAGAGCACTGTGTACAGGTGTCAACGCTCAGCTGCAGTTGCTGGATTATAACAAGAGGCCTAAGAGGGGCTGTATCCCTCCACTGGCCTTAATATCAGTCATATATGGAAAATTACAAGGAAATTTGAGGAGAGGCCAAAACATGGACAGAAAAGCCGATACTTAAGTGCTTGTTTGAGTTGGGTTTTACACCGATTTTATGTCTTACAGTCTTATTCTGGCATTTGGAGCACCTAACAATAGATTCCTGGTATTCTTATCACCAGTACTGCCATTACATTCTTTCCTAGCCTCCAACTACTTTCCCACGTAGCTTTCGGATTATCAATCCATTTGTGGGAGATAAATAGTCGGAAAGGACCAGTGCCCCCCTTTTTTTTTTATATATTTCTATATGTCAATATTTCTATGAGTAGGCTATACCTTAAATAAAAGCCTTTATTTTAAACAAGGTGCCAAATTGTCACAAGATACGCCCGTCACACTGCTTAGTATTAACTGGGGGTTTGAATAGAACTGAGGTTATTTTGAATGAATATTTTGGCACCCATGAAGTTTCATGATCCTAGCTATTATACTTTTAGAGATATACTCCGGACAAGATTCTAGTATAAAAAACAACAATGGGCAATAACTTAAAAAATAGGTCAGGTAGAATTATGGTTATTGTACACTGCACTCCCCCTTAATGAGATCTATACACCCATGCAGTTTCATGATCATAGCTATTATACTTTAAGAGATAAACTCCGGACAAGATTCAAGTCTGAAAAACAACAAAGGGCAATAACTCAAAAAATAGGCTAGGTAGAGTTATGGTTCTTGTGCACTGCACTCCCCATTGGTGAGATCTATACACCCACGAAGTTTCATGATCCTATCTATTAAACTTTTAGAGATAAACTCCGGACAAGATTCTAGTATAAAACAACAAAGGGCAATAACTCAAAAAATAGGCCAGGTAGAGTTATGGTTCTTGTGCACTGCACTCCCCCTTGGTGAGATCTATACACCCATGCAGTTTCATGATCATAGCTATTATACTTTAAGAGATATACTCCGGAGTAGATTCAAGTCTGTAAAACAACAAAGGGCAATAACTCAAAAAATAGGCCAGGTAGAGTTATGGTTCTTGTGCACTGCACCCCCCCCCCCCCTTGGTGAGATCTATATACCCATGAAGTTTCATGATCCTAGCTATTATACTTTAAGAGATATACTCCGGAGTAGATTCAAGTCTGTAAAACAACAAAGGGCAATAACTCAAAAAATAGGCCAGGTAGAGTTGTGGTTCTTGTGCACTGCACTCCCCTTGGTGAGATCTATACACCCATGAAGTTTCATGATCCTAGCTATTATACTTTAAGAGATATACTTCGGACAAGATTCAAGTCTGAAAAACAACAATGGGCAATAACTCAAAAAATAGGCCAGGTAGAGTTGTGGTTCTTGTGCACTGCACTCCCCCTTGGTGAGATCTATACACCCATGAAGTTTCATGATCCTAGCTATTAAACTTTTAGAGATATACTCCTGACAAGATTCTAGTATGAAAAACAACAAAGGGCAATAACTAAAAAAATAGGCTAGGTAGAGTTATGGTTCTTGTGCAGTGCACTCCCCAATGATGAGAAGAATAGAATTGCCAAGTTTGAAGTTGATCGGTCCGCAAGTGACAGAGTGCTCCGGACAAAGAAGTGGACGCCACCGGACGCCCTGACACCCGGACACCGGACGTCACGGGTGATCCCATAATACGTCCCGTCTTTGACGGGCGTATAAAAAGATATATAAGTAATGCTTCCAGGAAGGAAAAGTTTCTTTTTTTAAATATATAGATAATATGATGAATCTTAAATAATGAAACAATACTATAAATAGCATGCTACAATGACTATAAACTTTGTAAAAATAAGGTTTTGTAAAGACTTTATAATGAAAATAAGCCCTGCCCTGCCTGCCACGCCCATATGTGTGTGAGGGGAGGAGGGGGGTTCAATCAAATTTTCTTGAACAAATTAAGAAGAGGGTCATCCAAGGAACATATCTGCAAAGTTTTGTCAAAATCTGCCAACTGGTATGGGAGGAGATTTTTAAAAGATTCCATAGTTAAAATATGCCACACCCTGCCACACCTATATTTGGAGGTTAATCAAAATGTCTTGAATAACCTAAGAAGAGGATCACCTAGCGATTGATTGATTGCATAGAGTTTTACGCCGCCTTCAACATTTTTTCAGTTATATCGCGCTTGCTGGAGCACCTAACAATGTTTTCCTGGTATTTTTCTCACCAGTACAATCACCACATCCTTTCCTAGCCTCCAGCTACTATATCACATAGATCTACGATTATCAACCCATTGGTGAGAGACAAATAGTTGGAAAGAATGAGTGCTGCTGTCAGGGATCGAACCCGGGACGGTCACCTAACGAACATGTCTACCAAGTTCCGTTAAAATTGACCAAATGGTTTGGGAGGAGTAGATTTTTTAAGGATTTTATAGTGAATTAAGCCAAGCCCTGCCATGCCTATATTTGGAGGTTAATCATAATTTCTTGAATTACTGAAGAACAGGGTCATCCAAGGAACACTTATGCCAAATTTGATTGAAATTTGACCCAATGGTTTGTAAGGAGAAGATTTTTAATTTTTTTTAGCTCAAATAAGCAATGCTATGCCACAACCATATTTAAGGGTCAATCAAATTTTCTTAATGTCTTTAAGGAAAATTCATGCCAAGTTTCAGTGAAATTGGCCGTATGGTTTAGGATGAGATTATTTTTAGAGATTTTATAGTGAAAATAAGCCATGCCCTGCCACCCCCATATTTTGGTGTTAAATAATATTTCTTGAGCAACTTCAGAAGAGGGTCACAATGAGAACATTTTTGTAAAATCGGCCAATTGGTGTAGGAGGAGAAGATATTTTAAAGAAAAAGTTTACACATGCACGGTTGCATGAAGGACATCCCGCCATGACAATACTTTGCTGGCCTTCTGCCAGTAGAGCTAAAAACCTAAAATTTACTTCTTTGTATCATAAAAACAGGACAAAAATGATGCCAATTTGTACAGTATGAAGTAGTTCTGTTATTGAGGTCATTAGGTGAGACTTATCAAACTTGGTATGATCTTACTTCGCCATTCAGGTATATCAAGTTCCATGTCTTCGAAGGACTGATCATAAGCGTCAGCTGTGGGTTCGTCTGATGGGTCGGCGTACTGTTGGAGGTAGGGATGATCGAGGGCTTCAACAGCAGTAATACGTGTATCTGCGTCTAAATCTAACATTCGCTCTAACAAATCTACAGCTGGAAAGAGACAAATATGAACTTCATACAACCTACATAAACAGGGTGAGATATTATCCCATTTTCTTTATAACAGAAGTTTTATTACACTAGTGTTAATACTAAAATGTGAATGAGCTTAAAGGAATAGCAATGTTTTTTCCATTATCATAGAAGTGTCATGATTTATGTTATATTGTTCAAACAGTATTATCTCTATCCATGGTACATCATAAATAGACATAGTTAAAGAATTTTTTAATTTTTCACAAATATTTTCATCTGTATTTTATTTTGAAATTGTAAAATATCAAATGTATTAAACTTGAGATATAAAATGATAAATTCTGCTATTTGTTTACAATTTTTTATTTATCTAAAGAGGTTGCAGATCTCTATGTAAATCAGTTTTCTTGTTTTGTAATATCTGTTTTAGACTTATTTAAATTTAACCCTTGTCATGCTGAATAAATTTTGACTAAAAATTTGCATCAAAATCAAAGGGCAAAAAGCACTGAAAGTATCAACTGTGGGTCAACTTTTATTTGAAAAAAAAAACCTAGATCTATTGACAATTCTGGTTAACCGTTTGAAAGTGAGAAACAGGTGGTGTAGACTACCACCAGACTGCACATATGTGCAGGCTGATGTTTGTCTATAGCTCCTGTATAAGTAGGAATATTCCGGGCTCAGCATGACAAGGGTTACACATATTGCAGGCTTTGATGAACCAGTGGCCTTATGAGGACCAGAGACACTCTACTGGAAGCAAGTTTTTCCTTTCTTAAATTTTGAGGGAATTTTTTGGAACTTTATTTTTTTAAAAGTATCTGTAAAGTGCAAATAACCAAACTGACTTTTTTCCCATTCAATTTGCTTTAAGTAATAATCCTTATAGCTTCTGTCCCTGTGTTTTCATTAATTTGACATAAAGAACCTTCTTTCAACCAAAGAATCAATCACTATGACTCAGATCAAACTCTGCATCAAGTCTGAATCAAGTCTTCCCTGCTCAGAGTGAGCTTATAATAAGTTTGAGAAAATGCCCTTTAACAGACTGAAAGCCTGCCCAGATTACTCAATGTCCATCATAAAACATGGAATTGTTGGAAAAATGATACATAGGCTCATATAATTGTTTTTTCCTACTCTGCCATGCAAGTTTGATATCAGCCAGTATGTGAAATATCCAACAATTTCACACAAGAGCTGTCAAAGGACAGTGAAGCTTGACTATTCCTGGTGCTGGATAGTAACAGCAAATCAATATCCACATTGGAAAACTCAATTAAATGCAAGTATGCAATGTAATGAATCTTTGTCTAAAGGATGATATGATTGGCCTAGAAGCATGCACAAAGTTTCCAAGCAAATAGCTTATGCAGAAACAGAGATACAACTGACAAACAACAGTTGCAACTAAAAACTAAACCAAGAATTTCTAAGTCAGAAAAGGGTTAAAATTCCACTTAATTCAATACCAGAGTAATGAATCTTTGTCTAGAGGCTGATATTATGGTCACAGAAGCAAGGGCGAAGTTTCAAAGTAATAGCTTTGATTGAAACAGAAATATTACAGATATACATCACTTGCAAGCACAAACTCCACAAAGAATTTTTAAGTTTTGAAAAGGGTTAAAATTCCCTTAAGTTCAATATCAGAGTAATGAATCTTTGTCTAGAGGCTGATAGTATATGCAAAGTTTCAAAGTAATAGCTTTGATAGAAACAGAAATACAGAAATACAGATATACATCAGTTGCAAGCAAAAATTCAACCAAGAATTTTTAAGTCCAAAAAGGGTTAAAATTCCCTTAAATTCAATATCAGAGTAATGAATCTTTGTCTAGAGGCTGATAGTATGTGCAAAGTTTCAAAGTAATAGCCTTAGTAGAAACAGATTTTAAACAGTTGCACTTTAATCATTAAGCTGTCCCCAACACCTGGGTGGCTGGAATTGCCCCTCATTCTACAAACAGTCAAGCTAATAAGTGCAAAGCAAAGCCTACCCAGTCTGTGCATCAACACAGTCTGATCTGATTGTTTGCTATGCCTTCTTTTGCAAGATTAGTTCATAAAGCCTCTTCAGGAAGTCAGCAAAATTTATTATTGTATTTTCCTTGTGTGGTTGAATAAGCTGTTCAATCCCTGTGATTTGCAAAGATGTGAAATTGTTGAAAATGTCATTAACAGCCTCATATCATATTCTCTATAAAAAAGGAAAGTAAGCCTAAAGCTTTATAGGCAAATTAAAATTAAATATGTACATAAAATTATCAGAAAACTAGTGGGCAAAGCTGTAATAACTCGCATTATATTGTATAGGCTTTTCACATTTGAGAAGAAATAAGGCCTCCATTGATGCCACATGTTTGTAAAGCACAGACATTAACCCTTGTCATGCTGAATAAATTTTGGCTACAAATTTGCATCAAAATCAAAGGGCAAAAAGCACTGAATGTTCCAACTGTATGTCAATTTTTATTTGAAAAACTAAATCTTTTGACAATTCTGGTTTGAAAGTGAGAAACAGGTGGTATAGACTAACCTCAGACTGCACATATGTGCAGGCTGATGTTTGTCTATAGCTCCTACCAAAGCAGGAATATTCCGGGTTAAGCATGACAAGGGTTAATACTGTTCACATGCTGTAAACAAGGTTTTGGCAAGGAGTATAAAGTAGGATCAGTCTGCACAGATGTGCAGTATAAACTTAGTCTTCACTCCCTTCAGTCTACTTGACCGATGTGGGACAAACTGTGGCTGAAATAACCCAAAAATTGGCCTTTACTTTGAACCAAAATTTAACCCTTGTCATGCTAAATTAATACCTTGGCAAAAGTTGAAATAAAATCAAAATGTTTTGAGTTGAAATTACTAAAGATCTGAAGGACCTGTTCTCATAGAAATGACTAGTGAAATTAGAAACAACTGGTTCTGTGGGTGTTTGGTAAAATAAGATATGTGTCCCTGAAAATATTTTGATTTATCTGAAGACAAGAGGACCATGATGGTCCTATATCGCTCACCTTCGTCTCTGACTTCATCCCTGGCAAAATAAAATACTTGAAAGATCGTTAATTGATCATTAAATTTTTCAAAGAAAGACATTACTCTATTTCTATGATCACTGCATAAATTTCTAGCCTTTTCTAAACAAATTTCATGTGACCTGGCCAACATTCTGACCATGTTTCATGAAGATTGGGCCATATTTGTGGCCTCTAAAAAGAAAATAGTCATTTAGGCCCCTTTTCCTGTGATATGACATGGATCTTTTCAATTTTCAATAGGGTTCATCCTTGTGGCCTAGCCATTATTCTGACCAAGTTTCATGAAATATGAATTATATTTGTGGCTTCTAGAGCGTAAACAAGAAAATTATCATTAAGGCCCCTTTTCCATTGATATGGCATGGATCTTTCCCATTTTCAGTAGGGTTCATCCTTGTGACATGGCCAACATTCTGACTAAGTTTCATGAAGATTAGGCCATATTTGTGGTCTCTAGAGTGTAAACAAAAAATTGTCAATAAGGCCCCTTTTCCAGTAATATGACACAGATCCTTCCCATTTTCAATAGGGATCATCCTTGTGGCTTGGCCAACCTTCTGACCAAATTTCATAAAGATTGAACCATATTTGTGGCCTCAAGAGTGTAAACAAGAAAATTGTCATTAAGGCCCCTTTTCCCGTGATATGGCATGCATCCTTCCTATTTTCAAAAGGGTTCATCCTTGTGACCTGGCCAACATTCAGACCAAAATTCTTAAAGATTGGGCAATATTTGTGGCCTCTAGAGTGTAAACAAAAAAATGTCATTAAGGCCCCTTTTCCTGTGATATGGCACAGATCCTTCCCATTTTCAATTGGGATCATCCTTGTTGCTTGGCTAATTTCATGAAGATTGGGTCATATTTGTGGCTTCTAGAGTGTGAACAAGAAAATAGTCATTAAGGCCCCTTTTCCTGTGACCTGGCACGGATCCTTCCCATTTTCAATAGGGTTCATCCTTTTGACCTGGCCAACATTCTGACTAAGTTTCATGAATATTGGGCCATATTTGTGGCCTCCAGAGTGTAAACAAGAAAATTGACATTTAGGCCCCTTTTCCCGTGATATGGCACGGATCCTTCCCATTTTCAATAGGGTTCATCCTTGTGACCTGGCCAACATTCTTACTAAGTTTCATGAAGATTTGGACATATTTGTGGCCTCTAGAGGGTAAACACTAAGATTGTTGACGCCGGATGCCCGACGACAGACGACGCACGACGGACATTCAATGATCACAAAAGCTCACCTTGAGCACGATGTGCTCAGGTTAGCTAAAAAGTTGAATCATTGATTGATTGGCGTTACGCCGCTTTCAACATTATTTTAGTCATACCGCGGAGGCTGAGGCACCTAACAATAGATTCCTGGTGTTTCTCTCACCAGTATTACCATCACATCCTTTCCTAGACTCAAGCTACTATGCCACAGGTCTACAATTTTCAACACATTGGTGGTAGACAAATAGTCGGAAACAATGAGTGCTGCCGTCTGGGATCGAACCCTCGAACACTATTTTGACAGTCCTACGCGCTACCGACTGCGCTATGGTAGTGGCCCGAAAAGTTGAATCAGGGGCAATCATGCAGACTCATATCTTATTGAACATCATTTGCATTGCCATACATAATATAAATCCTGTCAACTTCCAATTTTCTATTGATGCAGGGACATCAAAATATTTTCAAAATAATTTAAATAATTAAGTTATTTAATGAAATGAGATCCCCTTCTCAAATGACATTGACTTTAAAATATGACCCCTGACCTTGTCTGAAAAGCCTATTGAATTGTTTTTTATCTACTTATGATAAGTAAAATTCAACTGAACTCATCAATATAGAGGAGCTACATACATGTACATGCCAAGTTAGTGAGACCTTGATTCTTGACCTTCAACAAACAATAAACTATTATCCTTTAGCCAATATGGGAAATGATCCACATATCTTATGGTATAGATATGTTACATTCTAGTAAGCATGATAATTTGTTTTGACAATTTTCTTTAAAATAAGCTGATCTTAATGCAGTCTAAAATAGAAGAATAGAAATGAGCCTGTGTGTGACATTTCCAACAATTTGACATGTACATTAAATGTTAACATTGAGCAGCTCAGACAGCAATACAATGCCATTTTTAGGTCACCTGGTTGTCTAAAGATATCTTGAGATCTTCTCTTTCTGCAGAGTGAACAGTGAAGACTCTGGTCAGACTGTGCAGATGCACAGGCTGTCCAGAGTCTTTACTTGGCACACATTTAAGATTGTTGGAAATATCACGCACAGACTCAAATGTCATCAATTGAGCTTTAGTTAGGATCATCTCTGCCTAAAAGAAAATTGAGTTACATAATTTTTTTTCTTTTAGATGCCTATTTTGACCCGAAGCAGCAATGAAAGACCATGTTAATGTTCAATAAGATGATAATTGATGAATTAACTAAATGAGAAAGTGATCTTACACAGGTTTAAGGTGACTGTTGGCTATACGAGATATAAACTATACATTGGTGCAAACTTATATTTCCCAAATGTCAAAGCTTATATACTCTTCAAAAAAGTTCATCAACATTAATTAAAAATATGTTTTTTTTCAAAATTAAGATGACTGCTGATTATTCTTTGACTTACATTTCATATGCTTAGATATTTTCATCATAGGTTAAAATATGTATGCGATATCAAAGAACTTTTTTGAAGATTATATATAATATAAGAAAATGAGTAGTTAGCATATTTGTCATTTTTGATACAAACCCAAAGGATTTGCCCCCTGGAATACACCACTGAAACTTTTTCTCTGCCAGCAGGGTAGAGCCTTAATGAAATTACGAGCCTAAAAATAGATATGTTAAAAACAACATTTACGCACCAATGTATCACAACAAACTGTGTACCCTCTCTCATGTATATATTCTTCTGCCTGTCTCTCATTGGTAAAAAGTGGTCAATATATTTTCAATATATTTGACAATAATAATTGAGCCTGTGCATGACATTTCAAACAATTTGAAATGTTCATGAGGTGCAAACATTTTGTTGCGTAGACAGCCACATACTGTATATATAAAATTACCTGATTGTCTACAGAAACTTTGAGACCTTATCTTTCTACTAAATGCATAGTGAAGACTCTGGTCAGACTGTGCAGATGCACAGGCTGGTCAGTGTCTTTGCTTTGCGCATATTTGATATTGTTGGAAATCTCACCCACAGGCTCAATTTATCTTATCTTAAATAATGCCCTTATATGATAACAAAGGATGAGAAATTATTTTCCATTGACAGATATTTGCTACATATTAAAATTTAACAAATTTTGGATCTAGAAAATTTCGATTATTTTTGCTTTTATAATAATTACCATTGTAATGGAATTTAATTTTTTTTTCACATCAAATTAAGCCCTAATCATATTCTTTTACCCAACCAGGTAAAATAATATATTCATGAGAAAGGGTGGGAGTTTTTCCAAATAAGGATAAAATTATAAAATACAAACCCTGGGGACTAACTCCTCTAAAAACTTCCCTGAAATCTTGCTTCTTCCATTTTGGTAACTGTTTTATATAATTCCTTGCCTTTAATAAAATGTAACATCAATTTTAAGTAATTATTCAACATGGCATACAACATTATTGTGTGCTATTTTATTTCTTTCAATTTGCTGTTGCATGACATACAGTACACAATTTTTTAATCAACATATCATGATACACATTATTTTACTTTTTGGCAACAAAAATAAAATCATTTGTATCATGTAGAAGCAAAGAGTTGGATATAATTTATTGCAAATTTGCTTATAATCAGTATAAAAACCAAAGTGCTGAGTTAAATTCTTGCAAGCTGATACATTTACCAATTAAAATCTATCAAATCAAAGACAGTCAATTAAATTGCTCACATGAGTTCCTCTTTTCAAGGAGTCATTCTGACAAAAAATAATAATTTTGTGGATAACATGTGCATAATTGATGTAAATATCCAATACTGCCCTCTGTGTTCAGGATGACAAAATGGTGCAGACTGTTTAACAACTTTACTCCAAGTTGCACGTGTATTTGTGTGTAAAGTGGGGCAACATTGGCAAACAGTTTGCACTGTTTTGTCATCCTGAATGTAGGGCAGGTCTATCTTAACCCTTGTCATGCTGAATAAATTTTGGCTAAAAATTTTCCATCAAAATCAAAGGGCAAAAAGCACTGAAAGTCCCGACTGTAGGTCAATTTTTATTTGAAAAACTAAATCTATTGATAATTCTGGTTTAAAAGTGAGAAACAGGTGGTGTAGACTTACATCAGACTGCACATATGTGCAGGCTGATGATGGTCTATAGCTCTTGCTAAAGCAGGAATATTCAGCATGACAAGGGGTAATATCATATAAACATTTCCAGAAGTTTGGAGAAAGATTGAGTTAAAATTTTACTCCATTCTGGATAAAAAGCTTTCATTATTCCCTCCTGCATTTCAGTTGTGATGGTATCAATATATTTTGTTAAATGATACAATATTATTGTAAAAAAAATATTGATTAAAAAACATCAGATTTTTAGGCAATCAAACTTGATACAGATATATTCACTGTCCAATAAAACATAGTGTGAAATAAAGAAATTATTTTTGACAACAATTTCTATTTTTCATGGATATTTAAACCCTTTAGTATACTAAAGTATATTTTGCTGACACTTTACACTTGAATTTTAGATCTATAAATGAGATTCACTTTGAAAAAATCAATCACATGCTTTTGTGAAAATGAAGATCAGCTGTGCAGTGAATGTGTATCTCAGATGCCCTTTTTGATGGCTCACCACAAAACAGTTGTAACTGCCATTATTTATAAGCAGTTACATTTTTTTTGTGCTAAGCCATCAATTTGTTTTCAATGAAGGAATATTTCCATTAATCTGTCTACAAATTTTCATACCTCTAACACTTTTCTATCTTAGCTAAGCCTAACATGTTGATGTCCAAGAGCTTAAAGGTCAAGCATGCTTATACAGTGTACAGGTACTTATGAGCTTTTAGCATTGAAACATCAATATGTCAACATGATCACAAACCTTAGAGGTTGGTTTTTGTATAGGAGCATCTTTTTTTTGTTTCTTTTCAGAAAAATGTAACCTGTCTCATATAAGGACCATCTTGTTACTGGTACTCAATGAAACAAATATCTGAAAATAGGTTGGATCAAGCAAAGGCCAACCTGAGGTCACATTTGAAAAACATTTATATGCAAACACACCTTGATTATTCTAGATTAGTCAATATTTTTTTATACTTTGAAGATGGGCCCTTTTTACCTGATGGGCTATATTTTTAAAATTAAATTGCCTTGCTCATAATGTAGATTTTACCGCTTTGCTCCTAATTAATATGATTAATAAGCTAGAACTGTCCCAAATGGACTTATACCCCTACTTGGGCATTGTCTTACCAGGGCTATTTTCAAGTATAAGTGCTTTAATAACATGGTCTGTTTGCAACATAATATCAACAAGATGTGTTTGTGAAACACGAATGCCCCCGTAACAGCTTTTTTTTCAAAGTTTGACCTTGACAGATGACCTTGACCTTGTCACATGACCTTGACTTTGTTACCAGCAGATGCGGATCATTGAGATCTATCATCATGCCAAATATGAGCCTTGTATCTTCAATAGGCTTGAAGATATTGGCAATGTTAAGTTTTTTGGTTAACTTCTGCAGACAGACAGAAGGACAGACGGACAACGGTAAAACAATATGCCCCCGATCTTTCGATACGGGGGCATAAAAATTGAGTAAAATTAACAAGTTCAAGGGAGATAACTTGGCAACCACTTTGTAGGTAAAATGCTCCATAATAAATGACATGTTCAAGGGGAAGTAATTAAGCGGTTTATTTAAGTAGGATCAAAAGAAATGCACTAACACTAGTTTACACTGAAAATTACATTGTCTATAAATATCAAAGTAGTAGCAGCAATAAAGTAGGAAAAATGCTCAAGGTAATAACAAAATATCAAAATTTACAAGTTCAAGGGGAGACAATTCAGCAAATAATTTTAGTAGGGTCACAAAAACTTTAGAAAGCACAAGTTTACTTTGTGTATGTATGTGTGTCAGTAAATGTACTACTTCAGGAGAAAAGCTCCAAATAATCAAATGTGAAAATGACAAATTAAAAGGGAGATAATTCAGCAACAAATCATAGTAGGGACTTCAAAATTGCAGGTGCACAACTTCAAAAGCAGATACACATTATGGTTTAATTTCAAGTAAATACATGCGTTAGTGTAGGAGAAATATTCCGGACAACTATAATTTATTAAATTTACATGATCAAGGGGAGATAATTTAGCAATAATTGTGCGTATGGCTCCAAAATTGCAGGTGCATAACTTCATACCAAGATACATTTTACACAGGTTTGTATAAATTTCAAGTCAATACATGCAATAGTGTAGAAATGCTCCGGACAACAATGATTTAGCCAAAGTTACGTGATCAAGGGGAGATAATTCAGAAACCAATGAGAGTACAGGCTTCAAAAGGGTGCCCAATTCCATATGCAGATACACATCATGTATAAATTTCAAAGTTGTAGCTTTAATAGTCTCTGGGGGACATGAAGACACAAAATTATGACACAGACGGACAACCTGATTCCAGTATAACACCCCATAACTTAGTTAAGGAGTATAATTTAGCTCTTTTTACCTCTTCACTCCTAATTTTTTCAAGCAGTTTTTCATTTGGTGAGCCAACAAGGGATAATATTTTTGTTAGTTGGTCAATATCTAAGTGAGTTAAGGAACAAACAACCAATATGCACCATAATGCTATATATAAATACACTCTGCATAAGCATGGGGAGAGAATGACAAAATTGGTTGGGAACTATATTCATAGCAAATACATAACACTCTTATATCATTCAAGTTAACTTAAGTGACTGTCTAGTACCTATCGTCTTAGGATCTTTCTGTCTGTCTGTCTATCTCTCTCTCAAGCAATTTATCCCTTTCCAACATTTCTTTTTAATATCAAAACTATTTTTTTTCCCATTCAATCAACTTTTTGTCATCTACAATCACTCTCAATTTGGACCAGTTTTCAATTTCAAAGTTGTAAAGATTTTTAAGCTTTGAAATTATTGATAGGAATTCATGAAAAACAAGATGTGTTTGTGAAACACAAATGCCCCCGTAACAGCATTTTTTTTTCAAAGTTTGACCTTGACAGATGACCTTGACCTTGTCACATGACCTTGACTTTGGTACCAGCAGATGCAGATCACTGAGATCTATCATCATGCCAAATATGAGCCTTGTATCTTGAATAGGCTTGAAGATATTGGCAATGTTTAGTTTTTTGGTTAACTTTTTGAGTCATTTGACCTTGACAGATGACCTTGACCTTGTCACATGACCTTGACTTTGGTACCAGCAGATGTGGATCATTGAGATCTATCATCATGCCAAACATGAGCCTTGTATCTTGAATAGGCTTGAAGATATTGGCAATGTTAATTTTTTTGGTTAACTTTTTGAGTCATTTGACCTTGACAGATGACCTTGACCTTGTCACATGACCTTTACTTTGGTACCAGCAGATGTGGATTATTGAGATCTATCATCATGCCAAATATGAGCCTTGTATCTTGAATAGGCTTGAAGATATTGGCAATGTTAAGTTTTTTTGTTAACTTTTTGAGTCATTTGACCTTGACAGATGACCTTGACCTTGTCACATGACCTTGACTTTGGTACCAGCAGATGCAGATCATCGAGATCTATCATCATGCCAAATATGAGCCTTGTATCGTGAATAGGCTTGAAGATATTGGCAATGTTAAGTTTTTTGGTTAACTTTTGCAGACAGACAGACAGACGGACGGACGGACGGACGGACAGACAGATGGACAACGGTAAAACATTATGCCCCCGATCTTTCGATACGGGGGCATAAAAAATCTCAATACTCTTCATGTTGATTTTTTTCTAATATTTTATCATAAGGTGAATCAACCATAGATAATATTTTTGTAAAATGTTCCTTTTCTAGGTTCGTTAGAGAATATTCAGACAAGATATAGATTCAAACAGAGGAACTCTCTATGCAGATACAAGACTTGACTGCATATACAAAATAGCTACTGATGGCAGAAAACCTTATAAACAAGAGGACCTCTGGCCCTGAACCGCTATTCAAGATGGAAATGAGAAGAATGACCAGATACATATGACAGTGACCAGTAAATGCAAAAGGCATACTATTAAAGTATAAAATATTGGTTAAGAATGGATACAAAATGATATACCTGAAATATTATATCAAAGGTCTATTTGAATTTATTAATTTTTTTTTGCGAAACAAACAATTATAGCAAAGCCATAGCCAAACCTCAAACTGTCTATAAATATCAGCCAAGCAATCACACAGCACTTAAATTAAAGTAATGGATCTGTAATAGTTCTGCAATTGTTCGGAAGCTATGAACTTGTCTTTTTCAGTGATAACTGAGGTTTCCTAATGATTTCATTAGGACACCTTGGTTAACATTGTACAAGATCATGAGATCGGAAATGTTGTAGAACTATTACAGTCCCACGACGTCAAAACTGATATTACTTTAGGTAGATTTTACAAGGTAAGCCGTGAGTTCTAATTTCTTATGTAGATTCACTAGCTCTGTTTTGAAAATACAGCTAAAGGGGAATTTCAAATTGAGAAATATCAAAAGTCATCACCAAATAGAGTCATAATTTTAAGAAGATTAAATATTTCATTTGTATATAGCCTTGATAAATTTCAATTTATTTTGCCAATGAAATACTGGTAATATTAATTCTACTTTCTTGATAATTCATAGTTTTAACCTTTTCAAATTTAGTCAGGGGATTAAGCATCTCTGTGTATCAAAGCTGGATAAATTATGATTGGAAAGGAGAAATTGAATGTGTCAAGCAATTTCTTTTTCTCAAACAAAATGTTCTACCAACATACACCTGCAGTGAATAGAGGTGTGACAAATATTTTAGACAAAGATCAGCCCTGCAAAGACATGTATTCTTATCTTAGTCCATGATGTCCTGTTCCTACTAAATATTTAGCAACAAAGCATGAGTAAAACTTGATAAAAGGCCACAAAATTTAAATTCAGTGGGATAAGGAATGACTTCATTTTGAAGGCAAGGTGATAAAGCTTTATGAGCTCGTTAGCTAGGAGTGGGTGTTAGATAAGAGGAATAAGCAGTGAATAATATTTAATTGAGATTTTATATTCATTTCCATCCCTTTGTGTGGCGATTGAAAAACTTATTTTTGTTTGTACAAGTTATTTGATAAATTAAAGTATATTCATTGATGGTCCATAGTGGATGGGTCAGAGGGTATATCAATGGCTCGTCCCAGAACAGTTGCAACTAACATATAGGCAGTAACATCTCTTGTGCAGAGCCATTGATATGTGAATTTTTCATCAATCTACCCGTTCTGGAATATTTCAGTATAAACAAGGCCGGAGATAAAAACACTTTTTCATGCTCGATTGGGATCGTTTCAATATTCATCTTGAAAGTAAGGCTGTAATTTTGTAGAAATACTATAATAAATGTATGAAGATGAAAGACAATATTAATAATTTATCATCATTATCTTTTAAGTTCATTTATTTATTAATATTCTAAGTTTGAGAACAAGAGATGTTTTATAACCTTAGGCCCTTGGGGAGAGGTACAGTTAGTAACATTGTGAAATTGACAAGTTAAATTTGAATGAAATTTAATGAGTGTGAGGAGCAAATTTTGAATGAAATTAAAGTGAGATAATTCATATTAATTCATATTGCTATTTTTTTCAAAATGAACAAAATTAGCAATACTTATTACCTCCCTTTATACAAATACACATACTTTTCCGTTTGTGTGTTTTAACGAACCAGCAAGTCACTAAAGAAGACACCAGCAAAAAAGTTGAAGAATAATTTGAATGAATTATGCTTGTCAGTGTCTTGAATGATTTCAAAATGTATTCTAATGATTTCTGTTTTTGATCCATTTGAGCGAGTGTTTGGAATTAATGAATAAATAAAGCAATGAGTGAATGATTAAGAATGATTTTGATCGTAACGAGAGTCAATTTCACAATGATTAACTGTAAAAGGAAAATACACAAGATAAAATTGAAGTAAGAAGAACACAGGGAAAAAAGTAGCCATAAATTATCGCTTTTCATAATCTAAATAGCAAAACTCAGCAAAGCTGCCATTTTTTTCACTTTTTTTGGCAAGCAATAACTTTCAAATTTTAATTCTAATTTTACACCTATATCAAAGATTGGTTATTCATGCAAATGAAGAAATGGATTAAGCTACAATTGTTAAACTCTTTTAACTGGATTAATCGAGAGTTGTATTCCAAGCAGGTTTTTGAATTTTTCAAATTTAAAAGAACTCACTTGTTATTTTAGGTATGGAGAAAGTGTTATACAGATCTTAACCCTTGTCATGCTGAATAAATTTTGTCAAGAAATTTTCATCAAAATCAAAGGGCAAAAAGCACTGAAAGTACCAACAGTAGGTCAAATTTTATTTGAAAAACTAAATCTATTGACAATTCTGGCTTGAAAGTGAGAAACAGGTGGTGTAGATTAACATCAGACTGCACATTATGTGCAGGTTGATGTTTGTCTATAGCTCCTGCCAAAGCAGGAATATTCCGGGCTCAGCACGACAAGGGTTAAGTTATTCAGTACAAGTAATTTTGATCTCATGCCGTTAGAATTTAGATATCTTTATGCCATTTTTTATTATCATTTTTTACAAGACATATGGGATCTTTCACAAGAATTTGTTTGAGATAAGCTGAGCTTAACCAGCGTATTGCACATCAATTCAAACTTAATTCAATGTAATTAATAATGCCTGGTATTATACATAATTATATTGATCACATAAGGGCAATATTGTAAATTGTTTTAATATAACTCAGTGTTGTTAATATTATTGTCAATAGAGAAATGAGAGAAGAAAAATTGCACAATTATTTAGTATGATTGATTCCCATGGAATGATCTATAGCACTTAAGATTCATATTTTGCCTTTTTTTTTCTTTTGAAAACTTGAGGCCCCAGGAATTCATTAGAATTAAGCTTAATCTGTAGATTAAATGAGGGTATGAAACTAAAAATTTATATCACAATGCATGAAAACACGTAGAGGATTTGTACATAAGTGTGATTAGGTTTTAGTTTCATACCCTCATGTAATCAATAAATACTCTCTTCATGTCTTAAAGATTAATATCATGAAAAAAGGTAATTATTTATTCATAATAACTTAGATTTTGTAATCAGACTACTTTTTATAAAAGCTTACAAAATTGCTTCATACTCAAAATTGTTTTCATCTTTTTAAGCCTATTTTAAATCCAATCAGAATTCTGATGACCCAACAAAAATTGAACTATTTTGAATTTAACTCGTTAAATCTTTCTGATTAAACAGAGTATGGAGCTCCTTTGAAGTGTCAGTTTTCAAAGTCAGTAACAAATTTTGTCAATTTCTGTTCACTAATGAGTGTGATCACATCATATGCAGTACATCAAAAATCTGTGAAGTGTTTTTATTCATCCCATTGAATGAAATTTCCCTTAAAAATTGACGCCAAAACATCAGAAACCTCTATTATGGTTATCTTTCATTTGCTATTGTATGATTTGAGTTCTACTCATATGAAATAGATAACTTATTCCAGTACATCTTCTCTCATTTCTCTTTTATGAAACCCTTTAGGTGTTGCCTATTTAGTAACATTGATTTTGTATACAAGGCATAGCATTGGGAGTTGAGGATTACCTCTTTACTCGTAATTTTGTCAAGCAGTTCTTCACTAGGGGTACCAACTAATGATAAAATACGTGTGAGCTGATCAATGTCTGTTATTATTAAGGAAATTAATATCTGTTATAACAGTAAGCTGATTATGATCCCAAATGTTCCTTCCTAAGGGCAAGTTAGTTCTTTTTCAATATCAATTTTAGTCTCATCATCACACACAAAAGCTCTTTTAGACAAGATGTGTTAGTGTTCAGCACTACAGATAGCTGGGGTTTTTAAGTATCTCATTAGTCCTTGCCCAAACCCTATCTTGTGGGTACCAATTAGAATTGCCTTGATGAGATGATTCAATAAGTACCCACATCATAGGGTTTCATTAAGAAATAAAGATTTAAGACTATAGTTACCCCCTCTTATCTGTACCTCTGGAGATATATATATACTAATGCCCCAGAACAGAAATTGTTTAAGAATTTTTGGTCTCAAAAATAGACCATAATTTTGTCAGATGACTTTAAATTTAGTATTCAAAGAGGACTAATCAATGGCCTGGATTATCTTTAATATGATGTATATTGACGAGATCTATAATTATGTCAAATAAGAGCAGAAAGCCTAAATAGCAGAAACACTTTATACAATGGGTCTTCCTACATAATGTATAACAAGTATAACATGATATGTTTGTAACACACCTATTCCCATAAATAATGACCTTGGCCATTGCCAATGACCTTGCAAGATAATCTTATGTCCATGACTAATAACCTTGTCAATTGCCAATGACCTTGTCAGATGACCTTATGTCCATGACTAATAACCTTGACCATTGCCGGTGACCTTGTCAGATGACCTTATATCCATGACTAAAGACCCGTCAATTGCAAATGACCTTGTCAGATGACCTTATGTCAATGACTAATGACCTTGTTGATTGCAAATGACCTTGTCAGATAACCTTATTTGCCAATGACCTTGTCAGATGACCTTATGTCCATGACTAATAATGACCTGTCAATTACCAATGACCTTGTCAGATGACCTAATGTCCATGACTAATAACCTTGTCAATTGCCAATGACCTTGTCAGATGACCTTATGTACATGACTAATGACCTTGACAATTGCCAATGACCTTGCCAGTTAATCGTATGTCCATGGCTAATGACCTTGACCATTGCCAATGACCTTATCAGATAATCTTCAACTTAACCTACAAAGATACAAATGTGTTAGTAAAACACTTATGTCCATGACTAATCCCCTTGACCATTGCCAATGACCTTATCAGATGACCTTCAACAAAACCTACCAAGATACAGATGTGTTAGTAAAACACTCATGTCCATGACTAATCCCCTTGACCATACCATTGAAGGTGTCAGATGACCTTCAGATAAACATTCAATGATACAGATGTGTTAGTAAAACACTTATGTCCATGACCAATCACCTTGACCATTCGAATGACCTTGTCAGATGACCTTAACCAAACCTCCAAAGATACAGATAAATGAGCTGAACCTTTTTACTACAAAGAGCATTGTTGTTTGAATAGTGTTGAAGCTGTGGGAAAGCATTTAGTTGGCAGGTTAAGTTTCTGTGGGCTGACAGACGGACATCAGTTAAACAATATGACCCCTATCTATTGATGCAGGGGCATTATAATCAGCAGTGATGAGATTTACCACTTGGCCTAAGATAAATATTTTAACACAAAGTATAACTTAACCTTTGTTGTGACAAACAAAATCCAGGCAAATTCATTCAAATCATTTTCATCAGTGCTCAAAAGACTGGATGCACTAATTATGAGTCAGTACTCATTTTGAAAAAAAAAAATCTTTTTCATTCCTCTGGTAAACAAAAAAGGAAAAAAGAGTGGCAAAGATTTTTTTCAAAATGAATACTGACTCATAATTCGTGCATCCAATTGAGCACTGATGAAAATGCTAAATCGATGGCATAGTGCAAAACAGTTGTAACTTCCTATGAACATATAGGCAGTTACAAGTGTTTTGCACTGACTTATTGAAATGAAAGGGTGTCTGAGATCAAAAGATAGTTTGTAGATATTTTAAGATATCCTGGAATCTAACTAAGTTTTCTACGTTCTATTCTGTATGATAAAGGATACGATCAGTTCCTGGAAAAAGTGGACGACCAGTCAGCATTTCTGCCATTATGCAACCTACAGACCATATATCAACTGTAATATAAAACAGAATTATATCGATAAAAATGCGACTTGTCACATGAAAAGAGACTATTTAGGTAGCGCATAAAAGGCAACCCCAGTCAGACTGGTGTACTGTGCAGACTGAACAGGGTCGTAATTTTTTGCAATCTGCTTATTTTCTGAACCTAAAATAATCATTTTACCTTCTGGTGAAAGAATTTTTGAAATGCAACCTTTGGTAGTCCTATGCTGGACCCAATCTCTTATTCAAAAATTATTGTAAAGAGTTCCCAGATGGTCCCTTTTAGTATGACGGGTCATAAACATATTTTTAGAAACTTAATCTCACAATGGCTTTGAATTGCAAGTTGCATTTCTTTTATTTAAGAACACTGTAGAAAATTCTTATGTGAATTTGTTGAAAGCATTTTTCACAAATAAAAGGCTAGGCAGACAGAAATATCTCAACACGAAAGCCATGAGTGGCTTGAGTCGCTCCACAGGCTTGAAATTCTTGTAATAGAAAATACCAGTTTTGACTAGTTTTTAAGATATTTTGTGTTCTACTGATAACATAGAGAAATGCCCTCTGCCCATCAAAGAAATATCATTAATCCTATCACAATAATGTTTGGCTGCATGATAATGGGTCAACCAAGGATCATACCAATAATGTTTCATTGATATCCATCTGTTATATACTGAGAAAATGATTTTCAAAATTCCCACTATATAACATATAGAGAAATGACCTCCGCCCTTAAAATCAATATTTTTTTGCTGATCATAATAATTTTTGGTGGACTGATAAGGGGGCACACAAGGATCATTCCAGTGAAATTTGGTTGATTACCATCGATTACATTCTGAGCAGATGATTTTCAAAGTTTCCACTATATAACATATAAAGAAATGACCTCAGCCAATAAAATCCATATTTTATAGCCAATCACAATAATTTGTGGCTGCATGATATTGGGGCACTCATGGATCATTCCAGTGAAATTTGATTGATATCCATCACTTACATTCTGAGAAAATGATTTTCAAAGTTTATATTATAGAACATATAGAGAAATGACCTCCGCCAATAAAATACATATTTTCATCAAATTACAAAAATTTCTTGTAGACTGATAAAGGGTCACTAATGTATCATTCCAGTGAAATTTGGTTAGTATCAATCAATTAGAATCTGAGAAAACTCACTTTTTACCTTATTTGGAAATTAGCCACGCCCATCAAATCCATGTTTTTCATTGGATCAAAATTTCTTTAACAACTTTGAAAGAGGGTCATCCAAGGATCATTCCTGTGAAGTTTGGTTGAAGTTCATCCAGTAGTTTATGAGAAGATTTTCAAAGAAAAAGTTTACAACCGGACGGACAGACGGACAGACAGACTGACGGACGCACAACGGACACAATGCCATGACAATAGCCCCCATGGTCTTCAACCTCAAAATTGAAGCTTAGAATTAGGTGTATTAGGATGATTTGATCTTCTAAGAACAATATATCAGACCTTTAATTTAATTTGCTAGGTTTGAATATATTTATTAAACACAGATTTAAAAACAAGATCTTACCAATTTAAACAATTGTGCTTAAATTAACCCATTGAAACAAGCAATTTATCCTTTTCCAGGAATTTTTTCTACATCATAGAATAGCATTACCGTATTCCTCCTGATAAAATTGCCCTTCCTAATAGTAGCACCCTCACATTTTTTTCAAGGAGGAAACCCACTTGTCAAATTGTAAGAACTTTTTTGATACTTCTTCTCTAATTTGATGTGAATTTCCTCTAAACAATCATATTTAAAAAATTGTTTAGAGGAAATTCACATCAAATTAGAAAAGAAGTTTACCTCAAATTAAAGGGAAAAGGGCCCTAAAGACATAAGTTTAATGACTTTTTTAATCAGAAAATACATATTAAGTAAAAGCTTCCTGACCATGTTATGTATAGCTCCTGAGAGCGTTTATTACAAAAATTTTCACAAGAGTGCAGAATTGAAAGAAATACCTGTTCTATTATAATGCATCCAATTTAACATAATTTCTGGTGCTCTGTACCACCGTGTGGCTACATAACCGGTCATTTGATCATCTGTGTGGCGGGCTAACCCAAAATCTAATATCTGTAACAATAAAATGTGTTTGTGAAGCATAATTTCTGGTGCTCTGTACCACTGTGTGGCTACATAACGGGTCATTTGATCGTCTGTGTGGCGTGCTAACCCAAATCTAATATCTGTAACAACAAAACCTGTTTGTGAAGCATGAGTAATATAATGCTGAAAGAACAAAGGTTTAAAGGATTTTAACCTCAAGATATTTAGATGACCTTGACCTTGTGCAATAACCTTGATGAGTATTAACAGATATTTTCTTTCTAAATATGAGCAATGTTGAAAAGACTAGAGGAAGTCATTTTTTAATGAAGTTTCTGATGTTCTAACTGGACAGCAAAGGAAGAGGGTAATATTTTAATGTAGACCTTGGACATATAATTTCAATGTACTTACAAAAACAAGAGCCGTCAGAGACGGATTATGCTCCCCGAATAAGGCATCGTCACAAAAACAAGAGCAATGTTGGACATGGACATCCCCCATCAAGAAAGCTTGATAGTAAACTGAAGCCTAATAGATAAAAGATTCTATGTACTGTCAAAGATTTGCCTCCTATAAAATCTAAGAAATAAAAATAACAAAGGGCAATAACTCCAAAATTATGCAAGCAAGAGTTGTAGTTCAGGTGTATTGCAATTCTCCTCTATGAGATCTATCCACCCATAAAGATTGAAGTTGATAGCTATTATACTTTAGGAGATATGCTCCAGACAAAATCTAAGTATCAAAAATAACAAAGGGCAATAACTCCAAAATTATGCAAGCAAGAGTTGCAGTTCTTGTATACTGCACTTCTCCTCTATGAGATCTATCCACCCATTAAGTTTCAAGTTGATAGCTATTATACTTTAGGAGATATGCTCCAGACATAATCTTAGTATCAAAAATAACAAAGGGCAATAACTCCAAAATTATGCAAGCAAGAGTTGTAGATCTTGTGCACTGCACTTCTCCTCCATAAGATCTATCCACCCATAAGGTTTCAAGTTGATAGCTATTATACTTTAGGAGATATGCTCTGTGGTCAGATTGCAAGGACTCAAATAAGGTGTTATCTTATACAGCAAACATAAAGGTAACAAACATTAAACTCCCTTTTTGCATGACATATTTTTGGACACAAATATCAAATACCTTATGGTAAAGGGCCACTGATTTGCTACTGAAATGTGAAATTTCATCAAATTCCGAGCATGAGACTAGGAGAAATGAAAGAATAAACTGTATTTTACGCACTAGCGTAAAGGTAAAAAACATTTAGCCCCCTTTTTCCATGATATATTTTTTTTTACGTTAATTTCAAATTGTTTATAGTAAAGGGCATCTGATTTGCTACTCAAATATGAAATTTCACTAAATTCTGAGTGTTAGACTCAGAGAAATTAGGGAAAAACTGTTTTTTATCCTAAGTCCCCTTTTCCCGTGATGAGGCCTCAAATCCAAAAACCGTCACAGATGCATCATCACTATATCAAAGGGAGTTCACATGGTAAGTTTCATTTGATTTGGCCTAAGGGTTATGGAGAAATAGGTGGGGACGGACGGACGGACGGAATTACTATTTTACATGCTAACTTAAGGTAACAAACATTTAGCCCCCTTTTTCCATGATATATATTTTTTGGCGTTAATTTCAAATTATTCATAGTAAAGGGCATCTGATTTGCTACTCAAATATGAAATTTCACTAAATTCTGAGTGTTAGACTCAGAGAAATTAGGGAAAAACTGTTTTTTATCCTAAGTCCCCTTTTCCCGTGATGAGGCCTCAAATCCAAAAACCGTCACAGATGCATCATCACTATATCATAGGGAGTTCACATGGTAAGTTTCATTTGATTTGCCCCAAGGGTTATGGAGAAATAGGTGAAAATGGACGGACGGACAGACAGACAGACGGAATTACGGACGGACGGACAGACGAAGCGGCGGCTATATGCTCTCCCTTGGGGGAGCATAAAAATATGATACTTATGTCTAGCATAGAATAGCAGAAAGTTTTTTTTTTATGTTTTTAGAACTAAGTTTTGCTGACAGATAGACACTTTTCATCAAATTAGTTAAACATGACAATTTTTCTTTGCAATATCATTTTCTATCATTAAAATCAAACAGGTATTTTTTTATATAGAGAAGTTATCTGTAAGCCAACCAAGCAATTATGCAAGGGATTGAAGCTCATTCACAACCTATTTCCAAGAAGATAAATCATTCAATATTCATATCCATGTAGTTTTGCTTTTAATTTGTAAAATATCAGAGCTACAAATAGAGGAGGTATTATTGAATGATATCAAAGCACTTTGATATTTTTAGAACAAACATTATATTGGTGGTACTCATTGGAATTGTCTCCACAATTCCAATAAGAATCCACAACACAGGGTTTTAATGAGAAATAAAGATTTTCGACTGGCTCTACCCCCTCTTTTATCTGTACCTTTGAATACATTTAAAAATAACACATATTTTACCTTTAATTCACAGTCTTCATTCACAGCTATATTGCTTGGCTTTAAATCCTGAAAATTTATTTCAATGATTATCATTAACATGAAGAAATATCTAGAGGAAAATTGCTTGTTTCAGTATAAGATTAATTTATTTTTCATTGAGTGAACAACATAAGCTATATTAGATAGCTTTTGTTGTCCATGGAAATATATAATCTATTTTCCTTAAAACAAAACAATTTTTTTACCAGCCTTGACCAAATTTTTCACTTAACAATTACATTTGAATCTCTGGAAAGCATACAAGATGTTGACACAATACACACGCTAGACAAAACTAGGTCACAATTTAGCTCACAATGACCACTTTGTGCTCAGGTGAGCTAAAAATTATTGTATGTATTGATCAGACAATTATTCAGCATTTTGAAAGAAAGATAACATCACATAAAATATGGTTGGAATACCTACAATCTTAGTCGCTATTTTTCTGTCAACTTTTTTTTTTCATTTATAAAAAATGGAAGAATAAATTTCATAAAATGTATTAGTTGTTCTTTTTCATGTTACTTTTAGAAACGTGACAAACAGAAACATTGCATATCAGAATAGGCAAGGATTAAATGAGAAGTTTCTTTTTGTTCTAATGCTTTGAAGGAATATTTAGAAACTTGAGTAAAATACTAATCAATGACTCACCCTGTGAATGATACCTGCTGAGTGTATATACTGAAAATAAACATTACACAATGTCTAATATAATCTGGCAAAGAAAATTCCAATTGAAAAGAGTAATTTAAACTACAAGGATCTAGATTACAAAACTTTTTTCATTCCTAATTGTAAATTTTCTCAAATTTAGAATTCAAATAACTGTATGAACATAAACTAGAAAGCCTTGAATGGCTTGAGTCCCTCCACAGGCTTGAAATTCTTGTAATCTAAGTTTTGTCCAGATTTTTAGAGATTTTGGGTTCTACTGATGTTGAAATGATTTTCAGTTTCCACTACATAACATATATAGAGAAATGACCTCTGCCCATAAAAGACATATTTTTCATCCAATGACAATATTTTTTGGCTGCATGATAAAAGGTCACCAAAGGATCATACCAATGAAATTTGATTGATATCCATCAGTTACATTCTGAGAAAATGATTTTCGAAGTTTCCACTATACAACATATACAGAAATGAACTCAGCCCATTAAATACAAACTTTTCATCCGATCACAATAATTTTTGGTAGACTGATAAAGGGTCACTCAAGGATCATTCCAGTGAAATTTGGTTGATATCCATCTATTACAATCTGAGAAAATGATTTTCAAAGTTTCCACTAAATAACATGTAGAGAAATGACCCCCGCCCATAAAATACACATTTTTCAGCCGAGCACAATAATTTTTTGAGACTGATAGGGGTCACCCAAGGATCATTCATGTAAAATTTAATTAGTATCCATCAATTAGAATCTGAGAAAACTCACTTTTTACCATATTTGGGAATTAGATACGCCCATTTAATCCATGTTTTTTATTGGATCCAAATTTCTTGAACAACTTTGAAAGAGGGTCACCCAAAGATCATTCCTGTGAAGTTTGGTTGAAATTCATCCAGTAGTTTCTGAAGAGAAGATTTTTTAAGGAAAAGTTTACAACTGGACGGACGTATGGACGGATGCATGACAGACACAATGCCATGACAAAAGTCCCAGTGGCTTTCAGCCAGTCAAGCTAAAAATCATATTAATTAGTCGTTATTTATAACTTGACTAAAAAAGAGATTAAGCAATTTTACCTTGAGAGCTCGTAAGACTTGATAAATAAGAAACTGTACATGGTCATCACTGAGAGTCTGTGTCTTGATTATATTGTTCATATCTGCTCCCATTAAAGCTGTTACTAAATATCTACAAGAAAAGAAAAAATGTAATCTATATACAGTCAATTTTGCTGGATCAACCATGTCTATAAAGCAACCGTTTTCATTAAGCAAGCATTAAGTCCCCTCCTTAACCCTTTCCTGTTTTACAAAATTTTGGACCTGTCTGAATTCAAAGGTTTTGCAGGCGAAAATTTAAAGTGGATTTAATTTGAAAAATAACCATTCTGTAGGGTAGAAAATAGTGTGGAAAAAGAAGAAATTGCTTGTCAGAAGCAATTTCTTCTTTTTTCACAATGTTTTTTTCAATCATAAAATCAGAGACACGTAAAAAGCAGGAATTAAACAGCAAAGGGTTAAATGAAAATATCTTAAAAAGGAAATAGTGACCACACTATAGGTCCACAAAAAATTGTAAATAAATCCTATTTTGTTAGAACTAATTGAGAGCAAAAACATAGTATGTTTCTATACAATGCATAGACTCATACTGTGTTTTTGCTGTAAGCTAAGAATTGCAAGTGCAATTTTTCAGTGGAATTTGATAGCTTTCTTTTTGTCAGAAACATCCTCCCCAACCCTGACCTCCGAAATTTTGAGATCTAGGCCAGAGGTTATAAAACTTTTTTCAGGCTCAACTTAGAATTTTCTGAATTTTTGAATTTAAATAAATGTATGGAAATTAAAGTTTTTATTTATAACAACTGATTAATATTATCTTATTTGTTAAAACATTGAAATGAGTATCAAAACAAAATTACAGCTTTAATCCCAAATTTAAAATTTGAGAAAATTTTGAATCGAGAATGAGAAAAGTCTTATAACCTTGGGCCCTGGTATAAACTTACACATCATCAAATTCATCAAATGTTATAGCTGGTGTGAACACATCTAGTAAACCAATCACCTGAAAAGGGAAGAAAAAGAGGATAACTGTTTGTATCAATGTAAGATAGATACTTTATTTCATTGAGTGAACAACAAAAGCTATATTTAAGAAATTAAGCTTTTGTTGTTCATGAAACATAAGATTTATCAATCTTTCAAGAAACAAGAGGACCAAGATGGTCCTAGATCGCTCACCTGAGTCTCTTTGACCCCTGGGACATCACATTAATTAGATAGGCAGATGTCAACTAGAAAGCCATGAATGGCTTGTGTCGCTCCACAGGCTTGAATTTCTTGTAATAGCAAATCTAAGTTTTGACTAGATTTTCAGATATTTTGGGTTTTACTGATGTTGAAATGATTTTCAAAGTCTCCAACATTATAAAATATAGAGAAATGACTTCCGCCCATAAAAGACATATTTTTCATCCAATGACAATAATTTTTGGCTGCATGATAATGGATCACCCAAGGATCATACTTATGAAGTTTGATTGATATCCATCAGTTACATTCTGAGAAAATGATTTTCAAAGTTTCCACTATATAACATATAGAGAAATGACCTCCGCCCATAAAATTCATATTTTTCATCCGATTTCAATAATTTTTTGTAGACTAATAAAGGGTCTCCCAAGGATCATTCATGTTAAATTTGGTTGATATCTATCATTTCAATTCTGAGAAAATGATTTTCAAAGTTTCCACTATATAACATATAGAGAAATGACCTCCGCCCATAAAATACATCATTTTCATCCGATCGCAATAATCTTTGGTAGACTGATAAAGGGTCACACAAGGATCATTCATGTAAAATTTCGTTGATATCTATCTATTAGATTCTGAGAAAATGATTTTAAAAGTTTCCACTAAATAACATATAGAGAAATGACCTCCGCCCATAAAATACATGATTTTCATCTGATTTCAATAATTTTTTGTAGACTGATAAAGGGTCACCCAAGGATCATTCATGTAAAATTTCATTGGTATCCATCAATTAGAACCTGAGAAAAGTCACTTTTTACCATATTTGGGAATAAGCCACGCCCTTTAAATCCATGTTTTTCATTGGATCAAAATTTCTTGAACAACTTTGAAAGAGGGTCACCCAAGGATCATTCCTGTGAAGTTTGGTTGAAATCCATCCAGTAGTTTCTGAGAAGAAGATTTTTAAAGAAAAAGTTTACGACCGCACGCACGGACGCACAGACGCACGGACGGACGCACGACGGACACAACGCCATGACAATAGCCCCAGTGGCTTTCAGCCAGTGGAGCTAAAAAGAAGTGATTGCCTAAGATCAATACCATGGAACGTTTTCAGTGAAGAGCAAGACAGATATGCCTTTTTGCTCTTTTATTCTATGTAAAAAGGGATGCACCCGTGTGGACCCCAAATGTGACCCCAGGGTCTTGATATGAACAAACTTGAAAGAGGTCCATAAGATGATGCTACATACTAAATATGAAAGCTGTCTGCCTTCTGGTTTCAGAGAAGAAGATTTTTATAGGTTTTCCTATTTTCACCCATTGTGCTCAGATGAGCTGAAGGGGATGCGCCCAGTTGGAGCCCAAATATGACCCAAGGGTCTTGATATGAACAAACTTGGTAGGGGCCCACTAGATGATGCTACATACCAAAAATGAAGGCAGTGTGTCCTCTGGTTTCGATTAAAGAAGATTTTAAAAGATTTTCCCTCTTTGATTCTATTATAAAAAGGGTTGCGCCCGGGTGGAGCCCAAATATGATCCTAGGGTCTTGATATGAACAAACTTGGTAGAGGCCCACTATCTGATGCTACATACCAAATATTAAAGCTGTCTGCCATCTGGTTTCAGAGAAGAAGATTTTTAAAGATTTTCGCTCTTTGATTCTATGTAAAAAGGGTTGGGCTCGGGCAAAGCCCAAATATGACCCCAGGGTCTTGATATGAACAAACTTGGTAGAGGTACACTAGATGATGCTACATACCAAATATGAAAGCTGTCTGCCTTCTGGTTTCAGAGAAGAAGATTTTTAAAGATTTTCATATTTTCACCCTTTTTGTTAAGGGTAAAGGGAAAGTTAAGGGTGGATTTCATTTATTTGAACAACTTTGGTAGAGCTTGACCCAAGGAACATCCCTGCCAAGTTTCATCAAGATTGGCCCACAGGTTTAGGAGGAGAAGATGTTTAAAGAAATTGTGGATGACAGACGACGCACGACTGACGACGGACATTCTACGATCCCAATACACTTTGTGCTCAGGTGAGCTAAAAACAAACAACTAGAAAGCCATGAATGGCTTGAGTCCCTCCACAGGCTTAAAATTCTTGTAATAGCAAATCAAAGATTTGACTAGATTTTTGGATATTTTGGGTTCTACTGATGTTGAAAATGATTTTCAGTTTCAACTATAGAACATATAGAGAAATGACCTCCGCCCATAAAAGACATATTTTTCATCCAATCACAATAATTTTTTGCTGCATGATAATGGGTCACCCAAGGATCATACCAATGCAGTTTGATTGATATCCATCGATTACATTCTGAGAAAATGATTTTCAAAGTTTCAACTGCATAACTTATAGAGAAATGACCTCCGCCCATAAAAGACATATTTTTCATCCGCTCACAATAATTTTTGACAGACAATGACAGACACAGAGCCATGACAATAGCCCCAGTGGCCTTAGGCCAGTGGAGCTTAAAAAGGTTTGATAAAAAAAAATCATCTGCATTGTATGAATATACATTTATAAGAATCCTGAGTAACCCCTTGTCTGAATTAATAGGATCCCTTGTCTGAGTTAATAGGATTCCTTGTCTGAATTAATAGGATCCCTTGTCTGAATTAATAGGATCCCTTGTCTGAATTTATAGGATCACTTGTCTGTTTTAATAGGATCCCTCTAAATATTTTGGTATCCTTGGGATCAGTGAATACTGTTTGTGTCGTTCTTTTTCATAATTAATAATTTCTAGTTCATCAATAAGATATAACGAGGGTTCAGTGCAACACTATTGTAAGTGCCTACAAATATATAGGCACTTACAATAGTGTTGCACTAACCCCTCGATAACATCTTTGACAAGATTGGTTTTTATTTCAGATAAGTAAAATATCATTGTCTGGAAAAGAATGAAATTAATGTATTGTTTACCTTTGAGTTGAACAGTATGACACTTCACCACAATGTTTTCGTATATTCACTTTTGTATTGAATTTTGTGAATGGGCCGGTGGTCTGATTATGCAATAAATGTTTGTGGTTGTAATTTGTCAAACACTGTTACTTACATTTTCATGTCGCATATGCTTCAACATTCGAAGTTCCCTGTAGGTTCGTTTTGCATGAATGGCTGACTGGAATGGCCTTGATAGTTTCTTTATTGCAACTTTTCTGTTTGAGTTTATCTCTAAGGCTGAACTGAAAGAGTAAGAGCCCACAGTTGTTATAACATGTACAAAATTTCTACTAATAAACGCTCCAGGAGCTACACATAACAAGGTCAGGAAGCTTGTATTTAGTATGATTTTTCTGGTTTAAAAAATCATTAAAATTAATGTCTTTTAGGCCCTTTTCCCTTTAATTTGAAGTGAATTTCCTATAAACAAGAGGAAATTCACCTAAAGTTAGAGAAGAAGTATTAAAAAGTTCCTAAAGTTTAGGTATTTAATGTGGGTTTTTTTAGTTATAAAAGGGGTGCTACTTTTAGGGAGGGCACTATTATGAGAGGAAATACAGCATCTGCAATTTACCAATCCTACATTAATCTGAAATGCAATTGTGGAAAATATTTTTTTATCTAGAGGCACAACCAGAAAACAGCAGGAAATATAAACAGATCTTTAGAATAGCCATTAAAGCAAACATTTTTGCATCCATCCCTTATTAACCTAAGACTTTCAAACTGCTGAAATGTGCAAAGATTGAATTGCTTATTTGAATGGGTTTTAACCATTAAGGTAGTTTAGGAAGTCGAGGAAGTTCTTTTCACTCTGTCGCTATGGCAACTAGAATTCTTAACAATTTCAATATTCTGAGGAAACATTTTGAAAAGACTTGTCCTAGGACTCATCTCTGTGTAGTTTGTGCATGAAATAGGATGATTAGATTAGGTGATTTTGATAACTGTTGACGGATGGATGCAAGGATGGACGGACAAAAAGACAGACCAATAAAACGTAGCTGGCACTAACTGCTACTGAGCTACACTAAAAATAAATGGCTCTGATAGCAAAACAATGTTAAAAGATGAAAATACAGATAGAATATTCTGAGTTTGCAGAGGTTAAAGACAACACAGTAGAAAATTGAAAGTGAAAGAGCCACCTCTCTGCATATTAATCTATGTTGATAAGCTTTATGGTAAGCTCTGTGTTAGCAGTAAAGAGCAAGTCCACAATTTTCTATTCTAAAATCTGTAACATTTGTGTTGACAAATAACTTGATTAGACCATTCAATTCTAATTTCCAGAAAGACAATTGCGGATTTAAATATTGTGTGTAAACTCTCAAACGATCCCACCATGGATCCAGTGAAATTGCCGTGGCATTAAAAAGGCCTATGTTTCTTTAATTTCAATATTAAATACTAAATTTGAATGACAATTTGAAAATGCATGAGATACTGTTAACTTTTTATTACTTAAATAATTTAACCATAAAATTATGTAGATCTACTAAATAAATATATCTGTGTCGAAATTAAAGCAGGACTGCTTCTTATATACTGCCGAACTAAACATAAGGGCCGGCCTTTGATTTTCATACCTTTAGTCGGAAGTGTTATGCCAAATCATGAAAGAAATTGAATAAGGCAAATTATGTTCTTCTGATGCTTTACCATCTGCTGCAATTGACAGCCATTGTTTTGCAAACAACAGAGTACCGCTTCAGTGCTCCCAGAGCTCTTTAAAAGATGGCACAACCAGAAAAAATCTGTTGAGAGTTTTCGAATTTAGCTGTAGAATCAGTATTGTTAAAGATTTTTAGCATTTTGGCAATTTTTGCACGAGCATTTTGATGATTAAACTTTCTAGAAGTGCAATCGAAATTGAATTACGATTGTTTTCCCTATGAAAAACATTTTTTTTATTATTCTAAATATAGACGTTGTCTAGAAAATTCTTGTAAGTTCTTTGACACTGCCAACTGGAAAATGAAAGATACAAAGGGGTTTTGTATACAACAGGGTTGGCAAGTATTGACCAGGGCGGTTTTAACCGGTTAAAACCGCCCCAGTCAATACTCCTGGAAGTGGTCAATACCGGTCAATACTGGTCAATACCAAAAAACTTGGTGCTCAATACTGGTTAATTGAATATTTTAGTTGGCTGAGTGAGATTGAGTTGTCAATTTAGTGTTTATTAAAGTATGAAATATAGTGTATATAATGTATGTACTGAATATATAAACAGATATACTGGTTTATCAATATGCTGGCCATGGTCTTTGTAAAGGCTATTATGTATTCTTAATGAAAACCCTGAACTGGCATAGGTAACTTAACTGACCAGACTTTCACACTTATCAAATTGGATGCACACTTTAACACATTTCAAATTGCAATCTGTCAAGCACAATTACTATCATTTCCATGGCCAATAATTGTGTATTGATAAAACAAAGAGTCTAAAACACCCCTGCAATCATAAGGCCAGTCCAGACTCAATTAGTATAACATGTGTTGGTCTCTGAGAGATCCCAATACAGTCATTCAAGTTTACAGAAAAATATTTTGGCCCTTGAATGACTGTACAAGTCTATCTACTACTCTTCATCTATCTTTTACAGTATGATTATTCATTCATGAATAGAATAAAGTTCAGCAACTTTATTTGTATTATCTAAGGAAATACCTTATAACAGGCCTTTTTCTAAGGTTTAGGGGAAAGGTGGCGGGTCCTTTCTGAAGGGGAAAAATTCACTGGGAGGGGAATTTTCATATCACATAGTAAAATATCGATCAAAATTCATGATTTGTGTGTGTTTTTAACTACAGATCAATGATCAAGGCATGTAAGCTCATTTAGATGATAATTTTGGCCTAAAGAAATAGTAGAAATCTTTTTCGATCACAATGGAGGGTTTTCCCTTGACTTAAAATTATTTGGGTCATTATTTCCACCCAAGTTCAGTATTTGGAGTCATTTGTGCATTTTCGGGAGACACAAAAATTGTTAAGCAAATAAAATATGAATATTTTCATTTGGATACAAAGCACATTTTCTACAACTGCCTGTACATAATTAATGATGTGTGTAAAGGCACTAATAAGTTATTAAATTATTTTTTTGTAATTGAAAATCCCAAATTTTCTTTACCTATTTTTTTTTATCTTACTGAAGAAACCTTTTTCATCAACTAAAAAATCAAATTTCTGTGGAAAAAATACATGTTCAAAGCCTGTCTTTGTGTTCTTTCTTGTTTTAAGGTCTTCTTTCTAAATAATCAGTTCTGGAACAGTCATAGGAACAGATGTAGGGACAGAGAAAGTGTCTCTGAATTAACTCAAAAAACAATAGATGTAAAAAAAACAACAAAAAAAGCTATTCAAAATCGAACACAAACTGGGTAAATTAGGTCATTTATAGGGTGAAAATTGGTTTAAGAATGTTTATTCTAAAGTAATCCAAGGTCTTTTTACCCAAATTAGTATATTCTTGCCATTATAGAATAGTTCTGTTGAATAAATCTATAAATTGTGTATCCGAATATTATACCTGTCCGGTAACTGGTACAGTTTGGCTGGTGAAGGGCAGTTTTTTTCCGATACCTGTCTCAGTAAATTTTTAGCTTTTAATGCCAAAGCAATTAAGTGCTTGCATTTTCTAGACCACAAAGAGTTTTCTTTAATACTTTTCCCCTTGAAAATTTATTGTTTTCCTCCATAATCGTGTTTTTAAAACTGCCGACGAGTGCTTGCCAAAAATGACAGTCCCGGCAAAAAGCAACCCCAATATATGTCTTAAGGCTTTAAAAAGTCATTTAAATTAATTGGCAACTACTAATTAAAGAGGTTTTATGGTTTGGAAATAAAGTTTTGCTTTTTATGTATATTGCAGCCAAATTTTAATCAAAACTGATATAAAGGGCAACTAGATTGTGTCCCAGTATTGCAGAAGATTTTTATTTGCGAGTCGTTTTTATTTAAAATGCGTAACAATGCAAGATTTTGTTCGTCTGGGAAAAGCCTTTTGAGACCTTTTGGATAGGGGAATTTTTATCTGAAATAGGGGAAAAAAGTATATGGTTTCAAGAGGGGATTGGGGCCGAATTTCGGCCCCAAAAACAGCATAAAAAAAGGCCTGTATAATGACTGCAAAAGACCAATTGACCAACAATCGGCCATTGTATTGACCAGATTACATTGAGCCTTTCAAAATTAAATACCTTGTTAACTATTATTACCATTACTACATCACTTATTAATGTTGCTTTAGTCTATTTTATCATAATACAAGAATATGGCACATAATGGCAAGATAGTAGGGGGTGGTTATATGAATTAATCAATCAACCACCAATCGACCAGTATTGACCGGTATTGACCAGTATTGACCAGTTAAAACCAGTATTGACCATCGGTCTGGTCAATACTCCAATCCACCGGTCGATTGCCAACCCTGGTATACAATGCCTCTCATAAGCCCACACTATTGATCTTCCATTGAAAAGGAAACAAAACTTTGGACGTAAATTAAATTCATCACAAATGCAAATAATCTTATAAGAAATTATTTATATCATAATCATACAGAGGATTTAAATGACAACTCTGAGAAAGGGAATTTAACTTATCGAATTGCACTTCTTACATGTATCAATTTCAATTGTAATAAAGAGTGAAAATATCCTTATGTCTTGATACTTTCAAATAAATTTATTTAAAAACTATCAAATTTATAAAAGGCTGAACAAAATGCAGATTAACATTGTTTGGACGTTTCACTACCAAATAGTAGTGAAACGTCTTGGTAGGAAACGTCCAATAGTGAAACGACTGCAACCCTGTCAGAGCAATAACACCAAGAAAGTTGACATGATATGAATTAAAGTATTTGCATTGTTTAAGTTATGAGGTAAGAAGCTATGAAAAAAGACATCACTCCATACCATACTTGTCCGTATGCACCTGATCCAACAGGAGTTAAAAGTTTGTAGTGGCTAGGAACTTCCCAAACAGTTTTGTTCAACTCAATGCGGTAGAAACCGTCTTTCAATCGATTGGATCCGTCTTTCACAGGCGCTTGACTCGCCATCATGTCTTTGTTACGTTGCAAACCAGGCACTGTCACGATTAGTTTCGATCACTTAAAATTACAAGACAACTTTTATAAACAAAATAAAAATAAAAGTTTTCTCTTTCCTTGAACTTTACAACTTCCGGATTTCAACCTTGACTGGGTCACGAAATTTTAATAAATTCCTGAACTCGTCTACGGCAAAGTGTTAATAAAGAAATGATTTCAGTGAGTCTTTTTTTCTAAAAAAAAATTTCTTGGGCTAAAAACCACTGAAATGTGTTTTCAACTTGAACAACTTTGAAATTTAGAGTTCAATTCCAGAATGCTGATCTGTTTCATATACAGTTTTCTAGTTTTCTCTTTTTAAAGCAAATGTTCCTACTTTCGGTTTCGTTTTCCACTTGGTTGACGCATGCGCAGTTGACATTTCCACGTTTCTCGTTCGAAGCCTGCTGGTGAAATAATAGGCAGCACAGAAAATGGTGTTGGACATTGAATTATTTAGATCTGATAAAGGCGGCGACCCTGCTAAAATAAAAGAAAATCAGGCAAAGAGGTTTAAGGATGTTACTCTTGTCGATCGTATCTGTAGCCATGACACTGAATGGAGAAAAGGTAGTTTATAAAAGTTGTGTGATTTTCGGGTAGTGAATTCGGATTGATGATGCAATGACCGCAATATTTTACCTTAAGTCCGAATAGATTGTAGAGTTTAGAATTTTTCCTTATATTTCCCTTTTCTTACATGTATCTAAAATTTAATTCACTGTTTCCTGTTTACCTGTCCAACATTTTAAAATTCATTTCTTCAATCAAGGGGAGTTTCCAAACTTATGCCTTGTACAGTACTTTAGGCTGCTCTTGAGTGTCATATAATGATTTACAGTCTAAATGGTCCAAGGTCTAAACGGTCCAGAGTAGAAATGGGCCGTCTGGCCCTCTAGTTTTGAAAATCATTCCAACAACCCAAATATTGAATTTGCTTTATCCTGTTATCATCTGGTCTTAATTCAGTGTAAAAAAAGATAATTTTTTTTTGAGATGTTAAAATCTTATATTCTTCAATTGCAAATATATATATATTCTTACTATATAAATGGTTGTCAGTGATTAAGAAAGGTGTTAAATGGTATCCAATAGACTGGATAGATTTACAACCATGCCTTGTTGTCCTGTCTCTGGATATGTGAATCACTTGACACTTAGAGGTGTTGAAGCTCATTTGCCATGTCTTCTCCCATCTTTCAAGGGCATCAAGGTCTGGCGTCCTTCCTAGTTCTTGAGGGGAGCAACTCCGTTAGCTTCTTGTGGCTTGCTCTTGATGTTAGACAGGAACCGTTTTGGGTTATTCTCCGCTGACTACCTCCTGCATGTAGTCTCTATTTGATATCCTGATTTGCAATTGAGCTTCTTGTTGTAGTGTTTTGTACCTATCTCTGTCTCTTTTCATTCCTGTTCTCCATGCCTTAGTGAAAGCTTTTTTTGTTTTCGTCTGATTGTTCTTTTGATCTCTGTATTCATCCATGGGTTTGAGTATTTAGCTGAGGTAGTATTGGTTGGAACTCTGTTCTTGTTAATGTTATTTAAACTGCTCTTGAAGTCAAACCACATGGTTTCAATGTCATTGTAAGTTGTTGACAAGAGTCTTTGGGATAAGTCCTTGATGTCACTTTTGATAGAAAGCATGTCTGCTTTTTTCCATAGATAAATTTGTCTTTTTGCTGACTTAGGGCGTGGAATTGAGATGGTGGTGTTTAGATTAAGAAGGACTATATCATGGTCTCTGTTTCCTATTGATGGTAGTGGTTTGCAGCGGATCTTGTAGCTAGGATGGCTTGTCAATAACAGATCTAGGGTTTTGTCTCTCCTTGTTGGGAAGTCCACTATTTGCTCCAAGTTGTTCTCCGAAACCATTTCTAGAAAGGCTTTATTTGTATTTCTTGGATATTGTGCTGATGTGATGCTCAAATCATCCCAATTTATGTCGGGGAGGTTAAAGTCTCCTCCTATTATTATTACAGAGTTCTTGTTTTTACTTTGAGGGCTGATATTTCTGCTACTGAATTTTTTTTGACAGGTATTGGTTGTCAGTTCTGTTTGTTGGTCTGTAATTTGACGCAATACAAATCTTCTTCTTCCCTACACTCAGGTAACCACTGATAAGTTCTACAGTCGTGCTTTTTTGTATGTCTTTAAAGAAGAAATTGAGGACTGATAAGTTCTACAGTCGTGCTTTTTTGTATGTCTTTTAGAAGAAATTGACGTTTAACAGCAATCAGAACTCCACCATGTGGATTCTCAGGGCGGTCCCGACGCTGAATGTCATATCCTAGTTCATTAGGCAGTATCTCACAAGACATGATTTGGTTGACGAGCCAAGTCGCCATTTTCACGCCGTTTGACATGCACTTGGACAATAACAAAACATCATAACTACGCACTACGTGATGTCATTTGTATGAACATTTGTGTGAACTCCGAAGCTGACTTCTTTCAACTATGAAAGTTTAATATCAAATTCCTCCTGAATATCCAGGGGTGTGGAAATACGACTTTTCCCCACTTGTCAATGGACAAGTAAAGGTCAATTTTCTACTTGTCCAGGATCAATATAAACTTGTCCACAAAAAATGAAATGTTATTTTGAGAAAGCATTGTTTTAATGAAGAAAATGCTGTTATTCAGCATTTTCTTTATTAAAGCCAATGTTTTCCTCCACTTTCATACAAACAAAAGGATGTCTTTCCTCCTAGATCTTTTTAGTACTGTATCAAGATTTGCTCTGGTATTTACTTGTCCATGGACAAGTGGCCTAGAAAAATGTACTTGCCCGCAATTGAAAATGCCCGTGTCGGACAAGTCGGGCATGGGAATTCCACACCCCTGATATCGAAATAAATGACTTTCAAAAATCTACCATATAAGATTCATAAGAAATGAATTTGGAGTGCCCCGACCACCCCTACCGAGTGTGTCTTTTGTAGCTGTATTTCTGAACATGAACATGTTAAAACCTGAAACCTTTAGCAATCTGTTGCAAATTAACATGTGTTGTCAATTCAAGAGTTTTATTTAAATAGGCCGCTGGAGTTTTGAATAATCAAACAACTTCACTCATTTCTGGGACAACCCTCGTAAATGCTTTAAATGGCAAAAAATGTTATTAGTCCCCCACCGGTTACCGGTTGGGGGACTATAGGTTTGCTTGATTCCGTCTGTCCGTCTGTCTGTCCGTCTGTCCGTCCGTCCGTCTGTCCGTCTGTCCGTCACGCTTTTGTCCGGGCTATATCTTCTAAACCATATGTGCTAGCAACTTATAACTTGGTACACTTATAGATCTCATTGAGGAGAAGTGTCATGTTCAAGAACCGTTACTCTGCCATGCCATTTTTTTGAGTTATTGCCCTTTGTTGATTTTACCCTTACATTCTTGTCCGGGCTATATCTTCTAAACCATATGTGCTAGCAACTTCAAACTTGGTACACTTATAGATCTCATTGAGTAGAAGTGTCATGTTTAAGAACCGTTACTCTGCCACGCCCACTTTTTGAGTTATTGCCCTTTGTTGTTTTTACCCTTACATTCTTGTCTGGAACATATCTCCTTAACTATGTGTGCTAGCAACTTATAACTTGGTACACTTATAGATCTCATTGAGGAGAAGTGTCATGTTTAAGAACCATTACTCTGCCACGCCCACTTTTTGAGTTATTGCCCTTTGTTGTTTTACCCCTTACATTCTTGTCCGGAACATATCTCCTTAACTATGTGTGCTATCAACTTCAAACTTGGTACACTTATAGATCTCATTGAGGAGAAGTGTCATGTTCAAGAACCGTTACTCTGCCACGCCCACTTTTTGAGTTATTGCCCTTTGTTGTTTTTACCCTTACATTCTTGTCCGGAACATATCTCCTAAACTATGTGTGCTAGCAACTTCAAACTTTGTACACTTATAGATCTCATTAAGGAGAAGTGTCATGTTCAAGATCCATAACTCTGTCACACCCGCTTTTTTAGTTATTGCCCTTTGTTTTATTTTAGCCTTACATTCTTGTCCGGATCATATCTCCTAAACTATATGTGCTAACAACTTCAAACTTGGTACACTTATAGATCTTATTGAGGGCAAGTGTCATGTTCAAGAACTGTTATTCTGCCACACCCACTTTTTGAGTTATTGCCCTTTGTTGTTTTTACCCTTACATTCTTGTCCGGGCTATATCTTCTAAATCATAAGTGCTAGCATCTTCAAACTTTGTACATGTATAGATCTCATTGAGGACAATTGTCATGTACAAGAACAGTAACTCTGCTACACCCACTTTTTAAGTTTTTGCCCTTTGTTGTTTTTACCTTTACATTTTTGTCTGGAACATATCTTCTAAACCATAAGTGCTAGAAACTTCAAACTTGCTACACATATAGATATCATTGAGGACAAGTGTCATGTACAAGAACTGTCACTCTGCCATGTCCACTTTTTGAGTTATTGCCCTTTGTTGTTTCTATCCTTACATTTTTGTCCCGTACTTATCTCTTTAACCATAAGCCCTAGCAACTTCAAACTTTGTACACTTATAGATCTCATTGAGAAGAAGTGTAATGCACTTCAAATTTTGTATACAGTTATAGATCTAGTTAGTAGGAGATATATTATAAGAAAGGATTTTTTGTTATCCGGTGGGGGACTCCTGTATTGCATCGCAATACGACATGCACTTGTTTGATAGAGATCAATACTTATGATTTAATCATTGTTACAAGTTATAATTTTATCAAGGTCAAAGTTATTTAAAAAAGAAATAAATAAAAAAAACTAAAAGCACACACATCTTGTTCTGTTTATGGTAAAAGATAGATATGGCTATATTTGTTGAGTGTTTATTTTAAATCATTTTACATGATCCAAGTGCCCTAATATCCTCGGAGAATATTTGGAAACTTTATAGAATTCTATCAGTTGCCATGACAGCAGACAGTAAATATGTCTCGGTGGAGAGAGCTTTCTGAAGATGGCCATTTTGATATTAATGTGAAAATAGCACACCTCATCTCAATGTGACATTATTACTAAATACTGGTCTAGATTATTAGTCCCCCACCGGTTACCAGTTGGGGGACTATAGGTTTGCTCGATTCCGTCTGTCCGTCACACTTTTGTCCCGGCTATATCTTCTAAACTATAAGTGCTAGCAACTTCAAACTTTGTACACTTATAGATCTTATTGAAGACAAGTGTCATGTTCAAGAACTGTTATTCTGCCACGCCCACTTTTTGAGTTATTGCCCTTTGTTGTTTTTAGCCTTACATTCTTGTCCGGATCATATCTCCTAAACCATAAGTGCTATCAACTTCAAACTTTGTACACTGATAGATCTTATCGAGGACAAGTGTCATGTACAAGAACTGTTACTCTGCCATGTCCACTTTTTGAGTTATTGCCCTTTGTTGTTTTTAGTCTTACATTCTTGTCCGGATCATATCTCCTAAACTATAAGTGCTAGCAACTTTAAACTTTGTACACATATAGATCTCATTGAGGACATGTGTCATGTACAAGAACTGTTACTCTGCCACACCCACTTTTTGAGTTATTGCCCTTTGTTGTTTTTCCCTTTACACTTTTGTCATGAACATATCTTCTAAACCATAAGTGCTAGAACCTTCAAACTTGCTACACTTATAGATATCATTGAGGACAAGTGTCATGTACAAGAACTGTCACTCTGCCATTTCCACTTTTTGAGTTAATGCCCTTTGTTGTTTCTATCCTTACATTTTTGTCCCGTACTTATCTCCTAAACCATAAGCCCTAGCAACTTCAAACTTTGTACACTGGTAGATCTCATTGAGAAGAAGTGCAATGCACAAGAACTGTTACTCTGCCACATCCACTTTTTTAGTTATTGTCCGTTGTTGTTTTTTATCCTGACATTTTTGTCCGGACCATATCTCCTGAGCCATCAGTGCTAGCAACTTCAAACTTGGTATACTTATAGATCTCATTGAGGACAAGTAGCATGTACAAGAATCATTCTTCTCCGCCCACTTTTGGAGTTTTTGCCATTGGTTGTTTTTACTCTTATATTTTTGTTTGGGACGTTTTGTTCAAAACCTAATGTGCTAGCAACTTCAAATTTTGTGTACAGTTATAGATCTAGTAAGTAGGAGATATATTATAAGAAAGGATTTTTTTGTAATCCGGTGGGGGACTCCTGTATTGCATCGCAATACGACGTGCACTTGTTTTTATTGCCTCATACAGAATAACAGAAAACAGAAAATCTCTTGTCAATTTCAGCTCGATACAGGGCAGATCTGTTAAACAAGCTGAAAAATGTGTGTAGCAAGGCCATTGGAGAAAAGATGAAGGTATGTCTAGATAAAAGGGGATTTATAGGATGATCTAAAATCAAAAACCAGATGAAGTGGACATTCATTGCAATTGTCTTCTCAAGAGGCAGGGCATGGCACTTTTTCCACTATGAAATCTTTGACAACATCTCCTAAACCACTGGGCCAAATTAAATGTAACTATGCCAGAATGTTCCTTAGATGTCCCTTTTAAATAATTGTTCACAAAATTTTGATTGGCCCGCAAAAAGTATTAGGATTTTTTTCACTTTAAATTCTTTGAATGACATTTCCTTACTTACTAGGCCAATTTAAACATTTAAAAATGTTACTCTGATGACCTTTTCAAAAGGTTGTTCATGAAATTTTGATTGACATTAAAGCCCCAGTCTGCATTTAGAGTATAAAAAATTGCTCTTTCGTGAATATTCTTTGAATATTGTTTTCTTTATAAAGTCTTTTTAAGATGAGTTACATGAAAAATCAAATCAATCGACAAACAGCGGCTTTTTCATTAAACGCATGATCTGCAGTATAAAGTGTAATATTCAAATGAGATTTTGGTCACATGAAATACACCCACGTGCGGGAGCAGTACTCAAATTGGAGTCCGAAATATTGCAGGTCATACATATTCATCAAGTTGGGCCTATATTTATATCATCACGTCAAAATCATTTGCATAACCGAAAATTGGATTGATAAATTCAAGCTTATCTTTGAGAATAAAAGTATATTTTTTGTGCACATAGTCGTCTAAGATCATTATCTTGTGTTTTGGAAATGTTCACAAACAAAGACAGGGGCTTAAATATGGGCGTGGCAGGGCTTGACATGAAATCTTTGGGTGACATCTCTCTCTGAACAACTGGACCAATTTAAATGAAACTAACCAAACTGTTCCTTTCAGTGACTTCCATCTGACAACTATAATTCAGGTGAGTGGTTTATGGCCATTCTGGCCCTCTTGTTTCAGAGGATCTATGTAATGAGGGGTGTGGAATTCCTATGCCTGAATTGTTTGACATAAGCATTTTTCAAGGCAACTTGTCCAAGGACAAGTTATTACCAGGGCAAATCTTTAAATGGCACTAGATAAATCTTATGGCTTAATTAGCCTAATATTTGTATCAAATGGTAGAAATCATAGTTGTTAATGAAGAAAACGCTGGGTTTCAGCATTTTCTTCTTGAAAAACAATGTTTCTCTAAATTTATCTATTTTCCTCTTTTCTGGACAAGTTCATTTTGATCCTGGAAAAGTAGAAAATCATCCTTTACAAGTTTGTCCCTGGACAAGTATAGAAAATGCAAATTTCCACTCCATTGACCAACATCAATAGTTCCTTTTTGTTGCTGTAAGGATCCCTATTGCTAATCTGGAACCAATTCTTTCATTTACAGAGATGGAAAGAGTATTTGTTGAATTAATGGAGGTCATGAAACCAAAAACCTAATCACACTGTATGAATACATGAAGCAAAACCATACATGAGTGTGATTAGGTTTTTAGCTTCATACCGCCATAAAATATTCTCTTCATATCTTATAATTTAAAATCATGAAGCAAAAATGTAAGATTAATCAATAGTAAAAGCAATATCTTACAGAACTATTTTTTGTGGAAGCTTACAAAAAGCTGCATACTGAGAATTATTTTCATTGAGAAATAAAACCAATTTTTCAGCAAATGAGAATGCACAAAAAATGGTGGAATCATCTGAAATTGAATTATTTACAGAGATAGAAATTTATGAAAGAGCAAAAAAAAGACTGAATTGGAGATATGGATTGAGATCCTATGACACTTTTAGTGTCAAACACTATGAAAACAAACAATTATTGTACATTTTCATGGATAATTCTAGCTCCGAATATCATATGCAAAAAAATCTTATTTAGCCGCTTCTAATGAGAAATTAAGAATATTTAGCAAGAAATATGACCAAACCCTTCCCTAACTTAAATTTTGCTTTGAGATTTTCTCTCATTAAGCCAGTTTCGATGAGATTTCTGCCAGAAAAATGAGGGAATCTCTCAACATCTCACCGCAAAATGATCCTTGAAACAAACAGTTATTGTACATTTTATGTTATATTGTAGAAGAAGGAGCCTGTGGGAGATGATGACAAACAATTATTGTATATTTTATGTTATATTGTAGAAGAAGGAGCCTGTGGGAGATGATAACAAACAATTATTGTATATTTTATGTTATATTGTAGAAGAAGGAGCCTGTGGGAGATGATAACAAACAATTATTGTATATTTTATGTTATATTGTAGAAGAAGGAGCCTGTGGGAGATGATGACAAACAATTATTGTATATTTTATGTTATATTGTAGAAGAAGGAGCCTGTGGGAGATGATGACAAACAATTATTGTATATTTTATGTTATATTGTAGAAGAAGGAGCCTGTGGGAGATGATGACAAACAATTACACTGCAACTCCATTAAAACGCTGTGGTCGGGGTCCAAGAAATGAAACAGCGGAAGAAGTGGATGTATCTGCTATAACGCTGTACCCCCCCTGCCGCCGCCGATTCCCCCCCCCGCCCCCCCCCCCCCCCGCGGTGAACAATAACGTACCGCGGAAACGTAACAGACACAGGGTCAATGTTGATAACGATATCGGATATCTAAATAGGCCTATACATGTACATATTTAGGCCATCGCATTATATATTTTTAAAACACGGCAATGAATTGAAGAACAAGCGCGGTTTATTACTTTGATATTTTTTATTTTAAGATCGTTTTGTTGTCCCCAAGCTAAACAAAACTATCTTTGATAAAGTAGAATCTAATCTAGTTTGTAGGGTTAAACGATCGCAGACTCCTCTTAGATCTCTGAATCCCGATTTCTCGGGCCTACCCGCCTGGGAGCTGAGAAACACCGATAACGACGATCTCAAAAGGGTAAAGTTAGTAAAATCCATAACGTTCCATAAGGTCAACGAATTTCATATTTTAAATGTTGTCTTATCCAAAATAATTATCTACGCAATCAAAATAAACAATACCCTACGTCTGATCGAAACTCTATCAAAGTTATCGAATCTCTCGGAGTGCAGGACCTCATTCTTCGATGAGCGAGAAAAAATGCCGTAAATTCAATTAAATGAATCTGTAGCTAAGACATTTGGATCGCCGATTTGCAAAGATCATCTTCACGAGTCAAGAGGTAACGAAGGCTTCTCGAAAACCGTATTAGTAAAAGGTTCGTAACCCTGGGTTTGATAAGATGTTATTTCACGGCTTTGATTATTAGATAGTAGATCGCCAGTAAGGAGGACAGACAATTGCGAAGCGACGGGGTCACCATCAGTTTCGCGCCATTTTCAGATTCTTTGTTCGACACATCTAAACGGGAAATGTAGGTTTATATATAGCTTCCTGTTTAAATTTCAAATAAGTTGTCTATTTAGTGAGAGATAAGAATCAACGATAATAATTCAATCGGACTTTAAAACCATACTATAATATGAAAAAGGTTAATGAAAAAGAAACAAAATTTTATCATATATTTACAAAAAACGTAATATTTATAAGAAAATTCAACGGGATTGGCAAAGGGAGGTAATAAACCAATAAATTGGGTGAGGGGCGAGTCGCTTTTTGAATCGTTTGTCAACAGCGGTAAATGTTCAAGATTTGAGAATATAAAACGAGATGAGCTCATTTTGCGAAAACACGGCTTCTTCTGAAGTTTATTAACTTGGATTTAATCGCATCCGAGCTAGACTTTCTTTGTGTTCAATTGCGTCCCTGCCGTCGACACAGAGCAGTTGGTAGCGCGCCGGACTGTCAATATTGGGATTCCGTGTATCTCCGACGGCGGCACTCATTCTTTCTGACTATAAGTCACTCACCCATGGGTTAATAATCGTAGACCTAAGTGAGATAGCAGTTTGGAGTTAGGGAAAGATTGTTGTACTCGTGAGTTTGGTACTCCAGCGGTAGTGATGTAACTATACGTCTGTCAGCCATCAAACTAGCCATTTCTCTCTGACCAGAGGCATTATCGCCACCACTGCCCCGCGGGAGGTGTGAAAAACAATTGTATTGATTTACCTGGCTTCGCTCAGTATCGATTTTTATCTCAGTGGGTTCACCCTTCGATCTAAAATCGCGATCAAAACAGCGTTAAGTGCGGATCGGGTAACATCGCCGCAGCATCCCAAAATTGTCGACCCCCCCAAATTTCGGGAGCCAAGCGGACCCCGCGTTATATTGGATTTAGCGCTCTAACAGATTTCGTTATAATGGAGTTGCAGTGTATTGTATATTTTATGTTATATTGTAGAAGAAAGAGCCTGTGGGAGATGATGACAAACAATTATTGTACATTTAATGTTATATTGTAGAAGAAGGAGCCTGTGGGTGATGATGACAAACAATTATTGTATATTTTATGTTATATTGTAGAATAAGGAGCCTGTGGGTGTTGATGACAAACAATTATTGTATATTTTATGTTATATTGTAGAAGAAGGAGCCTGTGGGAGATGATAACAAACAATTATTGTATATTTTATGTTATATTGTAGAAGAAAAAGCCTGTTGGTGATGATGACAAACAATTATTGTACATTTTATGTTACGTTGTAGAAGAAAGAGCCTGTTGGTGATGATGACAAACAATTATTGTACATTTTATGTTATATTGTAGAAGAAGGAGCCTGTGGGTGATGATGACAAACAATTATTGTACATTTTATGTTATATTGTAAAAGAAGAAGCCTGTGGGTGATGATGACAAACAATTATTGTACATTTTATGTTATATTGTAGAAGAAGGAGCCTGTGGGAGATGATGACAGTCTACCTAAGGGGTTGGTGGAACAACTGGAAGAATTGAATCAAGATAAACTAGCAGTATGTCATCAGAGCTATATAGATACACAATGTTTTTTTGGATTTCAAATTAGATTATTTCAAGAAAACTTGCATGAATTGTATTTTGTGGGTACTCATTGGAATTATCTTGTCTAGAAATTTTCAAATGAGTACCCACAACATAGGGTTTATCAAGAAATAAAGATTTTGGAGGGGCGTTAAAATCATGAATTACCATCTTCACGGTTGAAAAAAGTGAACAGTACATTTTGACAGTAAAACAGATGACAAAGATTGTGTGTAGAGATTGATGATAAAGTATCAAAGAACACAAATTTATATGTTATACTGTTAGGGATGATGTGTGAATGTATAAGCTACACTATTAAGGTGTATTTTTAAGACTTTATTATACTTGTATTAAAATCAAAGTATAAGTAGAATTCTCTAAGATAAAGATAGTGTCTATTTTGAAAGTATTATTTTTTCAATTTTTGGGGTTTTAAAATGAAAATCAGTATGCAGTCTGATCTTTGTTTACATGCAGTCTGATCTGTGTTCACTTGCGGTCGATCTTTATTTATACCCCTGGCCAAAGTAGGAATCTTGTAAGTTCAGCATGTCAAGGGTTGATGCATTTTGTAGGTTTTGACGGTTAACCAGATAAAGAAACTGCGTGTAGTGATCGACGATGAAGTGGCAAAGAACATAACAGCTTTAGAGACTCACGAGAGGGAACGTAATGAGTCCATGAAGGAGATTGGAAATATTCTTCACGACTCATGTATAGTGTCAAATGATGAGGTTATTTGATATAAAGTTTGTTTATATTCTGAATTTATACCCCCTCCTATTACCTCTTAGTCAGACCATCCAATTTTGTCGGTACAATCAATCTACATTAAAGAAATCATGGATGGATTTTAAAAAAAGTTGGTCAGATCAAGAATTGATGTGCTATTTGAAAGAAATAAGGTCAAGGTCACTGCAGTCAAGTGGGTTTGATACCCAGCGGCAGCACTCATTCTTTCCAACTATTTTACTCCCACCAATGATGATGGTTTTACTTGTGAAAGAAATATCAGGAATCAATTGTTAGTTGCTCCAGCTGCGGTGATATAACTGAAAAAATGTTGAAAGTGGCGTTAAACTCCAATCAAACAATCAATCAAAGTCAAATGTTGAATTTAGTAAAAATTTTACAGGCTCGTCAGCAGTTGTCCTGTGACAACCACGTAGCTGATGCAGTTCATGATAAGGAATGAGTGGTCATTGAATACTGAATTTATTAAACGAGTCACTTATAAACAGATAAAAACTAGGCAGGGCCAAGTTTTCATCTGTTTTAGATGACGTGTTTGATAAATTCGGAATTAAATGACCACAAACTTGATATTCTATTTATAGTATGACCTGAATTTGTGTGATAAAACAAGGAAATAACAATGTTTATAGATTCAAATTACTCTACTAAACATTTTTAATGCCTTTTGCGAAATAAGGTCAGCAAATACATTAATGATGTCATTTTCCTAGCAAAAATAAAATTGTTGCCAACCGTTCTTAGCTCATTTGCATAGTTATTCCACTAGTGGAATAACACCTGTGTGATATCAAATATATTCAACAGGTTATTTCACTCCTGTGACCTAGGTCATGTTATAATGTAACATATTATGCATATAGTTGCAGAGGTCTAGAAAAGAGGAGGAAACACAAAAAATACTTTATTTTGGATACTCATTGAAATTGTGTAGACATATTGGATCTTTCTTGAGATTTTATATCAAACAAGCTATTTCAACCGAGTCTAGAAAAGTAATGTTATTAAACGAGACTTTCGTCTATTCTAGTATAGGGATGAGTGTCTTTTTCACTGCGTTTATTGAGGTATAAAGTGCAATTGCCTGAGCACATTATTTGCCATGTGCTAAGGCAATTGCACTTTATATCCCAATAAACGCAGTGAAAAAGACACCCATCCCTTATAATTGCAATCCTCAAGATCGAAAAAACTTTTGAAATACTCGGCCAGACAAAAGCTTCAAGTCTACTTTCTGCTGGTATAGATTACACAATCTATTTTTAGATTGTGTATTTTCTATCTCGCTATCGAAGTTATATGTCATTAAGTAAAACAAATGATACACAAATAAACAACAACTTTGGAATTAGTAGAGGTACTTATGACAAAAAATTTGTTTCTGCCAAGTTAGTCTGTATTTTTAAACGAAAACAGCGTGAACGGTCTTAGTTGAGAGGGTTTCTTGATGGTCCTCGTCGACTTGTTGTTTGCTAAGTTTACGTAGGTTCAGGATCAGAACTGCATGCTTGTAATCGTAAATTCTTTCGAAAATATCTTAATTTAAAATAGATTGAATAACAATGTGGCGTTGATGATCGGGAACTAGGTTAATTCGAGTTCCTACAACACAGGACTTGCAGATGGAAGGTCGGGGGTTTCCCGAAAGACCTATTGCATTTTATACAGAAATAAAGTGCAATGGATTTCCCCATGTGATGCGATTTAAACCAATCAGAATTCTTTATTTTAGTGGATTGCAATTATATAAGGTTAAGATCAGCTTGTCTCGAATAAAACTTGGCATAGGATTCTTTTTCTCACATTATAGCATTTTGTATGTTAAAAACATGAAAATTTTTTGAAACACTCTGATGACAGAAATAATGCAAAAATGTGCATTAGATAATGTCGTGGTGACATCATTTAGAATTTCATCTTTCACATGTGTAATTAAGATAAGGATATCTCTGATCCCTGTTCATAATAGAACCCACAGGAAGCTATGTGAGAAAAGTCTATTCCAATGAATGCCAACAACATGGAATTATTGGAACGTTGCTACAGATAGAGGTGGTATTTTGGATTTCAATCAAGAGTAATTCAACTATACTTGCATAAATCCTATGTTGTGAGTACTCATAGGAATCATCTGGTCAAGACAATTCAAATGAGTACCCACAACATAGGGTTACATTGAGAAATAAATATTTTAGACTGGTTTTCCCCCCTCTTATCTAAACCTCTGTTGGAAGTATAATTGGAATGTTGTAACATTAAATCCAGAATTCTCCCTCTTTCTGTAGTTCTGTAATTGGTAAGATTGTGTTGTATATGTAGCGATGGGCAAATTTATTGATTATAATCGATTATCAGTTGGTTTTGCTTTCTGATTATGATAATCGACTAAGAAATTTCATAATCAATTAAACTGTTCTAACACATAAATGAAAGCTATTATATATTGTTTGACATCAGTTTGATGGTTCAGGGTTCGATCCCCGAAAGCGGCTCTCATTCTTTCTGACTATTTCTTCTCGCTGATAATCGTAGACCTATGTGAGATAGCAGCTGGAGGCTAGGAAAGGATGTGATGATTGTACTGGTGAGAGCAACACCAGGAATCCATTGTTAGGTGCTCCAGCCGCCGCGATATAACTGAAACAATGTTGAAAGCGGCGTGAAACTCCATTCAATCAATTAATCAATTGATGGTTCAGTGTGTAACAGTTGTAACTGCCTATATGTTAATAGGCAGATACAACTGTTTCACACTGAGATGTGGGGTTGGTAGAAAAATCTGCAGAATGAGTATTTAAGTTATGAGTTTAAACCTAGCTTTCAATTTTTATTCCTCAAATGTGATACTGGGAGTGCTGTATTAATTTCTAAGAAAATGATTTTACACACAATCATTAGTTAATTTACTCTTCCAACTAAAAACTGATTATTGATTGTGATTTAAAACGGATTGCCCAACACTAGTTGTATGCTATCTTTTGTAGGATGAAAATGGAATTGAGAGGACATTTGGAGACTGTGATACAAAAAAGAAATACTCCCATGTTGATTTAATAGTCATGATAGACGGTGTAGATGATGTTCGGGGTGCTGTCACGGCGGGAGGTCGCGGTTACTATCTAAAGGTATTATGTGTGTAACACTGAGAGCTGGGCCTTGTATTTTCCATGTCTATCAATATCCCTTGTAACAAGCATAGACTGTACTTTCTAAATTGTTTTCTACCAAAGTAAGGCATATTTATATTTGTATTAATTTCCAGTTTTTCGAGCTCCGTACCACAAGCATTTAAACCTCTCCAAGTTTGAAAATTTTAGACCAATCCAAATTGAATGTGTTTGATATTTGAAGAAACCTCAATTCTAGTTCTAAATTTACAGGGATGTGTAATCCAGAGACTGAAAAGAAAAAATTGAAAAATTGAATGAAATTTCCTATTTCGGTTGTTTTTACAGGGAGCTGCAGTGTTCCTAGAACAAGCGTTGATAAATTTTGCCATGAAGATTCTCCACACAAAGGGTTACACTCCCCTCTATACACCATTCTTTATGAGAAAAGAGGTGATGCAAGAAGTGGCACAGCTCTCACAATTTGATGAGGAACTTTATAAGGTAAATATATAAGGTAAACTGTGTAAGGTAAACTTTATTAGGTAAACTAAAGGCTGCACATCCCTCTATTCACTTTTCTTAATGAGGAAGAAGTGATGCAAGAAGTAACATGGCTTTCACAGTTTGATGAGGAACATTATAAGGTAAACTTTATAAGGTATACTTTATAAGGTAAATTCTTAAAAATGTCTTTATAAGGTGAACTAAAGGCTTCTCACCCCTCTATACACCCTTCCTTTTTGGGAAAAAGTGTAGCAACAAGAGGCACAGTTCTCACAATTTGAATTCTATAAGGTAAACTTTAAAAGTTAATCTTTATGAGGTAAACTAAAGGCTGCACACCCATATACATACCATTCTTTATGAAGAAAGAGGTGATACAAAAAGTAGCATGACTCTCACAGTTTGATGTGGAACTTTTTAAGGTAAACTTTATAAGGTAAACTGAAGGCTACTTATACCTCTATACACTGTTGTTTACAAGGCAAAGGGTGATGCAATAATTAGCACAGCTTTCACAGATTTAGGGAATTTATAATGAAGGCTTGATAAGGTTAAGTTTATAAGGTAAACTAATTTTAGCAAAGAATTGGCAGAGCTCAGACAGCTTGTTTTAGAATCTCATAAGGTCAATTTTATAAGGTAAAATAAAGCCTTAATATACCTCTTAACACCATCTTTTATGAAGAAGGAGATGACATGAGAGGCCATACAGCATTCATGCTTACGCAATCATCTTTAAAAGGCAGACTTTATAAAGAAACTTAGATGTAAACACTGTTCTCAATACCATTCTTTACGAGAAAGAAGGTAATGATGGTAGTGTCTTAGTATGATTTCATCTTTATTAACCCAAAGTGGCATTTTTGACAAGCATTGTCATACATTCGTAAATGTGCAAATTTGGATTATATTGTTCATATGGATGGCTCAGCGTGAAACAGTTGTAACTGCCTTAATGTTTATAGGCAGTTACAACTGTTTCACACTGAGCCATTGATATGTTGTTTTTGTATCAGGGTTCAAAGGATAAAGGTTTTGCACATCTCAGATGCAAAAATAAGAAGTGAGGACCTTCAAAACGATGTGATGTGCTTCCCATACACCCTCAAGGGATCAACTTCAGTGAGGAATTGAAGACTGCTTTGAACAGTTTTCACTTCTTTGCTGAAGTTGTGCCCCAAATATTAATATACTTCTATCAACTTCTTTACCTTTAACAAGGGAAGCCTTAAAGAATTAGTCTATACCCAAAGCTGGGACTTTAAAAATTTAAGAAAGGACCCTTAAGATCTCAATGATTGAATACTTTGGACCCTATTTTGTTGATGTCAGACTAAAACCTTGTTGTATACAGGTTATAGGTAAAAGCAGCGAGAAACAAGATGACCGAGCAATAGATGAGAAATATTTGATAGCCACCTCAGAACAACCTATAGCTGCTTTCCACCGAGACGAATGGATCAATCCAGAAACCTTACCCATCAAATACTGCGGCTATTCCACATGTTTTAGACAGGAAGTTGGATCACATGGTAGAGATACCAGGGGCATATTTAGAGTACATCAGTTTGAAAAGGTTTGTTTTGTTTATCCATTTGTAATTAAATGACCTACTGAGGGATATAATTCACCCCTAAAAGGTAGTGGACCATTTAAAGTTCTACAAGGTTTTGGAAGTAATGAACTTTAACAGTTTTAACCAAGGTTTCCTAATGATCTTCATTAGGAAACGTCTGTCAGCATTGTGAAAGATCATGAGTTCTGAAATGTTGTGAAACAATTACAGATCAACTACCTTAAATATTGTTATGTGGGTGACATTACATTAGTGTCATATCTATGTTAAAGATTACAAGGTATATTAACATCTTTTTGGTACCATGAAACTTACGCAATATTGTTAAAGAGATGAAATACATTTTTTAAATACAATGGAGTATGAACTAAAAGTCTGATCACACATGTATAAATCTGCTTGCCTATTCATATAAAAGAGTGACGATAAAATAATTTCATAGCTCATTGAATTTTAAAAAAATGTTCTCATCTTATTTGATTTAATACGATTAATCAATCAAGTAAAGATTTTTCCAGATAAAGATGTATTTATTATGGAACTTCTTTATATAATCAAAAACTTTTTATGGGGAAATCTGGAGCTGCAAAGGCCTTTTACACCCTTAAGTAAAATAAGCCTGCTTATTATATATTTTTAGTTCACCTGTGATCATTAAATGTCTGTTGTGCGTCGTTCGTCATGCCTCGTCAGACGTCAACAATTTAAGTGTTTACACTCTAGAGGCCACAAATATGGTCCAATCTTCGTGAAACTTGGTCAGAATATTCATCAGGTCCCAAGGATGAACCCTAATGAAAATTGTAAGGATCCATGCCATATCAATGGAAAAGGGAAAAGAGCCTTAATGACTCAGAAAAGGGAGAACAGAGATGTTCTTTAGAAATGCAGGGGACAGCAGTATGCCGTCTGATTTAGCCAAAGAGTGGCTAAAAAGGGGTTGGTTGATGAAGCTGATGAATTGTTTGCTAAAATTGTCTTCTTTTCAGATAAATAAGTTTTTTCAGATAAATAAGAAAAATTGCGCCTCGTCTTTACAAAAGACTGAAAGAGTTGCCTCACCTATATAACCTACATTACGAGACGATAATGTAGGTGAGTGGAGGGGATGGTGGTGGTTAGCGTGATGCTATATCCAGAACTTTATTGATACTGAAGTGCCACGTCGAAATGATGCTGCACTCAGACAAAGAAGTCACGTGATTTTGAGTACGCATCTTCCTAATTGGACTGCAGCATCACTACATGTACTAAATACGTGATAGATTAGAGGAACTCAAGGGAATATATCAACAATATATACTAATATGCATATAAATCAGTTGAGAGGCTCTAAAGGGAGAAAAAGTTATAGTGCAATATTCAGAATGACTCACGAGTGATAAGAAGCAGCCTTATCATAATCAACATAAACCCAATTATATGTGAATACACACATAATCATCTATTTATGTTGATCATTATAATAGTTGGAGATCTTGTGGTTGCCAAGATTGATGGCATATGGTTTTTTCCGTTTTGACCTGAGATTGACCTTTAGGGAGTTGTTTGAATACCTTTAACTCAAAAGCATTCATTCAGTAGCAATATTTTTTTTTTACATCTGATTTCGGTAGCATTATGCTCCTACAAAAGCATATGCAATTCTGAGTGCTACCTATTTAATTTAGTTCATCTATACAGCAGAGGTCAATATCAGGTCAACAGACAAACTTATACATGATCGTCTGCGAAGAATTAAAGTAACACAAAATCTTCGAAAGCCATTATATATATATATATATATATATATCTATCAATAGAGTATATGTTACATAATATTTCATAAAACAATCTTTATATACAAAACAATTTAATATAACATTTTGGCCCTAGGGAGTCAACTCTTTCAGATCTAACTCAAACACTTTTAAGGTTTTAGCTCAAGATCTCTCCATCAACCAACAAATATTTGTGAGAACAGGGATGTTCTAAGTAGCAGGGGATGGCGTGATGCCATCAAAAACCGAAGAGCGGTTATAGAGGTTGGTAGATGGAAATTGGGCACAGCCCCCTTTTCTCATCTATCAAAGGAGAAAAAACGTTCAGAACAGGGATGTTCTATGAAGATGCAGGGGATGGCTGTGCCATCAAAAGCCAAAGAGTGGCTTAGAGAGGTTGGTTGATATGAGGGGGAAGGATTTCCTCCTTATATACCAACTAAGAATAAACACTCAGAAACAGGGATGTTCTATGGAAATGCAGGGGACAGCAATGTGCTGTCACTAGCCAAAGAGTGGCTGTTAGATGTTTGTTGATGAGGGGGCTTTGCAGCCTCCCTTATCCACAAACATGGAAGTAACACTCAGAAAAGGGAGAACAGGGATGTTCTTTAGAAATGCAGGGGACAGCAGTATGCCGTCTGATTTAGCCAAAGAGTGGCTAAAAAGGGGTTGGTTGATGAAGCTGATGAATTGTTTGCTAAAATTGTCTTCTTTTTCAGATAAATAAGAAAAATTGCCCAAAAATTGGAAAGTCAGGCAATACACGATTGACTGAGTTGACCCCAAAGGGAAAGAAAATAATAAAAGAGAGAAAAAAAAAAAAATCAATCAATAAAATTACACAACCCCTATACCATACAAACACACAGGAGGTATTGAAGCATGTTCCAAGTTTAGTTGTTGAAGCTTAATGTAAACTTCTAACCATACCAAGAACATTCTCCACATAATGTGGTATTATTAAAGCAAATATGTGACCAATCTCATTCAGTCAATAGTTTGAATTTTCTTCACAATGCTAAATATTTTGTTACTTTTGAAAGAGTGTGATTATTGATCAAGGCAACAGTTAAAATTGAAAACACTATAAAATGGAAACATATTAACCCAAGTACTTAGTTGTTGAGACAACTGGATGAAGTCAAGATTTAAAATCAAACATGAATGCAGGTGATGTCTATCAAGCTCTCAGTAGGCTACATTACCAGCAGAGTGCTCCACATTACTAACATGGTACTAAACTAGAAATTATCTAAATTTAAATGTATCATTCTATATACTTGTATCGAAATATTATAAATGTGTATTATAATGTGTGTCTTCAAGTATAGGAAGTATCCTGCTATGTCAGGAAGCATAAACAAAGATCAATCTGCACATAGTATGTGCTGTCTGATCCCAGTCTACATCGCCTTACTTGTCTCTTAGCATTTAGTTAACATTTATTTGAAATGAGGGCCCACAACACATCATGGTTGCTCTGGTGCTTTCAACCCCTTGATCTGAAAGAATTTTTTAAATTTTGTAAATCCCACAAGGTTAAAATTACAGACCATGATTTGATGCCAATGTAGACAAATAAGGCAACATACCTTAATTGTCCCCCAACACAAAACCAAGGTTCAATATTGTATCATATTTCCCAATTTATATTTGGCTTGCTGTATGCTGACATTAGATGTACAGATATATCGACAATAACTTTTGGAACTCCAGCGACCTAGGGTTTTGATCATATGGTCTTCAATTCCTTTCTCACCCGCGCTAGTGGCTGCTCCTATTCGAAATGAATGACCGTTATAGTGGTCCGGATTATAACCACAGACCATTAAAACAGTCTTTAAATTTGATATAAATGTGGCTCTATCAAGAGGAGTAAAATCATCACAAATGAATAGAGGCTCTACAGCACTAGATGTGATTTTGAATTGCTGCCTCCACTGGAGATAAGTTTTTAATGCAAAATGTGGACATAATTCTGAATTAGTACAATGAAGTTGTATAGATATGCCTTTCCTGAAGGGATCAGTCTTAGACTCTTTAAGGTGTAATGTACAAAAGGTAGGAAATATATTTATATCTCCTATGCATAAATTGCGGTTTGGATCGAATTCCTTTTTGTTCAGTACTGTAAATTCTCCACAGCGTAGGAAACCAAAATATGCTGTAATACAGGCACATTTCATCAATGCTCTCATGTTGACAGAAAACATACTTTTATTCAGATTTGAGATAATTCTGTGAAGAATTTCTATAGTTATAGGCAGACGTGTTCTAGTTTCAAGATGCTGTGACTTTTTAATTGCCCTCAGAATTAATTCCAGTCGGGGCAATGGATTTTGATGTAAATTATCAAGCGGAGAGGGTCTGTTCCCTTGAAGGTAGGCAAATCTTATCCCACAAAGATAGAGTTTAATAGTAGAATGTTTTAGTTTTAAGGATTTAAAACAGTAAGCTACAAAATAAACCAATATATTTTCTGTGATAGAAGGTAGGTAGTGTTTGTCACCCTGAAAACCATGAAAGAGAAGGAAACGTTTAAAGTGTGTAAATCCAGTATTGTAAGATGATTTGGTTTTCTTGCCTAGACTAGCAGTCCATAGGTCATTTACAGTTTGTTCTAATTCCAGATTACATTGGAATGGTTTGGGCATCGCGTTGGTTCTCTTTCTGCTTGTGGAGCTAGCCGTCTGAATCGTGAAATCTGTAAACGGGAAAGGGAATCACTAATATTGTTTAGATATCCATTTATAAAAACACTTTTGAAAGTAAAGTTAAAAGTGCGGCGCACAAAGTTAATCTCCTCATTAGCTGCATAATGTAGAGGCACTTAGAACGTCCTTTATTCAAGATGGCAACAGTAGCTTGATTATCACAACGAAACACTATTCGCTCCCAATGTTTTCCCCAGAGTACTGCAGCTACCACTATCGGATACAATTCCTTGTATGCGATGGACAACATTTTGCCCTTGACTATGGGGAGTTCTTTAGGCCACTCACAGGAAAACCACTTTCCCTGAAAATAGCCTCCAAATCCTAATGTGGCTGATGCATCAGTGAATAATTCTAACTCGTCACTGTAGACTGACTCATTATTGTAAAAGAGAGTTATTCCATTCCATTGTTCTAAGAATTTAAACCAAAAATATAAGTCTGTTCTACACTCATCATCTAGGTAAACAGTATCATGAAAGCGTTCTACTGTTGTTGATAAGTGTATTAAATATGAAACAAATGAACGTCCTGGAAGTATTACTCTTGTAGCAAAATTAAGGTGTGCCAATAATTGTAGTAACTGTCTTTTTGTACAGGAATTTTTTGTTAACAGAATTTTAATGAACTCACAAATGCGTCCTATTTTGTCTTGAGGAAGCCTGGCTTCCATGCGCTTAGAATCAAGTATCACCCCAAGATACTCCAGGCAATTTGTGGGACCAATTGTCTTCTGTTCCGATAATGGAACATTTAGTTTTTTGAAGATCATTTTCATGATAGCCATGTTACGTTCTCCAATATGGTCAGGGCTGTCAATTGTAATAAAGTCATCTAACAGGTGCAGTATGTGTTGAATACCGTAATTTTGTTGAGCAATAAAACAAATAGCTTGAGAAACACTGTCAAATATTTTAGGGCTTGATCTGCACCCAAAACTAAGTCGTGTCTAGAAATAGTATGAATTATCCCATTTAACACAAAACAAGGGCCACTGACTAGGTTTAATGGGGCATATTTTAAAAGCATCAGCTATATCAAATTTGCACATCCAAGCCCCTTGACCACAGTCTAAGATCACTTTAATTGCGTTGTCAATTTTAACGTATGTCATGGCACATGATTCTTTGTCAATCAGGTCATTAACACTAACACTTTGGTCATTGTGAGGGGCAGATAAATCAAGTATGAGACGCTCTTTATTAGAGTATTTACCTATTACTAGTCCTTAAGGGGCTTACTCTATAGTGCTTGAAGGGCAAACGTTTGAAAGGACCATACATAAAACCCTTTTCACATTCTTTTTGAATAAGTCGATAAATAACATCTGGATTTCAACGAGCTGATTGATTATTTTTGCATTCTAATGTAGGTAGGTCACTCTTAATTACTTTTGTGTCAAACCCTTCCTGAAGGCCTTGGCATAAATATTTAACAAATTCTCTGTCAGGTTGAGTTGACAATTCTTGTTCAAATACAGAAACATTTATTGGTGTAGTGGCCTTCCATTCATAAGTTTTACCCCCCAAGCTCCACTGATTCGAGCTCTGTCATTTAGTTTTATTGTGTGTTTGACCGTTAGTCAATGAAAGTTGGTCATTGTTACCTACCAGCTGTCTTTTCTTAGATTGGCACAAATGTAAACCATGAGCAGTGGCCTTACATTTTTTACAAACATGTTTCAGGGGACATTGGTTTCTGAAACACCCTTGTTGTCCATTGAAATTATTACAAATTTCCTTTCCTTCCCAGTAATGTCAAGATCATCCCTGTCTGTCAACTCTTTCTTGGGCTTTGAAACGTTCATTTGAAGTCTTTTCCCCCCGCTGTAATGGGCAAAATTGAGTCTGATGGTCAATCATGTTACATAACTAACATGCTCGGATTTCTACACCAGCACTTACTAAGGCTAACAAATCTCTATCACGCTGTCCCCAGTCTACTTTGATGTGCTTTTCACGCAGAATAGCAGCAGCCTTTGCACTGAACATTTTATGATAGTCATAAAATTTGCTACCAAAGAAATTGGCTATTTCTATAATGTCCTCTTGGTAGTGGTCTAGCTCCTCTTTTCTGTCAGGGAAGGCGGTACACATGACCCTTTTATATTTACCAAAGGCACAAATGAATTCTGGTAGTGTAAGCTGTCTGGAAAGTCTTGGGTCAGGTCTCCCCAGAACATTTAACTCAAAATTATTTGCAACTAAAGTATGATTCTGGGGGCAGTCAAAGTTTTGGATGAGAAGAGAAGCTAAGTTAATGTCCCTACCTTCAATAATTTGTTTTTGTAGAGTCGGAGAAACTATGTCTACTGTCGAGATCGAGTCTGCTCTAATTCCTGTCATTTTCGTCGAGTCATGAAATCCCTGAACTATGTTCGTTGAATCTCGTCTGTACCAACTTCGGAGACTAAATGGCTCCGTCTATTCCAACCTCAGTGAAATAAGCTGTGATACAGTTGATTGCAGCGATGCGAAGCACTGAGTAACATTGCTGAGAGCCGAAAACAGGGAACTTTCGTTGGTATTGTTTGTGTTGTTGTTGTTGTAGCCGTCTGAGTTGTTGTCGTTCTGATCAGGATCAGGGAAATGCTGTTCGGTCACTGGCGCAGGAATACTAGCTCTTGTGGAAATAGTCCCGACATCTCCTGTTGATTCATTGAGGCGAGTGGACAAAGTAGATCCTCTGTTTTCTTCGTACAATTGCCTCAAGAATGATTTCGAGACGTTTTTGGTAGGAGCACGTATTCCCAAATCTTTCCATAAGCGCTCTTTAAAATCTTGGATGGTCCAGTTAGCGGGATTGTCCCAGTCCCATTTGTCGTAGGGTTGAGCCCTCGAGGAATCCTCCTGGTCAGGATTAATAACGGCCCGTCTGCTTGAACTGTCGTTCGTAGAGCGGTTACGTATGGAAGCCATCGTTTGAATTGACAATTAAATGTTAGATATAAATATAAACCACTCCGATTTTAAATTCGATGGAGAATTATGTCGATTTTAAATGGAAATTTAGCAGGCAAATGTTCGAGGAATATGCCGTTAGCAAGTTGTTAAAATTTTTAATTATTGATCTAAACTAAATCTATGAAAGTCACTTCCCAAAGCAAAAGAATTCCAGAATAAGTCCCGGTAGTTGTTTTGAACAAAGGAAAGTCCAGCGAGAACAAAGAAAGTTCTGTAAAATAGGTTGATAAAGATTTTTCGATCCTTTTGGAATAATCCGAATGCTAGACGGATTAAACTCCCACACTTTATTAGTCCAGATTTTTATGCCCCCGATAGGGAGGCATAATAAATTTGACTTGTCCGTCCGTCCGTCTGTCTGTCTGTCCGTCCGTCCATCTGTCCGTCCGTCCGTCCGTCCGTCCGTCCGTCATTCCGTCCAAAAACTTTAACATTGGCCATAACTTCTAAATCAAAGCGGTGTCGGGGGCATTGTCATCTTACAGTGACAGCTCTTGTTAACACAAATTTAATAAAAGTCCCGTAAACGTTTGAGAACAAAGAATAACGAAGTGATATATTAGCGTGATGCTATATCCAGAACTTTATTGATACTGAAGTGCCACGTCGAAATGATGCTGCACTCAGACAAAGAAGTCACGTGATTTTGAGTACGCATCTTCCTAATTGGACTGCAGCATCACTACATGTACTAAATACGTGATAGATTAGAGGAACTCAAGGGAATATATCAACAATATATACTAATATGCATATAAATCAGTTGAGAGGCTCAAAAGGGAGAAAAAGTTATAGTGCAATATTCAGAATGACTCACAGTGATAAGAAGCAGCCTTATCATAATCAACATAAACCCAATTATATGTGAATACACACATAATCATCCATTCACATTAACAGCAGAGCACCCTTAGTGATGTCATCATGAACAGTGTATAGCCATCATGTGCAAAAATACACGCTTGAAGATAATTTGTCCTAAAATTTTCACAATTTTTCTCATTTGTTCTTTAAAGAAATGGAAAAATTGTTTGTTTTTTGAGTAAGATCGATTGATAATTCATTTTGCTAACAACAAAAGCTATATTCTCACTTGTACCTCTGACAATCATGAAAATATAGCTTTTGTTATTATTCAATGAAATGTAAATCGACCTGACATTGAGACAAATTAATTTCCTCTATTTGATGCAGAATCTTGTAAAATGTTGATTACATTTCATACCTGTATGTTTGTTGCAGATTGAACAGTTTGTGTTAACATCACCTCATGATAACAAATCCTGGGAAATGTTTAATGAAATGATAGCCAACGCTGAAGAGTTTAACCAACAACTGAGAATACCTTATAGAATTGTAAACATTGTCTCTGGTATGTATGACATAAACCTCATAACAAATGTTTGGAAATGTTTGATGAGATGTTATCTAACACTAAAGAGTTTAATAGACAACTGGGAATACCTTATAGAATTGTAAACAAAGATTCAGGAAGATTTAATAAACAGATTGCTACTGTCTATTAGAAATAAATCATTGATCAATATACTCATTTAGAATGAAGTGTCTTTTAAATTCCAACATTTTTAGCCATTTAGTTTCAATCAGTTTCTAGGATGGAGCTACAACTACAGCTTGAGCAAGCTATACGTACCCCATCTAACTTCCTATGCTGTTTTTAAGGCTTTTTAGTTTCACATACCCATCTTGTTCTATTTAAAACCAGGTGCCCTAAATAATGCTGCTTCTAAGAAGTTAGATCTAGAGGCGTGGTTTCCGGGGTCAGGAGCATTTAGAGAACTTGTGTCCTGCTCAAACTGCCTAGACTACCAAGCCAGACGGTTGAAAGTTAGATATGGACAAACCAAAAAGATGAACCAAGAGGTACTCTTTATTAAAACTTGTTAATGCTTTACCTATTAGATTTGAAGAAGCCATATATTTGTAGTTCAGCTGTTTAGGAGAAAACCTGAGGTACTGCTATAGCCTTTGTATTGACATCAGTGTGATTGTTGTTATCCTCTTCATGCGAAAACATTTACATTTTGTGATATCATTGGTTCTACTGAGGGTACTCACTTGAAACTTGGCACACATGTTCATCATCAAAAGAGTAACCTATACTACCAAGGGGGATAATTCTAGATGCATTTTGTATAAATTATGCCCCTTTTTCGACTTAGATTTTTATCCACCATCCAACACTCAACAATCAAGCTTACACACACGTAGGTTGTGCTCTTGTCCTCTCATTCTTACTGCTTGTCTGTCCGGTACTTTGACATGCAAATTTCCTGTTTTCAGGGGCATTGGTGTTTCACAAATACGTTGTAGCGCTCTGGGCGTAATTTGGTAGAGTGGTAGTGGACTTGGGTATTTTCTCCTTTACCCGCAACATAGACCACGATGACCAGGCTATAAGACTGTCGGCACTTCCAATCGATAATGATAATTAAACTAAAATGATCTCCCGGGGAATTAATTTGGCAACTAAAAAAACCAAGGAAAAATGTCTAAAATTTCCAATATTCTAATTTAACCCTTTTGCTACAATGTTATAATTTCATAATGTTATAAGTGTTTCTTGTTAAAAAAAAAATCTAACCTAAAAGCGAAAATGTGTTACGTGGGTTTGCTTTCAAAATTCTAATTTCGGGAGATGCTAACTTGTCTGTGCACTGCCTTTATATAGGTAAAGTCACTGCACAAAACTGCACACAAAAAGTTGTGCGAAAATAATAGTAAAATGCGCATCGTCGACAAGCGCAGCAATAAGGCACATAAAACATTGTGCAGTGCACAACCACTGCACAACAAATCTTGTACATTCTTACGTTGTCGTCCGACACTCTGAAAACTCGACAAAACCACTATTTCTTTAATGAAAGTTCACCCAAAAACTATGAAAAGAACATCCTTAATGCCTAAAATTGTCGATATGTACATTGAATAATAAAAAGGCTGGCTCTAAATTGAATAATTTTAAGAAAATGACTAGGCTTGTAGACTCCAAAACAAAATGATCGCGGACTGACAACTTTGACAACTCCCGTCATGCACCGGGATATAAACACACAAAATGGCCGACACAGAAGTAAACATGTGGCCATGAAAGAAAACAATCGGTTTTTACATGGACTTTAGACAATGACAACAGGTAAATACTGCATGTTTAACAGTCAATACGTTAGAAATACAAACTAGAACCCTCTTATTTCACATCTCTAAGGCATGCTGACTGACACTACAAGGGCTATATGTGTAATTTTTCTGTGTATTTTTATAACAGGCTAAATATGTGCACATGCTGAATGCCACTATGTGTGCCACTACAAGGGCTATATGTGTAATTTTTTTCTGTGTATTTTTATAACAGGCTAAATATGTGCTCATGCTGAATGCAACTATGTGTGCTACTACAAGGACTATATGTGTAATTTTTCAGAGAATATCTATTGCAGGCTAAATATGTACACATGCTGAATGCCCAAATGTGAGCCACCACAAGGGCTATATATGTAGTAATTCTGGCATTTTTATAACAGGCTGAATATGTACACATGCTGAATGCCACTATGTGTGCCACCACAAGGACTATATGTTTAATTATTCTATGTAAATGTTTCAGGCTGAATATGTCCATATGCTTAATGTGACTATGTGTGCCACCACAAGGACTATATATGTAATAATTCTATGTAAATGATTCAGGCTGAATATGTTCATATGCTGAATGCCACAAGGACTATTTGTGTAATAGTTCTATGTAAATGTTTCAGGCTGAATATGTCCATATGCTTAATGCCACTATGTGTGCCACCACAAGGACTATATGTGTAATAATTCTATGTAAATGTTTCAGACTGAATATGTTCATATGCTTAATGCCACTATGTGTGCCACCACAAGGACTATATGTGTAATAATTCTATGTAAATGTTTCAGGCTGAATATGTTCATATGTTGAATGCCACTATGTGTGCCACTACAAGGCCTATATGTAACATATTTCTATGTAAATGTTTCAGGCTGAATATGTTCATATGTTAAATGCCACTATGTGTGCCACCACAAGGACTATATGTAACATATTTCTATGTAAATGTTTCAGGCTGAATATGTTCATATGTTAAATGCCACTATGTGTGCCACCACAAGGACTATATGTGCAATCTTAGAAAATAATCAGGAGGAGGATGGGGTCATAGTTCCTGAAGTTCTGAGTCCTTACATGCCTGAATGTAAGTTATAGTTAGCCATTAAAAAAATTCTTTTGATTGTTTTACACATTGCTTTCAAAGTTGAATGATGAAGACATAGACTATTAAAATTATGACAAGGGGGTTATTCATGATAAGTATTCTTGCCACTTTAACGGAGGGAACATTTATTTTAGGTAGTGGATCTGTAATAATTCAGCAAAATTTCGGGAGTGATGAACTTTAACAGTGTTGACAGAGGTATCCTAATGATTTTCATTGGGAAAACTTGGTCAACATTGTGAAAGATCATGCTTTTCTGAGATGTTGCAGAAATATTACGGATCCACTACCTGAACAGATATTCATTCCCTAAGCCAGGCAAGATCTGATTGTTTTTGGAAAGACTGCATTGGTTGAAAATATTTATGTTGGCTAATTCACACAATCTAGATTGAGACCAGTATTGTATTTTGGGACAACTGAAATTGTAAGGTTATGTATGACAATCATTGTTTCAGACATCCTAAGATATTAATGAACAGTCAGGTCTGCAAAATACATGGTCATATGAGTGGACAGAAAAAGAAACTGTTATTGGGCAGAACAAACTATGTAACTGCAGTTTATATTAGCTGTAGTTATACTTTTTGAGTTGCTCATCCACTAAAATATGTAACAAAATTAAAAAAAATGTGTGGTCTAAGGCAGACTTCTGTGCCCTAGAATATAAAACTTTTCTCATGCTTAACTTGGTTTTCAAATTTCAAGTTAAGATTAAGGCTTTAATTCTGTTGTAATAAAATGATAATATGAGGTCATAAAAGATAACATGAATAACTTATTAATTACAACTTATTAATGTTATGTTCAAACATTTCTTCAAATTCCTAGTTTGAGAAAATTCTGAGTGAAGAATGAGAAAAGTTTTATAATCTCGGGCCCTGGTCTAGAGAATGAATTGGACCCAAGGTTATAAAACTCTTCTTATTCTCAATTCAAAATTTTCTCAAATTTAAATTTGAGATTTAAGCCGTATTTCTGTTTAAATACTCATTTAAATGTATCAACATAAAAGATAATATTCATAAGTTGTTATAAATAACAACTTATTAATTTTATCTTTTATTTTAATACATTTATTCAAATTTAGAATTTTGAGAAAATTTATATAACCACAGGCCCTGATCAATGTTTTGATTGACATCTGTTAATTACAGGTTATAAACACAAGATTCCCTTTGTCAAACCGGCACCAATTGATGAAGAAGAAGAGAAAAAGAAGAAGAAAGGAAAGAAAGAAAAAACAAAAGATAAAGCTAAGGAAGTGGCAGATGGTGTTCAAAATATGGCTGTTGGTGATCATTGAATATGACAATTAGGGGATTGGAGTTCTAGGATATTTATTCAATTTTAGCCCTTGTTATGCTGAATATAAGTCATTGTAAAATTGAATTGAAATTAAAGTCCTGAAATCACCATATTTACTAATTGTGAGTCAGCATCTTTTTTTTAAAATATAAGTTTTCTGTCCTAAAATAATAAATAAGGTGGTATAGAAAAAGATCAGTTTGTGCCTATGTGCAGGCTGATCTTTGTCTTTACATCCAGCAAAAGCAGGAATATTAAGCTTCAGCATCACAAGGGTTATAATATAAGGGCAAGTAAAGTGTTTATAAGTAACAATGGCTTCGAGTTTGGATGTATAAATTGCAATAGTTGTTAGGCCAAAAACAGAATCTATGTTTTATATAAATGAAATTTGATATGGTAAAACATATTGAATAGGAGAGTTAATTTGTGAACAAGATGTGTTTGTGAAACACGAATGCCCCCGGGCAGCATTTTTTTCAAAGTTTGACCTTGACAGATGACCTTGACCTTGTCACATGACCTTGACCTTGTCACATGACCTTGACTTTGGTGTACAGCTAAGTATGTCAAATACTTTTGGAGAAGAGGCAAAGGTTAAGTTTTCGGGTTAAGTTTTCGGACAGACGGATGGACAGACAGACAGACGGACATGAGTAAAACAATATGCCCCCGATCTCTCGATACAGGGCCATAAAAATAATCCAAAATCTTTCACCTATATATGTAATAAGTTTCAAGTTCTGCAGTTTTTGGTTCTTTCTATCAAGACATAAAATGCTTCACCAACTGAAGAATGTCATCTACAACATCTTTCAATTTGAACCAGTCAAAAATTTTGTTTGGTGATTTGTCAAAATATTCATTGTAGTGTGAATGATATAGGAGTATTTAAGTTCGTGGACCTTTAATAGCAATATTTCTTTAACTCATGATCATTCACCATGTTGACCAAGGTTTCCTTATGAAATCATTAGGAAACCATTGGTTAACACTTTAAAAGTTCATAAATTCCAAAATGTTTTGGAACTTTTACTGGTCCTCTACCTTAATGACCATACACAGGTTAAAACCCTCCAATACAGTCACTTGTTTTCATGACCTTTTGAGATTTTGTACTTGGTAGAAAAGAAGAAATTGTGTTTTTTATTCTTGGTTACATTCAAATTTTCCTGCTATATTTCTGACAGTAATTTCTGTATTTTCACTCGTCTTTACTTATTGTCTGTAATATCTAGACCTGTTATTGATTGTGGCACACATGGTAACATCTCTATTCTTCACTGATTAAAGATTCATAAATTAAGATTGTCTTGAGTCTCTGTTGTATTTCCATAGCTTAGATCTGAGTCCAGTCATTTGTTATTCGGCTGATTTTGATGGCAACCCTTTGTATTGTTATCATCTTGGCGATGTTTGTGTTGGCCTTGGCTTGACACTTCTTTAAACTTGTCCTTTTCTTGCTCTACTGAACAAAGGTCAGAAGAGCTATTGCGATACCAGTTTTACCGTCCAGCATCCATCCATCTGTTAGCTATTATTTGTTAACACTGAGAGTCCACAGTTTTTATCAGATTGTCTTCAAACTTGCCAGAATGATTGGACCATTTTTGAAAATAAATGAAGAAATTCAAATAGAAAATCATTGTTAGCACTCTTAAAGTCCAACACTTTCATCCGATTGCCTTCAAACTAACCCTGAATGATTGTACTATTACAAGAATGGTTCTTTTCAAGAATGGGCCCAATCCGTCAAGCATCACAGGAAAAGGGACCAAATGAAAATAAATGAAATTTACTTAGAAAATCCTCGTTTAAACTCTACAGATTTCATCAGATTTTCTTAAATTTGCTCAGAATGATTTTATTATTACAATGATTGCAGCCTTATAAAATATTTCTGATTGAGCATCACCAGAAATGGGGCCTATATATTGAAAATTTGAATTTTAAGACTATTGTTTACACTCCTTCATATATGCATGAAAGTTTTACTTAGTATTCTACACTTATGACCAAGTGCATATTGATGTGGTCTAACAGTTTAATAGGAAAAGGGGCCTAAATGTAAACATTCTTGTTAGCAAAACTCCTTTTTTATTAATGGATACCCTTCAAGTGAAACTTTCACAGAATAATCTATTTTCAATGACTATTTGCATTTGTGGCTTTTTAGTTATATGACACATCATGATAAAAGGGGCCTTGCATATATTCTATGTTAACACAACTCCTTCATTTATACACAGATTTTCATAAAAACTTACAAGAAACTTAACTGAATATTTCTCATCTTGTGACCATGGTCACATTTATTTTGCCATTTGGTGATATACCACATCACAGAAAAAGGGGCTTTAAGGTTACCTTCCTTGTTAACACATCTCTTTTGTTAATATATCTTATTATTTTCAAAATTGAAAATAGTAAGGATTATTTTTGCGGGGAATTGTTTATTGGTATCCAGGGCGACACCCCTCGGGTAAGATCGGTTATGACCGGAGAACTACTTTTTTACGATTGTCGTCTGCTATATAAACCCGTGCATCGCCGAAATACGTCCTCTTCTTAAGCAAACACTCTACAAATACGGTTCAAAAGTAAGTTGTGTTGAAATGCCCCCGAAGACACGTGGGACGAAAAGGAAAGCGGCTACAAGCAACGCAGGAACGGCTGTGAAGTCCGGGCTTGGTACAGACAACACAGCGACGAGGCTTTTGGAACCTGACGCAGGTATAATTACTCGTAGTAGGGGTAATGTTATTGACTTTGAACAACTAACCCGTAGGTCAACAAGTTCTTGCCCCCTTGCAAATACTTCATCTTGCGTCGTAACCAATAATCCTCCATCTCCTGCTACTTCAAATCCTATTGTTAGCTCAGACATTCAAGCACAGCATCACCCAAGTGTGGCCACGTCTGAGCCACTCATACCGTATCTTGAGCCTGTTTTACCTTCGCAGGGTCCGGATTTATTTAGACTAGCCGACGAAGATTTAGCCGTCCATGTCCCGGCAGCATTAAAAAGACAAATTTGCCAGGGACAGTACATAAATCTAAGTATTCTCTTGAAGGGAGCAATAGAATTAGAAAGTTTAACATCCGGCTCCCAATTGCACCTGTCGTCAGGTGGCTCAATAGAGACTAGACCGAAGAAAATCCTCGAGAAAGTGTCCAACATTGAAAAATGGACGGACGCTTTTTTGATTTATTCATCAATTTATTTGTCGGCACATCCGGATAAAACCCACGAATTACTACATTATATGTGGTCAATACGCGAGTGTGCAGCTCGGCAGGGTGGATTCGTGTGGCGAGAATATGACGAACAATTCCGCTTGCGACAAGCTATCAACCCTTCTTCGTGGGCTAAGTTAAATACAGACTTGTGGTGGCGCTGTATCCAGGTTTCATTCAGGGCATCGCCCGCCATCTCCGTTTCTAAACCCGGGGCGAGGCAAATTTGCTTCTCATTTAATGAGTCTGTCTGTGCCTGGCCACAGTGCCGTTTCCGCCATGTCTGTACACATTGCGAACTCCCCCACCCGGCAGCTCACTGTCCGTCTAAGTCTAGGTCTAACAATGTCGGTTATCAGTCTGGTAACTTTCGCGGTAATGCCCGACAAGCACCACGCGGTCGAGGCGCATGGCCTTTTAGTAGAACCGGTCATGCTGTCCATAGGAGTCAGCCCGGTAAATTTTAATCTTGCCTTAGCATATACGCCCATTAATATCGACAATCTTGAAAAATATCTTAAAGATTATGACAGGAAACTAGCGAGTACTCTACTGAAGGGATTCAAATCGGGTTTTGATTTGCACTACGATGGCCCGAGAGAAGGGCGGACGTGCAAGAACCTAAAATCAGCTATGTCTCGGCCTGATATCGTTCGGCAAAAGTTAAATAAAGAAATCGAGTCGGGCCGTGTGGCAGGCCCTTTTGACCATAAACCATTTCCTAATCTTATCGTGTCTCCCATCGGGTTGGTTCCAAAAAAGTCAGCAGGTGATTATAGGTTAATACATCATTTGTCTTTTCCCGAGGGAGAGTCTATTAATGATGGTATAGCTAGGGAACACTGTTCTGTACAATACACCAGCTTTGATGCCGCCATTAACCTTATACAAACCTTAGGTAGGAACTGCAAGCTGTTCAAAATGGATATTAAGAGCGCATTTAGATTGTTGCCAGTGAGCCCTAGGGACTTTGAGCTACTCGGAATCCAATTCGACGGTAAATTTTACGTGGATCAGGTGCTTCCGTTCGGGGCTGCAGTGAGTTGCAAGACCTTTGAAACATTTTCGACTTTTTTGGGATTCTGCGTACGATCACGAATGCAGTCGGGCGGGCTAATCCACTATTTAGACGATTTCCTGGGGGGGGGGGGGGGGCGATCAAACAACAGTGAAATGCAACGTGCTAATGTCTCTCTTTCTAGCTTGTATGCAGGATTTAAACGTACCTCTGGCAGAAGAAAAAACCGAGGGTCCGTCAGAAATTCTTTGTTTTTTGGGCCTCGAGCTAGACTCCAGCAAAATGGAGGTTCGTATACCGTTTGCAAAAATCGAGGAAGTAATTGCAAAAATCAGGGAAATTTTGGCAAAAAAGAGGACAACGCTTAAATCAATGCAATCTTTGATTGGTTCTTTAAATTTCTGTTGTCGCGCTATACCCGCAGGCAGACCATTTTGTCGTCGACTCATCAATTCGATATGCGGTCTGACTAAACCGCACCACCATTTGCATGTAACCAAAGCAATGAAACGTGATTTGCAAGTCTGGTTGTCTTTCTTCCAATATCATAACGGTATATCCGTATTCAATGATCGCTTCTGGGTTTCAAACTCGGACGAACAACTGTACACTGATAGCGCAGGTGGTAAAGGCTTAGGTTTTGGCATCTTTTTTAAAGGGCACTGGTGCGTGGCGAAATGGCCGGAGCTATGGCACATTATGGGCATAACAAGGGATATCACTACATTGGAACTCTTCCCTATTTTCGTGGCAATTTGCATCTGGGGGGAATCGTTCAGGAATAAGAAAATTAATTTTCACTGCGACAATCTGGCTGTTGTACAAATAGTCAATACCTATTCCGCGAGATCAGACCGAGTTATGCAGCTAGTCAGACCGCTGGTACTGAAATGTTTAGAGCTTAATATAGTGATTCGCGCGAGTCATGTGCCAGGTATCTCAAACAATTTATGTGACGCGCTATCACGGTTTCAGGTTTGCCGATTCAAGGCCATGGCCCCAGATGCCGATCCGGATCCGACACCTATTCCCGCCCATCTTTGGACCATATTCAAGGAAGGGCACTGAGACTGGTAACAGAGGGTCTAGCACCAAATTCAAGAATCGCATATTACAACGGAATTAGGGCCTTTAATAAATTTAGAGAAGAATATTCTTTACGCGTATGTTGGCCGGCAAAGATTAACAATGTAGTCGTATTCGTCGCTTACTGCTTTGAAAGAGGTTTAGCGACAAGAACAATTAAGACGTATGTATCGGGCATTAATTACATGCACAAGCTGAATGGCTGGCAAGACATGAGCCAATCTTTCGTGCTAAATAAAATGTTACAAGGTTGCTCACGTCTAAGAAAATCGATTGACAACAGAGCGCCATTAACGTTACCTATTCTCAAAGCACTTATAGGGCAGCTACAGTTCGTTTGCTATAATACATATGAAATGAAGCTATTTACAGCAGTCTATGTCCTTGCATACTTTGGCTTGTTTAGAGTAAGCGAATTGGTTTTGGTGTCTAAAACGGTGCCTAATAGCCATTTACAGTTATCAGACATTGTTTTTGACAATGAAAATGGGGTATTATCAGTAACTTTGAGAAAATTCAAGACTAATCAGTCCGCAAAGCCAACCATTTTGCGCATACCGTGCGAGGACTCGAACCTCTGCCCTGTTAAGTGTTTGAGGGATTTCCTGCTTATTAGACCAGTCCGTGATAATTCCTTATTTTGTCACGCAGATACCACACCCTTGACCCGAGTACAATTTGCTTCCGTCCTAGAGAAGTGCATTTCGCGCACTAAGTTTAGGGACTTATGTTACAAAACGCACAGTTTTCGCATAGGTAGGGCTACAGATTTAGCTAGGGAAGGGATTCCTGATGAAAACATCATGCAATTAGGTCGTTGGCAATCGGAATCATACAGATCTTATATTCGTTAATCAAGATCTATACCAAATCAGACTTTTTTCAACTCGTATAATGATATGTTAAATGTTTTTATTTTAGAGATCTGGGTTTTGGGCGATTCAATCCCATATTGGGCTGGAGTTCGCGCAGTGGAAACGGGCAAGCCGAACCTCAAACTGGATGCAAGTATTGCATGGTGGGGACGACGCGGGATGTCTTGGAGACAATTTCGTAGAGAAATTGAATGCCATGTCCTCCTTCGAGCGGAACCCAAAGTCATTTTGGTGCATCTTGGTGGAAACGATTTAACGTCGTTATCGTTAACGTCCATCCGCAATATTATCCGGCGCGAGTTCAGTTATCTACGTATGGCAGTTCCTGGAGCAGTAGTTGTGTGGATAGATATCCTGCAGCGAATCTCCTGGAACTCGGCCGCTTACACGTTCCAAACGATTGAAGACAAGCGAAAGAGAATAAATCGTTACGGGCGATTGCAGGCGTCTTTGCAAGCTAGGTCGGATGCATTGCGGGTGGACATTGACGTTAGTACCCCTGGTTTCTATCGTCGGGATGGAGTACATTTGTCGGAGGTTGGACTTGAAATGTATCTCATGAGTTTTAAAGACGTAATTTTGAAACATGTCTGTTCTGAGTAATTGTTCATTGTTCTTATTTGAGATTTAAACTAGTTTGACCGAAAATAAAAAGCATAGTGTCAAAATAATAATAAAAAAAAAAAAATAAATAAATTAATTAATTAATAAATAAAAATAAAATAAAAAAAAATAATAATAAAGATCGGCTTGGTCGTACACGTATTTAAGTCCATGGTAAAGTCGCGCATTGTTGTCAGAATTTTGGGGGATAAATTTTGTGAAATTTCTTGTGGCGGAAAATTCTGCAATTTCTTCAATTCGTAGAAGACGATCGGCGATGTTCGGGTTGCTATAGTCGCGAAAATTTGTTTACTCTAAGCAGTATGGATCGGGTGCTTAATGCATATCTCCGCCATCCTGTATTCAATTTCCCTACCGCGATCATTACGCCATATCTCAAACATTGTGGAATGTGGATTTAAAGCCCATAGTCAATGGGCTATATTATATATTTATAAGAAGAACGTTGTGTTGTGTTTTCCCTCTAGTCATAAAATAAATACTTTTCATGGGAAAAAGGGCTTTACAGTATAATTATTTATTGTTTACACAACTTCTTCATTTATGCATGGATCTTCACTTAAACAAAATATTTCTTGTGTGACCATGGCCACTACTTTGCCATTTGGTGCAATTTTCATGGGAAAAGGGACCTTTAAGTAAATATTCTTATCAACACAACTTCTTTTACGTATAGATAGCTTCGTGTAGGAGGGTTGTCCAGAAAGTTCGTAGACATCATCTAGTACATACATGCTATATGTCTTCGGCATTTTGACATTACACGTCAATATTCAATGTTATTCAAGGAGCCGGTACGCAAATTTTCAAGGAGATTCTCTTGTTAATAATGAATTTACATGGGATTTTGTAGAGGCATATTAGTTGCCGCGGAGCACAAAAAAACGTAATGCACAATCTGACGAAAAAAACAGCTTCTTCACAGATATTTATCAATGTTGTGCCAATATTTAATCTACCCGTTGTATAATGTCATGATTTTAAGAGAGCAAGCCTTGTCTACTGTTTTAGCTCACCTGAGCATGAAGTGCTCAAGGTGAGCTTTTGTGGTCGCATGATGTCCGTCGTGTGTCATCCGTCGTCAACATTTACCTTGTAGACACTAGAGGCCACATTTTTTGCCAGATCAACCTGAAAATTGGTCAGAATGATTGTCTTGATAAAATCTCGGACGAGTCTGAAATTGGGTCAAGTGGGGTTAAAATTGAGGTCACGGGGTCAAATTTTGGAAAAATCTTGTAGACACTGTAGAAGCCTTATTTTTTCCTTAATCAACCTGAAAATTGGTCAGAATCAATTTCTTGATGAAATCTAGGTCAAGTTCAAATCTGGGTCAAGTGGGGTCAAAAATGAGGTCACAGGGTCAAATTTTAGATAAACATTGTAGACACTCTAGAAGCCACAATTTTTGCTCTATCAACCTGAAAATTGGTCAGAATGAATGTCTTGATGAAATCTATGTCAAGTTCAAATCTGGGTCAAACTTGGTCAAAAATGAGGTCAAAGGGTTAAATCTTAGATAAACCTTGTAGACACTCTAGAAGCCATATTTTTTGCCCAATCAATCTGAAAATTGGTCAGAATGATTGTCTTGATGAAATCTCGGTTCAGTTTCAAATTGGGTCAAGTGGCGTCAAAAATGAGGTCAGAGGGTCAGATTTTGGAAAAACCTTTTAGACACTCTAGAAGCCATAATTTTTGCCCAATCATCATGAGAATGTGTCATTTTGATAGTCTTTATAAAATTTCAATCTAGTTTGAATGTGGGTCAAGTGTGGTTTAAAACCAGGTTAACAGGTCAGATCTTAAGACCATTAACTCAGGTGAGCGATTTAGGGCCACTATGGCCCTCTTGTATAAAAATTAACACCAAGTTTTGCCCCTTTGTTTTGCAACATATTTCATGCATAAAAAGATTATAAACTTTGACTGAATTTCAATATACCACAAATTAACCATAAAAGTTTCAATCATTGCTGGTAGCTGAGACAAATTTAGGTCATGTGTATCCAAGATTCTGGTCAGTCCTATAACGTTCGTTTTCTTAAAAGCCATACCCAAAGCACGCCAAACTTATTTGTTTGTTTTGTTCAGTTATATAACAGATAAAGAAAAAAAAAAATACTTTCAGTGTTTTTCAGATTTTCAACCACTATCAAACTTAGTTCTTTCGTCATAATGATGGTCCCAACTAAAACGCAGACTTTGCATTAAAGCGGCGTTGCTTAAAAAAACTATTTACTACTAGTAAATAGAAATTTTCAACTGAAAAATACCATGTGTTGAGACGGATTTGCAATTTGTTCCTGTAGTTGTTATAAAAGGTTCAGAGGTCTATTTCTTCGCGCTTCCCGGATTCTAAGGAAAAGTAAGATTAGACGCTTCTCCGCGCAACGTCTGACGGCGTCATTTTCCATTCCATCGCGCACATGGTTTGCTATAATTCTCTTCATTCATCCTAGTATTTATGTAGCGATCACCTTGAAAATATTACAAGATAAAACTCATAAATTGGGCACAAAAGATACATGTTAATTTTGATATTCTCAAAAGATCTAACCCTTGAAAAAATTGTTTTAGCTTTCAAATGTTATCGGTAAACGTTTAAAATTTCTACATGCTCCGGGTACCGCTAGGTTGGGTTGCTGGAGCAACTGCCATATACATGCCAATAAGAATTTTGAACATTTTTCTTCGGGTATAAAGTCAGTGATTATAAGGGTAGCAAGTAACATAAGAATTATAAATAAAAAGGAAGTAGTTAATGAGAGTTTCAGACTGTCTAGGAACTTTCCGGACAACCCTCATAACTTTAAATGTGTTTTTGCCATCACAAAACTTGGTTCTGACCAGACTATCATTGGAGGTAGCTTAGATCATTTGCATTATCCAGAACCTGCAGTCAAGCGCTGGCTCCTGTAGGCAGTCTTCCTTTTACCTCCACTGGCCTAAGGCAACTGGAACTATTGTCATGGCATCATGTCTGATGTGTTTGACCTTTTTCCTAAAATTTCATCAAAATTCAAAGGAAAGATCCTAGGTTGACCCCTTTTCAGATTTGTTCAAGAAACAAGAGGGCCAGAATGTCCCTAAACCACTCACCTGAATTTTATTGGTCCAGTGGAACCAAGCCAAGTAACTTTCTGACAAAGTTTTTTTCACATTTGCCTAATTGTTGAAGAGATGTTATTCTAAAAATTTAAAGTCAAAATAGACCTTGCCCACTCACTATTTACTGAGGCAACTCAAAATACCCCCCCCCCCCACCATGCCCATATTTATCAGCCAATCAAAATTTTGCAAACTAATTTGAAGAGGGTCACCAAAGGAACATTCTGGTAAAGTTTCATTGAAATCTGCCAAGTGGTTCAGGAGGAGATGTCGTTCCAAGATTTCAGGCTCAAAATGAGTCCCTCCCTGCCAAACCAATATTTATGAGCCAATCAAATTTCGTGAACAATTTTTGAAAAGGAACATTCTGGTAAAGTTTCATTGAAATCGGCCCAGTGGTTCAGATGTCGTTCAAAGATTTCAGGCTCAAAATAAGCCCCACCCTGCCACACACATTTTTATGGGCAAATCAAAATTTCGAGAACAGATTTGGAAAAGGGTCAACCAAGGAACATTCTAGTAAAGTTTCATTTACATCACCCAGTGGTTCAAGAGGAGATAATATTCAAAGATTTTGGGCTCAAAATAAGCACTGCCCTGCAACGCAACAATTTTTTAAATCTTTCACCCAAGGATTATTCTGGTAAAGTTTCATTGAAATGGGCCCAGTGGTTCAGGAGATGTTGTCCAATAATTTCAAAGGGAAAAATGCCATGCCAATATTTATTGGCCAATCAGAATTTTGCGAACAATTTTTAAAAAGGGCTGCCCAAGGAACATTCTTGCAAAGTTTCACTGAAATCGGCCTAGTGGTTCAGGAGAAGAAGAAGTTTTGAAGATTTTTGATGATGGACTCGGGGTGATCCTAAAAGCTACTCAAGTGAGCTAAAAAACTATACTCATACAACTATAATAATGATTTTGCTGAAAATTGTACTCTTTTAGTCATTTTAGGAGTCAAAGCCTTCAACTTGATAAATCATAATCTGCATTTACAAAAGACGAGCAAGTTTAATGTCAACAACAATCATACTCTGGCATGGTTTAAGTATTATCTTTCTAATAGAACACAGAGATTATCTGTTGAGGGTTAACGATCTACATCACAAGATATATTGTCTGGTGTACCACAAGGCTCTGTTTTAGGTCCTATTATTTTTCTATTGTACATAAATGACCTGCCTTTACATCTAACATCATCATCAACAGATTTATTTGCAGACGATAAAACAATTAGTGTGACAGGTCAAGCAACCATGGCAGTATGTAAATTGCTCCAAAATAGTCTAAATTCTATAGATGAATGGTGTGGAAGAAATGCAATGCTACCCAATCCAAACAAGAGCACAGCAAGCTCATGCCAACTCTCGGCTGTTTATTATTTCTTAGGCAAATGCAAATATATGAACTTAGTACCTACAGAAAGGTCTTGTCCCAATCAATGATCATAAGAAATATGAAGGCTCTATGACTTACCATTCAAAAGTTATGACCAAGGTTAAATTTTTTAAAGAAATTTGACCTTGAAAAATGACCTTGACCTTGAGTGATGACCTTGAACTTGGTAACTACAGAAAGGTCTTGTCCCAAGAGATGATCATGTGAAATATGAAGGCTCAACGACTTACCATTCAAAAGTTATAACCAAGATAAAATTTTCTAAAGAAATTTGACATTGACAAAAGACCTTGACTGATGACCTGAACTTGGTATTACAGAAAGGTCATGTCCCAAGCAATAATCATGTGAAATATGAAGGCTCTATGACTTACCATTCAAAAGTTATGACCAAGGTTAAAGTTTGTCAACCCCAACAACAACGACAACGCGAACAACGCCAAGGTGATCATAATACCCCCGGTTTTCTTCAAAACAGCCGAGCTAACAAAACAAGAGCCATGTTGGACATGGCCATCCCCCGCTGTGAAAGCTTGATAGTAAACTGAATCCTAATTAAGTATTCTTTTGTACTTAAAGAGTTTTACCCCCACAAAATCTAAGTATTTAAAATAACAAAGGGAAAAAACTGGAGAATTATGCAAAATAGAGTTATAGTTTAAGTTTCAAGTTGATAGCTTTTACACTTAGGGAGATATGCTCTGGACAAAATCTAAGTATTAAAAAATAACAAAAGGGCAAAAACTAAAAAATTATGCAAGCAGGAGTTGTAGTTCTTGTGCACTGCACTTCTCCTCCATGAGATCTATCAGACCATAAAGTTTCAAGTTGATAGCTATTATACTTAAAGAGATATGCTCTGGACAAAATCTAAGTATTAAGAATTACAAAGGGCGATAACTCCAAAATAATGCAAGCAAGAGTTGTAGTTCTTGTGCACTGCACTTCTCCTTCATGAGATCTATCCACCTATACAGTTTCAAGTTGATAGCTATTATACACTGCCCTCCAAAAGATCCTTCACACACATTTCATTTATAAGATTTTCAGCTTTAATCTTTTTAAACAAAGTTATACATTAGTTTTTATTACTTAAAATCTGGTTATTCCCATTTGAAAGCTACTTTAGACGACAAAATGACTGTTGATAAAGATACTATTTTAGAACAATGTATAACAGAAAATATTGAGACAAAAGGAGAAAATGCTGATTATCAGTGGAACGTTGTGAGAGACTTGCAAATAGCATGCCTAGATGCATGTCCAGGCTGTCTTACCTGCTAATGGAGGCTACACTAAATATTGCAGAAGTTGATCCCCTTGATAGAAAATTTGGCAAAATGGTGAACTATTCTGATTTTGTCGATTTTACATGATTTTGCCATTTCTGGTATTGCTTCTTAATTGATACATTGCAATAAAGATATAAAGTATACATTTTATTAATAAAAATAATATAAAACTTTGTTTTAAATTACTTAAGCTAAAGATCTTTAAAAGAAGTGTGTGTGAAGAAACTTTTGGAGGGCAGTGTACTTTAGGAGATATGCTCCTGACAAGTTTAGTGACGAAAAACCTCAGATCCTTGGAAGGAAGGAATGACAGACGGAGACCATCACTATATTCCTCTGCAGAAAATGTTGGAGGATAACAAAAGCAATGATAATCTCACCAGAAAACAGTATTTCAAGTAAAGACATGTTTCCATTATTTCTCCATGATCAACAAATAGAATTCTCTGAAGTAGAGAAATTGCTTGGAGTACAAGTAGACCGTTAACTGTCTTGGGCAATCCAAATTGAAAACTTGTTAAACAAGAGGGCTGCTCACCTGAATGTTATTGGTCCAGTGGAACCCATTCAAGTAACTTTCTGACAGTTTCATTCACATTTGTCTAATTGTTGAAGAGGAGACGTTATTCAAACACTTTAAAGTGAAAATAGACCTTGCCCACCATTTCTTTACTGAGGCAACTAAAAATATGCCCTGTCCTGCCATGCCCATATTTATATGCAAATCAAATCGCGCGAACAATTTTTGAAAAGGCCCACCCAAGGAACATTCTGACAAAGTTTCATTGAAATCGGTCCAGTGGTTCAGGTGATAACATTCAAAACTTTCAAAGTGAAAAAATGCCATTCTTTTTCTACTCAAATTTTAAAACACCATTCATGTATCATAATTTCAAAAATTCTCTAGCTCTTTGTTTATACCCATTTAGTTCATACACATTTATTTGAGCCTTTGCATGACATTTCCAACAATTTCAAAAGAGCACCAAGCAAAGACTCTGGCCAGTCTGTGAATCCAGCCTTCACTTTGCACTTTTATATAGATAAGGTCTCAAAGTGTCTTGTCTGTCTAAGCTGCTCAGTGTTTGCACCTCACACACTTGTCAAATTGTGGGAAATGTCATGCCAAGGGTCATTTTGGATCAATTATGACAAAAGCTAAATCTTGTTCTTCCCCTTTTAGACAGTGCAATGTGTAGGCATCAATAGTATTTTGACAACAGTTCTCTATGCTTATACTTTGAGGGATTCATATATTAAATAGATCACACCCAATCAAAGAACGGTTTAACTTGCTAAAAACAAAGATGGTCTTTACTTTTTAAATTTGATTTTATTTACAAAAATAAATAATTTCATTCTTACAAAAGTCAAGAAACAAAGAGGCATAATTATAATCAAGTATTCTTAGAAATATCCCACATCTATAGAAAGGCTTACTCTTTTGATAATAAGCACACTTACCAAGATTCATATAAATATGCTGAGAATCTGAAACAGACATATGGAGGGGTCAGTGCAAAACTACTACAAGTTTCTATACATATATAGGGACTTATAAAAGACTTGATCTGACCCCTCCATATGACCTAAGCAAAAAAATTATCCTGACAAAAACACTTCAGACATCAAAACAGATTGATGGGTCAGCTAAAAGTACTGTAAATATCTACTTGGATGTGGACACCTACAATGGGATTATACTGATCCATCAAGATGTGATAATAATTCTTAATGTTTTTAAGTGAGCCTAAAATTCTCTCACTTTGCAAGTTCCTTTAATATCTTTTTATCCAAGACAGTCATAGATTGTATGTGTAAGGTGTCTATAACTGAGATTAAACAAATTTAGAAAATTCTAACTAACAGGGACATTTTATAAAGGATAATCGTCTGCGAGCAATTTCATACCCATACATTTATAGGCAATTACAATAGTTTTGAAATGACCCATTGAACTTTTTTTGGAAAATAAAATTTGAACAAATGGCTTACTACATAACTTTTATTAATCTTAAAACGCTAATTGCTCTATTACTAGGCTATGAATAAATTTACTACGAAATGTCAGCTACAACCACTTTTAGCTCTGTCTGTCCTTTTGTCATCTTGTAGAATCTTTTAACACTATTTAAATATGTGACAAAACAAAAGAACAGATTGATATGGGATGAACAAGAAGTATGGACCTATACTAAACCCTGGGAGCAGGAAAGGCTGGCCTAGGTTGAATGACCATTCTACCTTCCTCTATTATCAGATCTCTTTATTAAACATTTTACAGAGTCATGGATGGCTCTTTTTCACACAACCAGCCAAATATCTTTGTCCATATATTTTAGATACCTGCTTTGTACATTTACTTTCTGAATTCTTCACCCATGCTTGAAAAAAAATCTTGACCAAAAAATAAAAAAAAAAAAAAGAAATGCATTGTGACAAACAATTTCTCCTTTTTCCACAATACTTTCTACAGCATAGTACAATTTTAACTCATTCTGATTTAACAAATTTTACATGTTTTATTAGGCCTCTTTCTATTTGAAATAGTTAAAATTTCAACTAATTGGAAAGGTAAAATGGTGTTATCAAATCATTGTTTTTTATTTAAATGGTCACATAACCAGGGGCTGTTTTACTGAACATCTTACAGTCGTTTTTAGCGTAGGTCAAAAATTAAAGTTTCTTCTACAGTAGTACCTAAATATGGAATTCTGCCATGCATCATCTCATTGAAATCATCTTCTAAAGACGATACCAATGAGATATTGCAAGACAGAATCTAACAATATATGAAAACACCAGATACGATTTTAGATTTTGACTAAATGATTAATTTTTTTTTGTATGACGTTTAGTAAAACGGCCCCAGCTTTCCAACACATTTACAACCCAAATTATTATTTTTTTTTTCTTACTCAACTGAGAGTTTACTTAAAATCCAACTTAAGACTTCAGCTGTATTTATTCTGCGATGCTGAATGTATTATTGCTTGACAATCTTGACAATAAAATAAATAATTGGTAGATTGTTATTTGTAACATGTGAGTTTCAGCTTAGGTTGAAATAAGGATTTATTCAAATTCTTAGAGTAAATTCTCAGCTGAGTAGGAAGGAAGGTTTATAATCTTTATCAAAATGTAGTTGTAGAAGTCGAGATTCAGTGGTTCATCAGATATCTGCTTTCACTTTATCCTACCAAACTCAAATTTTGGTTCAAAATAAATGTCTAATGTTGAGAGTCCGATACTTTTCCAAACATTCTGGTTCAAGCTTTCCTTGCAGAAAATCAATCAGAAGGTAAGCAGTATAGGCTAAGATCAGACTGCAAGTCTTTGCAGACTGACCTTAGTCTATACTGTCTGCCAAAGCCAAAGTGTACAGCAGAAATATGTCAAGAACAGCCGGAGAAGGGTCAATCTTTATCATAGTAGTTGTTAAAGTTGAGACGTAATAACAAGTCATGAAGGTGTGGTTCATATCCTCGAATGGCAAGCTTCCTTACAACTGAAATAAACAATAATCTTACATTGGTAAAGAGTTTTTCCCCCTTTCTAAATTAAAATTTTAAATTTTCAAGTTAATATTTTACAGTTAATTGTATAAAATGACAATCAAGACGAGAAAGCTATTTAAATATTTCAGGTCATTAGCTTATTTTCTAAATTAAATATAAGATATTTACTATGAGAGGCGATAACAAGAATGCTTTGTACAGGCTTTTACTTGCGCATAAAATGGTTAACACACAGTGCTAGCAAATCCTATGAAATCAATAGAAAATAAAAGGTTTTGACTTTCCTGGTAGCTTAGTGAAATTTGATAATTAATTCATAACTTTACATCCTTCTTTATTCAAACTTGTTGCTGAGATGCACTCTTTTTTTTTCTCTCTTTTTTTTTCTACACTTTAAAATAGACCAATACTTATATACCCTGAACAGAAAGAGAAGGGTTGAGTCTGTGTAAGTTGCCAATAGGCTATTTAGATCATAGACATAATTGTTGAATATTGATCAATACCATTATTGCCATACATGATTAAAAGTACTTTCAGTATTTTTGTCAGTTCCATTGACTAAGTTTTGCGCCTGACAAGGAATCATAGCCTTACCTGTAAACAAGAAACCTGAATGTTCCACAAACGTTGTGTATGTTTTTCTCATGAAATTGAAGTTCTTATGGCACACAACTCCATTGGCATCACGGAACCATGTGTTAGATAATAGTTGTCTGTGAAATTTTAGAATGAGGCGGAAAATATCCTGTATAATCTTCATCAGAGCAGTGGCATTCTTGGTGAGTAGGCATCTGAAATAGAAAACATCATTTTGTGATCATCCCACTTGGAAACTATGAAATATGCTTTTTTGATATGAGGTTGGTTCTAGAAGAGGTTGTCTAGAGGTCATCTTTAAAAATTCTTGCATTAAATAGTCATTTCATAGGTGTAACTAGGATTTTGAAAATTATACGCCCTAGAGGGCGACCAACATTGAATATATAGGATAAAGGCGATATGTGGGCTGTGACAATGTCCTCCATCTGCTCCCCTTTTCTATGATTTGAGCGTTGGTTTATAATCAAATCATCATAAATACAGTTTAAACAAGAACCATGTCAGACATGGCCATCCCCCGCCACAGACGCTTGATAGTAAACTGAAGCCTAATAGACTGAGGATTCTTTTGAAATTTATCAGATTTAACCACTACAAAATCTAAGCCTTTAAAATAACAAAGGGCAATAACTCCAAAATCATGCAAGCAAGAGTTATAGTTATTGTGCGCTGCACTTCTCCTCCATGAGATCTATCCACCCATAAAGTTTCAAGTTGATAACTAATATACTTTAGGAGATATGCTCGGGACAAGTTTCGTGACAGAACCTCGGAACGACAGAATGACGGATGGAGACTGTAACTTTATCCCCTCGCCGACGGCGGGGGATAATAAGCTGAAGTTTTGATATTATGATCATTCATCAACAACATTTTTCGAATTAGGATTTATTTCCATTACACACTTGCGTAATGGTAGTTACACCCTTAATTTTAACTAAAAAATTCAGCCTAGTGCAAAAGATTTTGATCCTTGACAACCCAGGCAGTCCAGGCAGTCTGACTAGAGTTGCCAGTTTCAAAACTACCAAGATTGTCCCTTTTTTGCCTGACTTGTGATAGTTTGATAGGAATGGGCAGCGTTTTGGAAACAAGAATTTGAATTAAACATAGGGTGAACACAAAAGCTCTTCTTGAGAACCTCATACTTAGACGAGGTAAAAAGTGAATTAAGATTATAAAAACAAGCATTTTCCCATATTTTTACCACTTTTTTTACAATTACTAAAATGAGACCTTGATTTTCCAGCCACCACTAAGAATTGTATAGGACAAAGTCTACATGTTAAACGATGGGACTAATATCACTGGATTTCTCTTACTTCATATCCGTGTAATTCTAAAACCTGGTAACTACAGCTACTAAGAGTTGTAGTTGCCAGGTTTTAAAATTACATACACAATAAACCAATCTCTGAAATGAAACAATAAATGCTGAATGTCTTTCTTATTTGAGTATAGGCCTCAGGAGAAAGCAATTCAGAATTTCTCATTCACCTGAATATCGCTGTATCTAGATATGTAGTGTGGGCGTTATGTAGATTGTCTAGATTATGTACTAAACATAGGCCACAGGAGTGAAGCAACTCAGAATGTCTGTATTACCTGAATATTGCTGTATCTAGATACGTAGTATGAGCATTATGTAGATCATCTAGATTGTGTACATGCTTCTGTAGAGCTGTCTGGAACTCCTGCCACGTCACGTTTATAACTTGGAACGATATATACTCCTGCATCACCTTTACAAAATGCTGCATTTCCTGTCGGTACAAATGGAGCTGTCTGAACTGGGAACTCTGCTCTACTTTGTGAACAACAGCTGTAAAATGAAGAGCATGCACTAACACTGATTTAAGGTAGTGGAACTGTAATAGTTCCTCAAAGTTTGGAAAGTAATGAACTTTAACAGTGTAAACCAAGGTTACATTATGATTTTCATTAGGAAACCCCAGTAAACATTGTGAAAAAACATGAGTTCCAAAATGTTGCGTAACTATTAATAATTACAGTTCCACTACCTTGAATAACAGTTAATCATGGTTTGGTGTGTGTCTGATGTTACTGAGGCTTATTAGTTACCGTAAATGAATAAGGGGAATTTACTTCTTGTGCAAAAGTTCCATTATTTACTTCATGTGCAATAGTTCCATTATTTTATTTCGTTTGAGGCCTATCGTTTCCTAAAAGAACCAAAGTCTCAAAGAAATTAGCTATGTTAGCTTTTGGGTTAAATTTGCCCACCTATGATCTTGACAGATGACCTAGTCATAATGCCAGCTGGGTGTGAACTTTACATCTTCAGATGCCTATCGTTGAGATCTATCATCAAGACAATTATGCATCAGAATGTCAAACCAACATTTAAACAGGTAATGAAAAATTGAAATAATACAAGACTTAAATTATAATCTCAATATTCAACAGTTAACATGTTAAATATCTCAATATCTTACCATCTCTCTTTAATCTATGCCACACCTCTTTCAGTGTCCACACAACTCGTTTTAACTGGAGCATAAAGGAGAAGACTTGGAAATATTTGTCAAGATGGTTCTCTGTGATCACAATGTTTAAAGGCCACTTAACCTGAAATAATCAAAATGGTGTATATATTGTTTTAGAAAATCAAGCCCTTCATTTGTTCGAGCTATTGAGTGTCAAATTAGCAGGTTCTATTTAAGCTGACTTCACCATGTTGCTAATTAAAATTTCAGACGCTCTTACCATTTTTATGCATTAAAGAAATGGAATAATTGTTTGGTTTTTATCAAAACAAGAGCCATGTCGGACATGGCCATCCCCCGCTGAGAAAGCTTGATAATAAACTGAAGCCTAATAGATAAAGGGTTCTACTTCAAGAAATTAAGCCCCTACAAAATCTAAGTCTTAAAAATAACATCAGGCAATAACTCCAAAATTATGCAAGCCAGAGTTATAGTTCTTGTGCACTGCACTGCTCTTCCATGAGATCTATCCACCCATAAAGTTTCAAGTTGATAGCTATTATACTTAAGGAGATATGCTCCGCACAAAATCTGAGTCTTAAAAATAACTAGAGCTTGTCACTGAATGTGACTTAATACCCCCGCAAGTGCTTTCAGAGAATGAGATACTTTGACAGAAGAAGCAAAAAATGCTTCAAATATAAAGATAACTCTTGGATTTGAGACCTCTAAATTGCGTCTTGCAAAATTGACAAATGTGATAAATGTTTTCAAGCTATTGAAGGAAAACTGAAGGAGGAGTTTGGGAAACAAAATTACAAGTATATGTGTTCAAAAAGAAAAATTGTCTTAAGTTCAAGGGGGATAATTCATGAACCTGTGGGAGTTTACACTTGAAATTTGTGTCTTGCAAAACTTCAACATGTGATAAATGTCTGTATACTGTTTCATTACTATTGAATGGAAATTGCAGGAGGAGTTTGTGACACAAAATTATAAGTACATGGTAACAAATAGGAAAAAATGTCAAAGTTCAAGGGGAGATAACACATGAACCTGGGGGAGTTGACACTTGAAATTTGTGTCTTGTTAAACTTCAACATGTGATAAATGTTTGTATAATGTTTCATAACTATTGAATGAAAATTGGAGGAGTTTGGGAAACAAAATTACAAGTATATGTGTTCAAAAAGAAAAATTGTCTTAAGTTCAAGAGGAGATAATTCATAAACCTGTGGGAGTTTACACTTGAAATTTGTGTCTTGCAAAACTTCAACATGTGATAAATGTCTGTATACTGTTTCATTACTATTGAATGGAAATTGCAGGAGGAGTTTGTGACACAAAATTATAAGTACATGGTGACAAATAGAAAAAAATGTCAAAGTTCAAGGGGAGATAACACATGAACCTGGGGGAGTTGACACTTGAAATTTGTGTCTTGTAAAACTTCAAAATGTGATAATTGTTTGTATAATGTTTCATAACTATTGAATGAAAATTGAAGGAGGAGTTTGCGTCACAAAATTATAAGTACATTGTAACAAAAAGAAAAAAAATGTCTTAAGATCAAGGGGACATTATTCATGAACCTGGTGGAGTTGACACTTGAAATTAGCCTCTTGCAAAACTTCAACTTGTGATCAATATTTGCATAATGTTTCATTACAATTGAATGAAAATTGAAGGAGGAGTTTGCGACACAAAATGATAAGTACATGGTAACAAATAGAAAAAAATGTCTAAGTTCAAGGGGAAATAATTCATGCACCAGGGGGAATTGAGACTTGCAATTTGCCTCTTGCAAAACTTCAACTTGTGATGAATGTTTGTATAATATTTCATAACTTTTGAATGAAAATTGAAGGAGGAGTTTGCGACACAAAACTAGAGCTTGTCACTGAATGTGACTAAATACCCCCGCAAGTGCTTTCAGAGAATGAGATACTTTGACAAAAGAGGCAAAAAATGCTTCAAATATAAAGATAACTCTTGGATTTGAGACCTCTAAATTGCGTCTTGCAAAACTTAAACATCTAATAAATGTTTTCAAGCTATTGAAGGAAAACTGAAGGAGGAGTTTGTACCATAAAATTACTAGTATATGTGAACGAAAAAGAGTAAGTGTAAGGGCAGGAAATTCTTAAACCAGGAGGAGTTGGGACCTCATAATTGTGTCTTGCAAAACTTCATATGTGGTAAATGTTTGTATAAATTTCAAAGGTATTACATGCAAACTGATTAAAGGAAAACTGAAGGAGATATTTGGGAAACAAAATTACAAGTATATGTGTTCAAAAAGAAAAATTGTCTTAAGTTCAAGGGGAGATAATTCATAAACCTGTAGGAGTTGACACTTGAAATTTGTGTCTTGCAAAACTTCAACATGTGATAAATGTTTGTATACTGTTTCATTACTATCAAATGAAAATTGCAGGAGGAGTTTGTGACACAAAATTATTAGTACATGGTAACAAATAGGAAAAAATGTCATAGTTCAAGGGGAGATAACACATGAACCTGGGGAAGTTGAGACTTGAAATTTGTGTCTTGCAAAACTTCAACATGTGATAAATGTTTGTATAATGTTTCATAACTATTGAATGAAAATTGAAGGAGGAGTTTGCGACACAAATTTTATAAGTACATTGTAACAAATAGGAAAAAATGTCTTAAGTTCAAGGGGAGATAATTCATGAACCTGATGGAGTTGACACTTGAAATTAGCATCTTGCAAAACTTCAACTTGTGATCAATATTTTCATAATGTTTAATTACAATTGAATGAAAATTGAAGGAGGAGTTTGCGACACAAATGATAAGTATATGGTAACAAATAGGAAAAATTGTCTAAGTTCAAGGGGAAATAATTCATGAATCAGGGGGAATTGAGACTTGAAATTTACGTCTTGCAAAACTTCAACATGTGATGAATACTTGTATAATGTTTCATATTTTTTGAATGAAAATTGAAGGAGGAGTTTGCAACACAAAATTATAAGTACATGGTAACAAAAAGGAAAAAAATGTCAAGTTCAAGGGGAGATAATTCATGAACCTGAGAAAGTTGACACTTGAAATTTGCGTCTTGCAAAACTTAAACTTGTGATCAAAATTTGAATAATGTTTCATTACAATTGAATAAAAATTGAAGGAGGAGTTTGCGACACAAAATGAAAAGTACATGGTAACAAATAGGAAAAAATGTCTAAGTTCAAGGGGAGATAATTCATGAACCAGGGGAAGTTGGAACCTAAAAATTGTGTCTTGCAAAACTTTAACATGTGATAGATGTTTCTATAAAGTTTCAAAGCTTTTGAAGCAAAACTGAAGGAGGAGTTCGCGACACAAATTTACTACTTTATGACACAAAATGATAAGTTCTTGGTAACAAAAAGGAAAAAATGTCTAAGTTAAAGGGGAGATAATTCATGAACCAGGGGAAGTTGGGACCTAAAAATTGTGTCTTGCAAAACTTTAACATGTGATAGATGTTTCTATAAAGTTTCAAAGCTTTTGAAGCAAAACTGAAGGAGGAGTTCGCGACACAAATTTACTACTATTAGTGTCCACAGACGGACGGACAGACGCACGGACGGACTGACGGACAGACAGACAGACAGACAGGCTGATTCCAGTATACCCCCGAAAACATTCGTTTTGCGGGGGTATAATTATAAGTAAATGGTAAGAAATAGAAACAAGAGGACCAAGATGGTCCTAGATCGCTCACCTGAGTCTCTCTGACCCCTGGGACATCACATTAATTGGATAGGCAGATGTCAAAAAGAAGATAATTGCCTAAAATCAATACCATGGAATGTTTTCAGCGAAGAGCAAGACTTTGCTCTTTGATTCTATGTAAAAAGGGTTGTGCCCGGGTGGAGCCAAAATATGATCCTAGGGTGTTGATATGAACAAACTTGGTAGAGGTCCACTAGATGATGCTACATACCAACAAGAGTGCCATCGTCACAAAATACGCCGCCACATTGCTGCTGTTTCACAGAAATAATTGTAGACACTACTTATTTTGACAGAACCAAATTGAAAATGACCAAGTTTCATTTAAATCAAGACAAAAAGTTAGGAGGAGTTGCCTTCACATGGCTGCAATTTCAATAAGCCCCAGGCACTAAGTTTTAAGGGGGCATAATTCAGGGAAATAAATGAGCCATAAAATCCTTGATCCATGTACATCTTCAAATTATGGTGATGACATTGACCAAGTTTCATTTAAATAAAGACAAAAGTAAGGAGGATTTGTGTTCAAAAGGCTGCAATTTCAATGAGCCCTAGATACTAAGTTTTTAAGGGGCATAACTCAGGCAAAAATCAACAAACCATAAAATCCTTCCTTCATGCACATCTACCAATTGAGGTGATAACATTGACCAAGTTTCAAGAAGATCCAGCCGGAAACTTAGGAGGAGTTGCGTTGACAAGAAAAGTGGACCCAGAGACTAAGTTTTAAGGGGCATAACTTAGGCAAAAATCAATGAACAGTAAAATCCTTCCTTCATGAACATCTACCAATTGAGGTGATTACATAGACCAAGTTTCAAAAAGATCCAGCCAGAAACTTAGGAGGCGTTGCGTTGACAAGAAAAGTGGACCCAGAGACTAAGTTATCAAGGGGCATAACTCAGGCAAAAATTAACGAACCATAAAATCCTTCCTTCATGCACATCTACCAATTGAGGTGATAACATCGACCAAGTTTCAAAAAGATCCAGCCAGAAACTTAGGAGGAGTTGCGTTGACAAGAAAAGTGGACCCAGAGACTAAGTTATCAAGGGGCATAACTCAGGCAAAAATCAATGAACCGTAAAATCCTTCCTTCATGCACATCTACCAATTGAGGTGATTACATTGACCAAGTTTCAAGAAGATCCAGCCAGAAACTTAGGAGGAGTTGCGTTGACAAGAAAAGTGGACCCAGAGACTAAGTTATCAAGGGGCATAACTCAGGCAAAAATCAACGAACCGTAAAATCCTTCCTTCATGCACATCTACCAATTGAGGTGATAATATTGACCAAGTTTCAAGAAGATCCAGCCAGTAGTTTAGGAGGAGTTGCGTTGACAAGAAAAGTGGACGGACGTACGGACGTACGGACGGACGGATGGACGGACGGATGGACGGACGGACGGACGGATGGACGGATGGACGGACGGACAGACGGAGAAGATGACGCCAATATACGTCCGCCTCCGGCGGCGTATAATAAAAATGAAAGCTGTCTGCCTTCTAGTTTCATAGAAGAAGATTTTTGAAGATTTTCAATTTTTTACCCTTCGTGCTAATAAGAGATAAAGGGATGCACCCGGTTGGAGCCAAAATATGACCCAAGGGTGTTGATATGAACAAACTTGGTAGGGGCCCACTAGATGATGCTACATACCAAAAATGAAAGCAGTGTGCCCTCTGGTTTTGATTTAAGAAGATTTCAAAAGATTTTCGCTCTGTGATTCTATGTAAAAAGGGTTGTGCCCGGGTGGAGCCCAAATATGATCCTAGGGTGTTGATATGAAGAAACTTAGTAGAGGTCCACTAGATGATGCTACATACCAAAAATGAAAGCTGTCTGCCTTCTGGTTTCATAGAAGAAGATTTTTGAAGATTTTCATTATTTTACCCTTAGTGCTTATAAGAGATAAAGGGATGCACCCGTGCAAAGCCCAAATATGACCCAAGGGTCTTGATATGAACAAACTTGGTAGAGGCCCACTAGGTGATGCTACATACCAAATATGAAAGCTGTCTGCCATCTGGTTTCAGAGAAGAAGATTTTTAAAGATTTTCAATCTTTGATTCTATGTAAAAAGGGTTGTGTCCGGGCAAAGCCCGAATATGACCCAAGGGTCTTGATATGAACAAACTTGGTAGAAGTCCACTAGATGATGCTACATACCAAATATGAAAGCTGTCTGCCTTCTGGTTTCAGAGAAGAAGATTTTTAAAGATTTTCATATTTTCACCCTTTTTGTTAAGGGTAAAGGGAAAGTTAAGGGTGGATTTCAATTATTTGAACAACTTTGGTAGAGCTTGACCCAAGGAACATCCCTGCCAAGTTTCATCAAGATTGGCCCACTGGTTTAGGAGGAGAAGATGTTTAAAGAAATTGTGGACGACGGACGACGGACGACGTAGGACGCACGACGCATGTCGCACGACGCACGACTGACGACGGACATTTTACGATCACAATAGCTCACCTTGAGCACTTCGTGCTCAGGTGAGCTAAAAAATGTCTTAAGTTCAAGGGGAGATAATTAGTGAACCTGGGAGAGTTGACACTTGAAATTTGCGTCTTGTAAAAATTCATTATGTGATGTATGTTTGTATAATATTTCATAACTATTGAATGAAAATTGAAGTAGGAGTTTGCGACACAAAATGATAAGTACATGGTAACAAATAGGAAAAAATGTCTAAGTTGAAGGGGAGATAATTCATGAACCAGGGGAAGTTGGGACCTGAAAATTGCGTCTTGCAAAACTTCAACATGTGATGAATGTTTCTATAAAGTTTCAAGGCTTTTGAAGGAAAACTGAAGGAGGAGTTCGCAACACAAATTTACTACTATTAGTGTCCACAGACGGACGGACAGACGCACGGACGGACGGACGGACAGACAGACAGGCTGATTCCAGTATACCCCCGAAAACATTCGTTTTGCGGGGGTATAACAAAGGGCAATAACTCCAAAATTTTGCAAGCAAGAGTTGTAGTTCTTGTGCACTGCACTTCTCCTCCATGAGATCTATCCACCCATAAAGTTTCAAGTTGATAGCTATTATACTTAAGGAGATATGCTCTGGACAAAATCTTAGTCTTAAAAATAACAAAGGGCAATAACTCCGAAATTATGCAAGCAAGAGTTGTAGTTCTTGTGCACTGCACTTCTCCTCCATGAGATCTATCCACCCATAAAGTTTCAAGTTGATAGCTATTATATTTTAGGAGATATGCTCCGGACAAAATCTAAGTCTTAAAAATAACATCAGGCAATAACTCCAAAATTATTCAAGCAAGAGTTGTAGTTCTTGTGCACTGCACTTCTCCTCCATAAAATCTATCCACCCATAAAGTTTCAAGTTGATAGCTATTATACTTTTGGAGATATGCTCCGGACAAAATTTAAGTCTTAAAAATAACATCAGGCAATAACTCCAATATTATGCAAGCAAGAGTTGTAGTTCTTGTGCACCGCACTTCTCCTCCATGAGATCTATCCACCCATAAAGTTTCAAGTTGATAGCTATTATACTTTAGGAGATATGTGTCACATTAAGTTTTATGAGTAAAGGGTTATTTACTTAGTTAAGGCGAGACTACGCCTCTTTTTATATGCCGTGTGGTTTAAATTGGCTGCTTTAATACATTTTCTGGTGGCTAGTAGTTTTAATCGTACATTATGTAAATCAGAATGCTTGGGTTAAGCGTGCGGTTGGGTGAGTAGATTTTACTAGTTGAGTGTGGTGCATGGGAATTGGGTGCTTGTAGTGTATAAAAACCCTGCGTTGTAATGACTCGTGGGGTAGACGATTTTTTGGCATGATAGCTTGATAGTGAAGTGGAGATTTGTATGTGAGATGTAGATTCTTCTTGGGGTAAATACTTTTAATTTACATTGATTTTATTGTGTTAATGGTTTTAGAAATTTTGTGGCTTTAATGAGCAGCTTTTGGTCTGTTGATTTATCGCAAACAACGCCGGAAAATGACAAATGGCTGTATAGCTAATTTCTCATTTTCCTGCACTGTTAAATCGGAGAACTATTACGTTGAATGTTTTGTAAGATTTTCATTTAAGCCATGGTTAAATAAGCTATTTCTTTTTTGTAACTATTTTCAAAGAAACAAACATTGTGATAATTTATAATTAATCGTCTGCTTAGCAGTTCATAGTTGTAATTGCTAATGTTGTATTGTTCAAATGATATTTGGATAATGTCAAATGCTGTATAATTGTATCATTACACAGTTCAGTACTTTGAATTGTTGTTTTCAGAAAACTTTGTGGGAAAAGATGCTATCATATTATATTGTCTTGAGATGTTTGTAAAACATAATGTTAAGTAGAGCTGTTAGAGCTCTTATTAGGTAGTTGCTATAATATTTGTTATACTTCCTATAGGTTGCTTCTTGTTGACTGATGTTGTTTGTAACAACCTACAATATATACCAATGTCGTATGGACGTGAGTGGTGTGAGGGCTGGAGACCTGACCGTGCAAAACTAAACGTGTAGTCCAGACCAGGAGTATTGGGAAGTGTTTCGTGCCGGCGTCAGCGTTATCGGGAAAGGACGTTTGGGATGTGACGACCGGGAAACAACATAGTGATATATAACAAACGGCTGGACAATCACTTTATCTTGGTGATATAGGCGCGGTCAGGCGACAGTTTAATCTTAGAAATTTGGTATTGATGATGTTTTGGAAGAAATTTAATATTTTTCAGTTGCAGTAATTCATAAGTCGTGTGAAGTAACGTGGACATTTTGGGACATTAGACGTCAACCTAAAACATACAGTGGTAGTGGACTATCGTAATTCTATAGGAACTTTATTGATTTTTTTTTGTGTGTGTTTAGCTTGTTTACATTTTGATAAATTGGCATTTGGTATTTGTTTATGTAAATAAAATTTGGAAATGCACATCCTGACTCTTTACTGACCCGTATCCAAGCCAACCGCTCAGCCGTCTTGTGACATTTGGTGTCAGAAGTGGGATGTTTGGTTTGGATACATTGGCTAGACTGAGGTTTTGAACTATTTCTTTAGTAAAATTGACAAATATTCTTTAGGTCTTTCGGTTAATAAAACTTAAACTTTTGGTCGTTAAAATTGACTAGGTTTATATTAATTAATAACCTTATAGTAAATTACATACTAGGAATTTTGACTGTCGTCTGTGTAAACCATTATTATAACATGTTTACTTTTCTTTAAGCTAAACGTTAATAACACTGTCAGGAGTCTACCCCATAGCCTGACAAGGTTGTTCAATGTTTAGTTACTATTTTTCAGTTGTGTTTTGTTAAGCAACCCCAGGAGGAAATTTTTGGTGAGATTGGTGAAATTGATTGCATTTGTGATTTTGTTGTGGACCTACTTTGGTGAGGAATCCTTTTCCATACTGTAGGTATTGCTTATTTACATTTAAGTGTCGCCTTTGGTCATGGCTGACATAAATAAGTTGGTTGATGCTGGGAAGGCTTTGGGTTATGATGGGGAGGAACTTAGGGTTTTCGTAAAGGCCGAACAGAATAGATTGAGAGATGAAAGGGCTCAGGAAAGGGAGTTTATACGAGAGGAGGAGGAGAGAAGGCGTGAGGCGGAGGTAAGAGCGGAGGTAAGAAGGAGAGAGGAAGAGTTAGAAAAGAGAACTCAGGAAAGGGAGTTTATACGAGAGGCGGAGGTAAGAAGGAGAGAGGAAGAGTTAGAAAAGAGAAAGTTTTTGATAGAACAAGAGGAGAGGGCACGTGAACACGAGATTAGAAAGATGGAGATAGCTAAGAAATGTGGCATTTCATTGGGACAGTCAAACCCTAGGGGACCTAAGATTCCACCCTTTGACGAGGCACATGATGAGATCGATAGCTATTTAAAAAGGTTTGAGATCTATGCCACTGCACAGGGCTGGGACAAATCCCAGTGGGCCATGTATTTAAGTGCTTTGCTTAAAGGGAGGGCTTTGGACGTGTATGCTTTAATGCCGGTTGAACAGTCAAGTAATTTTGAATACTTGAAGAGTGCTTTACTTCAGAGATATGATTTGTCGGAAGAGTCCTTTAAACGTAAGTTTAGGAGCAGTAAGCCGGAAACAGGTGAGAGTTTTGCTCAGTTTAACACTCGTTTGCGTAGTTATTTCAGCAGATGGATTGAACTAGCAGAATTGGAGAAGGACTACGAAAATTTGTTTGATTTTATGGTACGGGACCAATTTTTATTTATGTGTAACACAGAATTGAGAACGTTTCTCGCAGAGAAGAGATGCAGGACGTCGGACGAGTTGGCTCAGATGGCAGATTGGTATCGCAATGCTAGATTTACCTCGGCAGTAAGTTTAACAAAGCAAAGTAAGAAGCCAGTGCAGAATAAGTCGGAGAATAGGGCCACGGGAAGTAATCAGTCAAATCAGCCACTGAGTCAGTCTAAGGTAAAAGCTGAAGGTAGGAGGTGTTTTAAGTGTAACAGCACAAGTCATTTAGCTAATGAATGTACTAGTCCAGCACAATGTTATGTTTGTAATAGGAGCGGCCATATAGCGAGGGAATGTCCGAAAAGGCATAAAGTGGCTAGTATGCTAAGCAATGAGGAGGACGACAAGGAAGTAGGCGCGGAAGTGCCACCGGAAGGAGCTTTTACTTGTGGAGCATGTACCATCATTACTGACACAGTAACAACGTCCACCGCACCGATGACGTTGGGCAGGAGTGAGCCCGTGACGGTAAACCTTGTTTCAGGTGTGCAAAATTCTATGCCCGTACTTAATGGTAAGGTAGACGGTAAGGTGGTTAAGGTGTTAAGGGATACAGGTTGCAGCGGCGTAGTTATACGTAGAAGTTTGGTACCAGTAGAAGCTTTCATAGGTGTGTTGCAGAAGATAAGGTTAGCTGATGGGTCGGTGATTAGTGTACCGATGGCAGAGGTCGAGATACAAACCCCATATTTTACAGGAAAGGTAAGTGCTTGGTGCTTTGAGGACCCGTTGTATGACGTGATGATAGGAAATATTCCAGGAGCGCTAGATCCAGATAAGCCAGAACGGACGGAAATTGGGGCGGTTGAGACCAGACTTCAAGCTAAGGTAAGAACACAACCTTATAAAGGACTAAAGGTACCCGAAATTATTCGGAAGGAGATTACGAGGGAAATGATGGTTGTGGATCAGAAAAATGATGCTACCTTAAGAAAAATACGTGAATTAGTATTGAGTAAAGATGTTGTGTCGGAGAGTGGTAAGGCTAGATATTTTGAGAAGAGTGGTATGATATTTAGAGAATTCAAGTCGTTGACTATAGCAAATGGACAAGTGTTTACACAGTTGGTGGTGCCAAAACCACATAGAGAGGTAGTTATGCGTTTAGCACATGAGTCTATTTTGGGAGGACATTTAGGGACTAGGAAAACAGTTATGAGAGTTTTGTCTGAGTTTTTCTGGCCGGGTGTTCAGGCGGATACGAGACAATTTTGTCAGAGTTGTGACATTTGCCAGCGTACTACTCCTAAAGGTAAGACTGCTAAAGTACCGTTGCAGAAGATGCCTTTGATAGACGAGCCGTTTCAACGAGTTGCCGTGGATCTGATAGGTCCAATACATCCAGTTACGTCAAAAGGTAACCGTTATATTTTAACCCTGGTAGATTATGCAACTCGTTTTCCAGAGGCAGTACCATTACCGACAATAGAAACAGAGCGTGTGGCAGAGGCCTTAGTAGATATATTTTGTAGGGTTGGAGTTCCGCGGGAGATGTTGAGTGACATGGGGTCTCAGTTTGTATCGGGTCTAATGTCTAAGGTAAGCCGTTTAGTATCTATGAGGCAGTTGACGACCACACCGTATCATCCCATGTGTAATGGTCTTGTAGAAAGATTTAACGGGACGTTGAAGCAAATGCTGAAGAGATTATGTAGCCAGAAACCGAAAGATTGGGATAAGTATGTTAATGCGGCTTTGTTTGCTTATCGGGAGGTGCCACAGGAGTCACTGGGTTTCTCACCGTTTGAGTTAGTGTATGGAAGACAGGTACGTGGGCCTATGACTATTTTGAAGGAACTTTGGTCAAACGAAAGTGTTGATCCTGAAGTGAAGTCTACTTACCAGTATGTGACTGACCTGCGCGAGAAACTGGAGATTACGTCACAATTAGCCAGGGACAATTTGCGGAAGGCTGCTAACAGGTATTGCAGGTATTATGATAGGAAGGCGAGGACTCGGACGATGAAGGTAGGCGAAAGAGTATTAGTTTTGTTACCAACAGATAACAATAGGCTTTTGATGCAGTGGAAGGGTCCATTTAAGATTGTTGAGAAGTTAGGAAACGTAGATTACAGGATAGAAATGAATGGGGTATTGAAAACGTTTCATGCAAATCTGCTTAAGTTATATGTAGACAGGAGTGTAGACAGTGTAGAAGGTGTAGGCAATGTAGGGTCGTTGGCCGTAATCGAATCAGAAGAAGAAAGTGACGCAGGTGATCAGGTATTATCAGGTCCGGCTAATATAAGGAAGGAGTGGTCAGATGATGTTTATGTCTCGGACCAGCTGAATACCGTAGAAAGAGAACAAGTCAAGTCCCTGCTTAGTGAGTACGAAGATGTATTGTCAGATGTGCCGGGTCTAACACATCTGTTAGAGCACAAGATAGTGACTAGTACGGAAACTCCGGTAAGACTTAAACCTTTTCCATTACCATACGCAATGACAAAGATTGTCGAGGATGAGGTGCAGTCTATGCTAGATCAAGGGTTCATCGAACCATCAGATAGTCCGTACAGTTCACCATATCTATTGATTAAAAAAAAGGACTGTTCTAATAGATTTTGTATAGACATGCGAGCTTTGAATAATATCACGGTGTTTGATGCCGAACCAATGCCTAACGCCGATGATATATTCGCAAAGTTGGCAGGTTGTAAGTATTTTTCGAAATTAGACTTGTCAAAAGGGTACTGGCAGATCCCGTTGGAGAAAAGTTCAAGAGCCAAGACAGCTTTCCAGACACCATTAGGTTTGTTTCAGTTTGTAGTTATGCCTTTCGGTCTCGTTACAGCAGGTGCCACTTTCACGCGCATGATGCGCATGTTGCTAGAGAGATTAGAACATACAGACAATTTCATTGATGATATCATGATCTTTACCATTACGTTTTCGCAGCATATGGACACTCTCAGACAACTGCTTAAGCGTTTACGTATAGCGGGCCTCACAGTTTACGTATAGCGGGCCTAGTAAGTGTTTCATTGCGTGCAGAGAGATAGATTGTTTAGGCCATATTGTAGGGGTTGATGGTATGTATCCTACGCCGGATAAGATTGAAGCAATCCAATCAGCGGATCGACCTACTACCAAAAGACAAGTGCGGTCGTTCTTAGGGCTAGTAGGATTTTACAGGAGATATATACCCAATTTTAGCCTGATAGCGTTACCACTGACCGATTTGACCAAGAAAGGTCAGCCTAACAAGGTAGGTTGGGGTGAAGCGCATGAGAAAGCTTTTTCTTCACTTAAGCAAGCACTAATGAAGAAACCAATACTGAAATTGCCCGATTGTGCAAGGAGTTTCATCCTTCAGACTGATGCCTCAGAGGGTGGACTAGGCGCAGTTTTGTTACAAGAAGATGAGGACCGGAAGTTACCGGTGGCTTATGCTAGTAGGAAATTGAAAGGTGGGGAATTAAACTATTCCACAATAGAGAAAGAGTGTTTGGCAATTGTGTGGGCTATTCAGAAGTTTGGAAAGTATCTGTATGGGAAAAGTTTTGTGTTAGAGACTGATCATCAGCCATTGACTTACTTGTCGAGTATGAAAGGGTCAAATTCCAGGTTACTTAGGTGGTCTTTGAGTTTGCAGCCTTACAGGTTTACAATTGTTGCCATTAAAGGTAGTGATAATGTTGGGGCTGACTATTTGAGTCGCTTGTGATATTTGGAGAGTATTATCTTCCTTAAAACTTAATGTGGGAACACAGTACTGCGTACTCTTTTGGTTGGGGAGGTATATGTCACATTAAGTTTTATGAGTAAAGGGTTATTTACTTAGTTAAGGCGAGACTACGCCTCTTTTTATATGCCGTGTGGTTTAAATTGGCTGCTTTAATACATTTTCTGGTGGCTAGTAGTTTTAATTGTACATTATGTAAATCAGAATGCTTGGGTTAAGCGTGCGGTTGGGTGAGTAGATTTTACTAGTTGAGTGTGGTGCATGGGAATTGGGTGCTTGTAGTGTATAAAAACCCTGCGTTGTAATGACTCGTGGGGTAGACGATTTTTTGGCATGATAGCTGGATAGTGAAGTGGAGATTTGTGTGTGAGATGTAGATTCTTCTTGGGGTAAATACTTTTAATTTACATTGATTTTATTGTGTTAATGGTTTTAGAAATTTTGTGGCTTTAATGAGCAGCTTTTGGTCTGTTGATTTATCGCAAACAACGCCGGAAAATGACAAATGGCTGTATAGCTAATTTCTCATTTTCCTGCACTGTTAAATCGGAGAACTATTACGTTGAATGTTTTGTAAGATTTTCATTTAAGCCATGGTTAAATAAGCTATTTCTTTTTTGTAACTATTTTCAAAGAAACAAACATTGTGATAATTTATAATTAATCGTCTGCTTAGCAGTTCATAGTTGTAAATGCTAATGTTGTATTGTTCAAATGATATTTGGATAATGTCAAATGCTGTATAATTGTATCATAACACAGTTCAGTACTTTGAATTGTTGTTTTCAGAAAACTTTGTGGGAAAAGATGCTATCATATTATATTGTCTTGAGATGTTTGTAAAACATAATGTTAAGTAGAGCTGTTAGAGCTCTTATTAGGTAGTTGCTATAATATTTGTTATACTTCCTATAGGTTGCTTCTTGTTGATTGATGTTGTTTGTAACAACCTACAATATATACCAATGTCGTATGGACGTGAGTGGTGTGAGGGCTGGAGACCTGACCGTGCAAAACTAAACGTGTAGTCCAGACCAGGAGTATTGGGAAGTGTTTCGTGCCGGCGTCAGCGTTATCGGGAAAGGACGTTTGGGATGTGACGACCGGGAAACAACATAGTGATATATAACAAACGGCTGGACAATCACTTTATCTTGGTGATATAGGCGCGGTCAGGCGACAGTTTAATCTTAGAAATTTGGTATTGATGATGTTTTGGAAGAAATTTAATATTTTTCAGTTGCAGTAATTCATAAGTCGTGTGAAGTAACGTGGACATTTTGGGACATTAGACGTCAACCTAAAACATACAGTGGTAGTGGACTATCGTAATTCTATAGGAACTTTATTGATTTTTTTTTGTGTGTGTTTAGCTTGATTACATTTTGATAAATTGGCATTTGTATTTGTTTATGTAAATAAAATTTGGAAATGCACATCCTGACTCTTTACTGACCCGTATCCAAGCCAACCGCTCAGCCGTCTTGTGACAATATGCTCCGGACAAAATCTTAGTCTTAAAAATAACAAAGAGCAATAACTCTAGATATGCTCCGGACAAAATCTTAGTCTTAAAAATAACAAAGGGCAATAACTCCAAAATTATGCAAGCAAGAGTTGTTGTTCTTGTGCACTGCACTTCTCCACCATGAGATCTATCCACCCATAAAGTTTGAAGTTGATAGCTATTTTACTTTAGGAGATATGCTCCGGACAAGTTTAGTGACGGAAGGACGGAATGACGGAGGGACGGAATGACGGACAGAGAGCATTACTTTATCCCCTCGCCGAAAACGGCGGGGGATAATAAAGCTTCTGTTGTTCACTCAATCAATTTGCTTGCTTGCTTGGGGTCAAATGCCACTTTCAACATTATTACACTGGTACAGTGACAAATCATTTCATGCAAGCCACCAGTTGCTCATCCCACTTAGGAATACTACTTATCAGACGCCCATTATATGCAATGATGACTCTTGTCATATTAACATTTATTTTTTCAACTATTGTATGAAAGTTGGCCTAGCTGATGTTCAATGTCAAAACCCCAGGATTGTAAGCCCAGTGCGTTACTACTGAGCTAGCTGGGTTTGGCTCATTTATTCAAGGAAAATGAGCCTGTGTGTGACATTTCCAACAATTTGAAATGTTCATGAGGTTCAAACATTGAGCAGCGAAGACAGCCACCTACTGTAAATATAATGTTACCTTTCTTGTAAATCTACGTCATAGTGAACACACAGTGTATATGTTTAGTATTATTTTTATTACAATGAAAAATAAACAAACTGCCATGTACCCAACACGATCGCTCACAATGTCATCAACCCAATAATAATTCTATACAATGTTGTAATGCTAATACTATGAGACTATTGTAACTTCACATTGGAAAAACCGAGCAAGCTGAGAACAAAACATATGTCACTTGTGACGTATTTATGACATCATTGTGTGGTCACATGACTACTATTTCTTGTAAATTTACGTCATAGTGAACACACAATGTATATGAAAAATAAACAAACTGCTACAATAGTGTGTGACAAAATTTACATGCAATCTATGATCTTCTGAATAGTAGTCAATTATTTGTGTTTTTAAAGAATATTTGAATATTCACTTGGTGTCTGAGCATGAACCTAATGTTCGTAAGATACTTCTGAGTTTTTCCAACAACCTAATTTACGGACAATATCGGGGTTAATGTTACTTTCAACAGCCATGGTGGCTCCTGTCGGCTGAAATGATTTCGCCATATATCCTTGTCCCGCTAGACCAGCAAGCTTAATGCTGTCATCTAGCACTTGTGCGACTGAAGATGCAGATAATGCGGAATAAGGCGCTTTTAGAGTCAAGAACAGGGGTCCATTTAATTCCCTGTAGCATTTAGTCCTATCAATATAATCCCTAAGAGAATTGACTGGATCCAGCTTGACAATGCTACTGTGCAGGATTGTCATTTTTTATACCGAATAAAGTTACAGTACATCCGGTATCAGGAAATTGTACCTGGTCAACACTGAAGACAAAGTTTACAGGGCCTTAGGCACAGCATCTGAAGGTCTTAGCATGAGTGTTAGCGCTAATAGAGTAATTGACTTTAGGCGCAGATCTTTAATGTTAAGACCGGCGTTTTCGGGCCATCCTATGAATAAATCATGAAAATGCTTGATGGGCATGACTTTAGAATGTGCCATAGGTGCACGAGTACCAGATTTAACCAGACCTTTAACCAGTAAATGAATTTCTGGAAGATCCGCAATATTTTCTCTGCTGAATCCCTTGTACATATGACCAAGCGCAGCTGATGCCGTTTGTAGTGAAGACAAGGGTCGATCCGCCAATTTTGAAATTTCGCACAAAAAATTTGCAATAATGCTCGAATTAATCGACGGGAAAGTTATGCTCGAGGATTCACAGAATACCGCTCATTTACTTATAACCCTATCATACGACTGGACGGTACTGGGGGCTAGGCAATATATAAATCGCTCAACTGCCACATTAGACCAGTTCATACTTAATAGCCTATCCCGCCAAATATTCTCCAGGTGTAAAGTTTCCACTTTGGATTTCACCGAGGCTCTGGGATCGATCCCATCCCCATACATGATCTGTGATTGTTCAGTAATCTTATCAGAGCTGTCACAGACAGTTTCTTTAGTTTCAGATACCATGGTTGGCATTTCCATGCTGGGGCTATTATCGTTGCATACGCCCTCTGTGATTTTATCACTTCTAAAACCCGAGATATTTGACAAAATGGTGGGTTCACATTATTGTTTTCTGAACCCCAATTGGTTTGTGCTAGGGCATCCACCCCTTCTGTTAGTGGTTCCAAGTAACGACTGTTGAACCGACTTATTTGCGCATTTAGACAGGTTGCAAAACGATCCACAGTATGCAGACCCCAAAGTTTGTCTAGGTAGTGATACAAGCGCGGATGTAGACGCCAGCTGTGTTTGTCTGGCGTCCTTGACAAAAAATCCGCCTCTGTATTGGACTTTCCTGCTATATGCGCGCACTCTATTGAGATCCGACTCTCTATAGCCTCCGCCCATACCCCAGAGGGCAGCGGAATATCTTTGACGTGTTATTGTCAAACTGAGAGCTGACGACTAATGACGCATATTCGTCCTGTAAATATAACAGCCTATCTGGTTCGATTGTCGTTAATTACTTCAATAGAGTTTCGTTATATCGCCCGCAATTAGCGATCACGTTGTACACAGGCTGGTCTGCACACTGGATGCCCTGACGAGAATCATTCAATTGAAGATCCACTGTTAACTGAATTCTAGCTAGAGCGTCCCTGATAGACTGATATTCTCCTTGTATATCCGGACTAGCCGTTCCAGTGGCACCGGAAATAGAGCTGGAGGCAACATGGCTGCCTGAATCGTGGCTGACGATGTGCTCAAAATCCTGAGCTGATATCGGGCCTGTTGATGCCCTCGGTTGACGAACCGTGTCACTATGTAATCCGTGAATTCTTACTTCTTATGATGCGAATCTTCGATTAACAACATCGATGAATTCGTCTAGTTTAGCTTCCATAACAAACAAGAGCTTCGCAGAGCAGCGCATATACGCCTGATTTGGCTTGTCAGTAACCTGGGCTTGTCAGTAACGTGAGCTTGGATGATAGATAAAAATATTTCAAACAGACAGACAGACAACTGGTGCCATAACATAGTATGACCTTTTGAGTGTAAATTGAAAATGATTTTATGCACAACTATATGCCAAACAGTTATTTTGCAAGTTTCAGTTCATTCCAATTCAAAGTGTGACGAGTTGCTCACAAAAGAAATATAGTGAATTTCAATCAATTCAAGGGCAGATAATACAAGAAAGACCCAAGCTTTTTGATTTTCTGAAGTCTTATGCATAACCAAATATCAGGGTTACATTATGGCAAGATTCATTTCAATCCAATTAAATTTGTTGGAGTTGTGCACACACACGCACAAATAAATCTGTAAATTTAAACTATTTGTGAAGTAAAGGGCAGATAAATCAGGAACTACTTTAAATATGAAAATATATTTAGTCCTAAGCACAAATAGACAACCTACAGAGTCATTATGGTAAGTTTCCTTTCATTCCCATCCAAAATATATGAGAAAATGAGCTGTCAAGAAATTTTGTTTTTTCATCAACTCAAGGGCAGATAATCCAAGATAACTCAAGAATGACTGGAGCATTTTGAATTGAAAAGTCTAATGCAAAACTAGACATCATAGAGAGTAATTGTGTCTTGGTTCAGCTCATTTCAATTGATAGTTAAGGAGGAGTTGCACACAAAATACAGTAGTTTTTGTTTAATTCAAGGGCAGATAATTAAAGATTTCTCAGGAATGACTGGAGCGATTTGAATTTCAAAGGTCTTATGCACAACTAGACATCATAGGGAGTAATTGTGTGTAGTTTCAGCTCATTCCCATTGATAGTTTAGGAGGAGTTTCGCACACAAAAAACAGTGATTTTGGTTATATTCAAGGGCAGATAATTAAAGATTTCTCAAGAATGACTGGAGCGATTTGAATTTCAAAGGCCTTATGCACATCTAGACATCATAGGGAGTAATTGTGCCAAGTTTCAGTCCATTCCCATTGATAGTTTAGGAGGAGTTGCGCACACAAAAAAAATGCTAACGGACGGACAGAAGGACGGACAGACGGATGGACTGACGACCGAGGCCATAACATAATACGACCCTTCGGGCGTATAAAAATTATCAGAGGAAGTGAAAAACATGTCCTCACTCGCGAGCGATCAAACTGAGAACAAATAATACGTCACTTGTGACGTATTCCTGTCATCATTGTGTGGTCACATGACTACTATGATGGTGTACAAGTACTTTGAGACCTTATCTAGCTACTAAACGCATAGTGAAGGCACTGGCCAGACTTTGCAGATGCACAGGCCGGTCAGAGTCTTTGCTAGGTTGAGAATTGAAGTTGCTGGAAATCTGACACACAGGCTCAAATATTTTCTAATACTTAGTTTAAAATTTTATTTTCAATGCATTTCAACACTACATTGTACTTGTTCATTGGAATTACACTGTTAAGATGGTTCAATTGACAAGAATCTTTATGAAGACAGATAAAAGACCTATGGCTCTCATACACCATCGATATGATTGACAAAATTGGGTTGACAATATCATAAATGATGTGTAGTTGATATTGTTGACTGATCAATGTATTTAATCATTATCATCAATAGTATTCATTATGCAGGGAAAAAGACTAGCGGGGGCCCAATCACCAATGGCCCCTAGATTTTGGGCCGGGCTCCTAGACTTCTGGAGAAAATGCCAATATCTCTAATTTTAAATGTTGAATTTACGCAGTCTGGGCCCCTTAGTTAAAGTTTTTAGTCTTATTCCCTGTTTTGTATTTGCTCTTAAAGTTAGTACAAAATCTTCTCACCTCATAATGAAGCTGTAAACAATCAAAGACATCTGGACTTGTCTGTTCCATCGTTGATGGCACATATTTGTGAAGGAAGCTCAGATTGTCCGCATATTTATCATCGGCGTTAATTGATAGTCTAATAGCCTTGTTGAGACAGACGTTCAGGAACAAAGGGTTAATAATGTCCTGGGGTCTTGGGTTGGTTGCCAGCTACATTAGAAATTGAATTTGTATGAGGTAAAACAGCACTTGAAACATTACACGAGATCATGTCGTATTACTGCAGCTGACGCACTGTTCTTTCTCAAACAAATACTAAGCAAATTTCTTACTTTTTCACAATATATTCTACCACATTTGATGGTCTTTTCTCAAGTTTCTTTTATTTCTATTCTAAGGAAATTATTTGTAGAATGGACAAAAATTAAAAGCTATCTCAAAACTTTTAACTCCATACCAAGTTATACATTTGAAAACCGGAGACAATATTAGTGAAGAAATACCAGAAACTTGGTAACAATGCTTGAAAAACAATTATTATTGTGAAAGTCTGAAAAAATCTGACATAAGTTATCTTTAAAATGAGGTTAAACTTTTTTATTTTTTCTTTAAATTTAAAGATACAATCATGAGTTTAAGTAATGAACATAAAGCTACCTTTTCCATGAGTATGTCACAGAGAATTTCTGAGAAATCCCCATCTGCCATACACAGATATCTACGTAATGCCTGAAAGTGGTTCTCTAGTTGTAGTTCATGGATAAAGTAGCTCACAACGCTCTCATTTACAAGGGAAATTCTGAAAATTAAACAGTACATCAACTTATATTTGAGCCTGTGCATGACATTTCAAACAATTTGAAATGTGAACACAGCAAAGATTCTGGCCAGCCTGTGCATCTGCACAGTCTGACCAGAGTCTTTGCTTTGCACCTTACAAATAGATCAGGTCTAGATATGTCTTCAGACAAACAGTCAATATTCCAGTTGTCCTGCTGAACTGTCTAGGCTACTCGATAATTAAATCATGCATGTTTCAAATTGTTGGAAATTGTTACAAATTGCACAGGCTCATTTTACTTAACCCTTATCCTTCTGAATTTATATTTTATAAGACACATTGCCAATATTTGGGACATCATTACAAGTTAAACTTATTTTTTTCATTGATAAAAGCTATATACAGCAGGCAGTAAAGGCTTAGATCAATAACACATATGTGTTCTGATCTTTGTCTATTCTGACTGCCAAAGATTTCTATATAGCAGAAAGATGTTGTGAACTGCATGGCAAAGGATTAAATTCTGAGCTTTTGTGGCAAAAAACTATCCTGCAACAGCAAATAAAACCTCAGGTAATCTCTATATTTTTTATTTCTAATAGACATAACGTTTATCTTTTATGTTTTGGCATGATTTTGATGGATTTTATAACGACTTTAATCACTTTTAAGAAATTAATAAGGCTCTTTTTTTAATAATTTTCATAAAGAAAACCATTGAATCAAGGATTTTTAAGATTTATGCGAACCAAAACCTACTGAGCACGTAAAGGTCCAGTGATAGTTGACTCAATGACGACAGATAACGGCAGATATTCGTGTCCCTCGATGTCCGTCTGTGTATTTGTATAGCTGCCATATCCATCATAATGTAACTCAGGTATACTAAACTTGACTTGTGGTGGGTTGTCTGAAAGGTAGAGGATACTGAATGAGTGGTCATAGAGTAACAAATTTATTAAACTGGTTTTCTATAAATAGATAAAAAAATCTGTTTTAGAGGACATAAATTCCATATTTGATTAATGATTTGACCCAAATTGTTGCAATAAATCAATAGAATAATTGATTTTCATCCATTGATTTTTTTTCCGTTAATCATAAATAACTGTCTAGGATATTGACATAATCACATGCATTAATTTCATGATGTATTTGTCACTCTAAAGAAAATGCACTTTTAAGATTTTTTTTTTTGCAAATTTATGTGAAATGGTATAATCATTCTGAGCTAGTTTGTCAAGAACACTGAGTCACAGTAAATTAGTACATATATATCTGATAGCGGATTTCCTAATGATCTTTCCTTACTGATTTATCCAATAAGGTGCTTATACTTTTCCCATTTTCATATGAAAATATGAAAACTGCTTTGGGAATAAACATTTGTCTAAGAAAGCAAGGGTAAACTTGGTGAGCAGTTCATCAAAGATTCCTTGTTATACCTTTTACAGCACTGTCAAATCATAGGCTTTTTAAAGAGTAAGTAGAATTCAATCTCAGGCGCTCATGGGCCTCTTGTTCAGTTTTATCAGATTTTATGTATCAGCTCTATATCTCCAAGGGTTAAGAAAAAAAGTCTAAAAAACTGAAATTTCCTGGTAATTTTCTAAGTCCAGCATCGGTATCTTCCACAAAAATCAATAGACCAGAACCACAAAAATCAATGGACCGGAACCAAACTTGAACTCGTTCTGTCATTGATGTGGACTCACATACCAAAAATCAGCTCAATATCTCCAAGGGTTAAGAAAAAAAGTCCGGAAAACTGAAATTCTGGACTGACAGACGGACGGAGCGCAAACCTATAGTCCCATTCGGCTTTCGCCGGTAGGGGACTAATAAGCTCATAAAAATAAATAAATTGTTAAGATCTCTTATTACATACAACTTACCCAGAAAATCAAACTTATCCAAGTAAGGTTCAACATATGCTTTAGTCCATGTCAGCTCCTTGTTTGGTGGGACAACTTTTTGTAATACTGAAATAAAGATTATCATATTTCCCATATCTTTTCACAAAACTTTTCATATGTAACCAGTCACATGAAAAATGACCATATCACAAGCACAAAAAGTGATGATCCTAATGTCAGACTGCGCAATCTGCACAGTCTAACTAGGGTCAAAACTTTTTGCATGTGGCAAGCAAACCTAGAACAATCAATCTACCTTTCTTTAAAATTTTTTATACATATGACCTTTAGTTTACCTCTGATGGACCCTATCTCTTTTTCAAGTATTAATGTAAAGGAAATCTAAGATGGTCTTATTTGTGTGGCTGGTCACATTTATATAGTTATATTATTGTTAAAAATATTAACATATTGAAACATTTTAAACTGGTCCAACTGGTTACATTCATTCCTTTGAGATTTGCACATTCTAAAATATATACAGGATATTGAATAACGGTCATGAAATACGAAATGGAATAAATGAGTTTTTATCTGTTTTATCTGGTTTGGATAATAAATCATATGAAACACTATTATCACTCAAGATAATAAGGGATCAATTTCTTCATCACAAAGTTAGAATTTTAAAAAAGATAAAGTATGGTTAGTGATATATACTAATATTTATGCCAGTCATGGCAGTGATGTGCCTAGGTCAGAATTTTTGGGGGACACAGGTGTCCCCCTACCTTAATTTCAAGGGGACAATTGGAAATTTTGGGGGACAAACTATAACAACTATTTCTACCTTTTAATTTGAGTATAATTTTCTGTCCTTGCTGGATTTCCATAGCTTCAACGCTGGTTTCAAGTCAAATTCTTTTGGAAATTTCGTTCCCTCCCTTTGTTGTGGAAGAAGATGACTGGGTAATGTCACTGTCTGCATTGGCAGACATAGACGGCGCTGGATCGAAGGTTTCGTAGCCATCTCCGTCGATTCATCGTCTGCTAGTTTTCTACTTTTTCCCGACAAAGTCAGTCAAGTGCATCTGTCGTTTCGCCATTTTAAATTTAGTAACAATTTTAAGACTGGTTTTCGTTATTCTATATTAAAATCGGCTGAATCAAATGGTAATTTTTGGGGTCACAGTCAAGTTTGTGAAAGTGTGCTAATTACGCGACCGGTTCACAATATTTTAAATCAAAATCTGCAAAATTAAATGGTAAATTTCGGTCCACAGTCAAGTCTTTATGGGTGCACTGTGTACGCGTAACAATAGACAATGCGTGAAATATACTATCATAACAAATATAAACGCCCCAATCAAGTAGGACTTTTTTCGTAAGTCTATTACAGAAAATAAAAGATCATGGAATTCTGAGCGCGCCCAAAATCCCGCAATGGCTTAGATATGAGGGGACATTGGGAATAAATTTGCGGGAATCCCGCGATGGCGCGGCCTAGGCACAACACTGGTCATGGGTTTTTTAACTTCACTTTGTTCCTTTCGTTTCTAAGGAAAAAAGTGAAGTTATAGGACCATGGTTTGAAAAAAGTGGATCTTGATCAATTTGTTTGTTTGTGTGCAGTTTAATGCCACTTTCAACATTATTACACTAATATCATGGCGGCTGGTGCTAGGGCTCCGTACCGGTACTCGATATATATCGAATACTGGTATTTTACGTTCGATAGATATAATGAATCGAATGAATCTGTATCGGAAAAAAATATCGATCAACATATGAATATGAAACATTAATGGAATACAGTGGAATATCTATATGTCGAACTTCGAGGGACTCACCAAAAAACTTCGACGTATAGAAAGTTCGACGAACGGATAAAGACGATCTTCGGGACGAAGACATATGTGGCCATCCTCACACTAAGGGACGACTGAAACTGGTGGCAAAATAACGGACGTATTTGATTAGCGTGATGAATTCATTGAATATTAAAGATGATACTTATTTTTATTTACATTTTTATTTGTTTATAAACATCATATAAAACATTCATTTAAATCACAAAGCAAAAAAATTTTCAAAGAAGCCATTCATTTACAATTTTACATGTGCTTACATGTACTGTTAGATCTATAAGACAATGATTTTTGTGTTAGAGGTTTACATTTCGCGTGTCTCAAGCAAAACATATCTGATAATGATTTCTGCATATATAATTTCCTGAACAAATCATTCTCGGATTGGTTACCAAGTCCTTCCTTGGGTACGTCATGTTTGGTCGATGTTGATGGCTATACCCCCGTGTCTACCGGGTACTTCACCAATCAAGTCCTGCGTGGCATTGGCTTTACATGCTTCTGTTGTCAATGAGAATTACAAATTTAATGTCGTAGGTTCTATGCATTTTGCCGATCCTTTTCATTTCAAAACAATTAATCACTTAACCTTTCACATTCTCTATCTGTTACAAACAATCAAACCCAATCAGGTAAACAATCGATATCCAATACTGAGATCCCGCGTGTCAATTACTGTGGTTGACAGGTCGAATGTGTGAAAAACTACCTCGATTGCAATTTTCATCAATCAAGGTTGGGGTTTGTCGTAAAGAGGTGTGAATGCACACAAACAATAGAGATGGGACCTTGAAATTGGTTTGACGTACGGAAAAATTTCGAGCAATGGATAACGATGTATGGAGGTTGAAATACATAGAAATAAAGAGTAAATAGATCGGGACTTGAAAAACACTTCGACGTAAAGATAACTTCGTCTTATGGACATTCGACGTAAAGATATTTGACTGTAATTAGAAAAAGAACACAATTTTCAGTGGTTACAGCTGCAAAAACGGTAAAATTCATTGCCAATCAACTAAAGTTTGGTCCTTATGCATAAAGGCAGTATTTTTGAGGACCCTAAAAAGTAAATGGTCATTCCATTTCATTCGGCATTTTAAAAGAAATTGCCTACCTGCCCTATAAAAAAATAAACATCCCATTCTTATTAAGTTTAATCCGTTATTCAATCACACAAAGACAGTTAATAAAATCATATTAAATTCTCAACATGAAGGAAAGGGTCTGAATTCCATTCCCACGAGGTTTAAAACCAACTGTCGCGTGTCAGCTCTGGAAACTTTTCTAAAAGTAGCCAAAACATCTGGCGTCGGCACCTTTGATCAGCTGTTCAACCTTTTGTAAAATAAACTCTACCAAGTCCTTTACTCTACTTTGAGACGTAACTGTTTATTTCTTGTGGATTTTGGCAAGAAAGCCTTGGATCATTGATTTTTTCTTGATTAATGAAACAAAAGGGAAAACTACCGGTACTTTCTTTTTATACATCTAAATTGCTTACTTTCGTAATTTTCGATTAAAAAGATTATTTTTTGTTGAGAAATGAAATAAAAAGTCATGATTTGCCTTTGTTTAGGGAAGATTTGTAATTACGACTACCTGGCTTTAGGCATTCCATCTAATTTTGACCCGTTAATTTTAGTCAGACCAAGCCAATTTTGATTATGAACATTCACATTCAATTGGAAGAGAGTAAGTATAAATTCATTTTTTACACATTTGACCATCATGTAAATCTTAAAGAGCTGAAGCATATCTGCATACTTTAAAAGTGTAATGTGCACCTGTACTCTGAGACTCTGGTATTTGTCACCAACATACCGGACAGACTGGATTACATTATTTTATTTGCAGTTGCTCAAAATGCGTGTCTTATAAGGAATAACAAACTCTATTTTGTGTGTTTTATTGAAATTAGGAATATCATATGATATATTGAATATCGTTAATTTTTTATTGATACATATATCGTATCGATAAAACTGACTGATACGGAGCCCTAGCTGGTGCACCTTTCTATGGTTTCCTGTCATTTTTAACACAAGTACAACCACAACATTTCATCCAAGCCTCAAGCTGCTCAACTCAATCAGGCATACTATTTATCATTCACCTATTAGTGGGAGACAAATGACTTGAGTAACATTGACTGTTGTTAACCTTTGTCATGCTGAATAAATTTTGGCAAAAAAAATTGCATTGAAATCAAAGGGCTAAAAGTACTGAAAGCACCAAACGTTGGCAAATTTTCATTGGAAACACTAAATCTGTTGATAATTCTGGTGTGAAAGTGACATGCAGGTTGTGCAGGCCAAGATCAGACTGCACATAAGTGCAGGCTGATCTTTGTCTATACCTCCTCCCAAAGCAGGAATATTTCGGGTTCAGCATGACATGGGTTAAATGTCACATGAAAGTTGGCCAAGCAAGGGATAGTACACATATCCCTAGAATTAACAGCCCTTGGTGTTAATGCTAATAAGTTGGCTGGATCTTAAAAGAAAGGACTTCTAAATTCTACAAATACAGAAGCAATCTCACAGAATCCCTTATTTGATCTTACAGAATCTCTTAATATTTTATGATCCTTGGGATCCTGGGTCACCTTTAGAGTCTTTCAGTTATATTGTGGCTGCTGCAGCCCCTAACAATGGATTCCTGGTATTTCTCACACCAGCCCTACTATAACATCCTTTCCCAGCCTCCAGCTGCTATCCCACATCGGTCTACAATTACAGACCCCATTTGTGGGAAACAAATAGTCGGAAGGGATGAGTGCCACCGTCGGGGATTGAAGCCATGACCTCTAGATTGACAAGCAAACACAATTAGTGTTGAAAGCCCTAAGTGCTAAGGATAGAGTCAACCAGATTAGGCATCTCAAAATATAAACTGACAGATAATTACCTCTTGTTTCTTCATCTTCTGGTATCTTCCCGCCAAACTGTCCCTGATATAACAATTTTTGTACCGTGGAGTCAGCTGAATGACCGTAAACATTTCTCTCCTTAAACATCTGTACTCGCTTTAAATCCATATCTACGTATTCTGACTCCTTCGTCACTGACATCTTACTGCTGCCTCTCAATTTTGGTATCACATCATGTGTAGCTGTGGACTCTGTGGTAGATGATTTAGATTTATGCATCCTAATACGGGGCTTGATGCTGAAATCTGTTGAGAAAAGAGATTCTTTGGTTGCGGACATCAGATCTGATTTCTTTATTTTTGGAATATCAATTTGTTGAGAGCTAGTCTGGGACACATGTCCATATTCACTTTGTGGTTTAATCTTCCATTCTAGCTGCTGGGTCTCTGTAGAAAAATGCATGGTTCCTGGTTTTAATTTCGGCACACTCTGATGTTCAGGTTCATCTGAAGGCTTGTTTGCATACTGATTGTCTATTGGTCGGATATGTGGGCGTGTCTCTGGCTGAGATTCAGACTCCATAGTCACATGTTTGTTTCCTACAGGTTTGACTTGGAAGCGTGAACTGCCATCAACTGGTGAGGTCTCTAGATTGGCATGATGGCCTTTAACAGATTTAACACCAGGTTTGACTGTTATACCATCCATCTTGGATTCTGTGGTTGCATGTTTATTATCATATGTCTAGAAAAGAAAGGAGATATCAAGAGATGTTTGTAAAACATTAGATTTATGCCTCCCATAGGAGCAGGTCAATGGCCTATTCTTTGTCAATTAACAAAGGAAAAATATGATGAGTAGTGTTATGGTTCTTGTGCACTGCACTTCTACTTAATGAGATCTATCCACCTATAAAGTTTCATCATTCTAGCTTGCATACTTTTTGAGATATGCTCGGAACAAAAATAGGCCCACAGACAGAACAACAGACCAACCTAACAGCCGACAAATGCAAAGCAATATACCACCTCTTCTTCAAATGGGGGTATAATAGGTACCCAAAAATATCCATTATCAGTAAATAAGAGAGGTCAGATAGCGCAAAACTATTCTATGTAAGAAAATATAAACACTTACAATAGTTTTGCACTGACCTGTTGTCCTAACATTCATGCTTTCTTGAATTGTAATTCTAAAAGGAGTTGTGAAAATCTCTGATTGTTTAGGAAAGGATTACTTCAGTTCCACAATGTCATATTTGGATGCTTTGAAGCTGAGGGCAGAAACACATCATGTCAAAGGGAAAGCTTACATCAAACTTATTTCAGCTTTGAAACTTAAACTACAGCTTGTTTCTGCCCTTGATTTTGTACCCTACAGTATACTTATTGATGGAAAGGTTGATTGAGCAGTCTTGGAATTTAAACTCAATATTTCTAGCACAAGAAACCTGTCAACAATATATCTAAAATCGACATAAGTATTGTATATACCATTTGAAATCTTTTTAATTTGAGGTGTTAGTTCAGTTGTAAATGGGCAGTCTTGTATCTAAATGGTGGGTAATGAAAAACAAATTTGACATTTTCTCCCTTTCCAACAATATTTCCACATTACCTGTATACTAGGTTTAAATTTTTCCTCTTCGTCATCTTGATCAAATCCAAAAGATGCGTTCAAACTTCTCTTCACTGGTGTTTTACGTCCAGCAGCGATCATGGGCTTAGATTTTGCTGACTTTGGAGAAGTACTCTTACCAGGGGAGACAATTCCATATCTAAATTCAAAACAAATTGCAAAATTAGAGGGTATCAAATAAGTGCTCATTAATTACTGAATTTATTAAACGAGTCATCTATAAACAGATAAAAATACCGCTCTTCCAATTTTTATCTATTTTAGATGACATGTTTAATAAATTTGGTATTAAATGAGCACAAATTGGATATTCTATATCGTCGCTGTTCTGCGCAAACCGCGTATGTCATTTTTGGCTCAAAAATTTTATACGCTCTTTAGAAAGGCGGTAACTTTATCCATATTCTGCGAAAAGGCTGGACATGATAGCCTATCGGATCACAAAGAAAATGACATGTGACAAAATTCTGGACATGGGTTGGATGATTTTTAATTTGTTCGAAAACAGCGTATCAGACAATCAAAACACTGTCAGTGGAAGTCGTGATCTTTTTCTATGGAAATCCGCCTGAATACGTCAAACAGGTAAGTAAAACTGTAGTTTAAACCTATATCATATTTTAACTTTACTATTGCACTTTATTGCAACGTTTTAAGGAGTTGTAATCACAGTGAAAAATGACTATTCAGAATTTCGTAGTGTCAGTCGTTTTTGCTCAAATATTTAACACTTTGTTTCTGATGGTGATCGAGCTATAATCAAGATTTGATACATAAAGAACATTATCAAACATGGCAAGCGTTTTATTCCGTGGTTTACTGGTTTAATTGAGAGAAAATAAGTTTTACGAGAATTTTGAATACATTTTCATAGCCCTCTATCACGCAAAATTAATTTATACGCGCTTTTCGAACTAAAACCTTTAAGGTATTCCTTTGGTATAAGGAAGCTATTTTCATTTATAAAGTACAAAAATAAAATATTTTACAGGATAATACGATACCCCTTTACGGAATGGATGTTTCATGACTTAATTGATACTTAATATCAATACTGATCGGTTGAATTGATAGAAAATGAAAGCGGCTTATAATTACCTAACTTGTTTTTAAGCAAAAGATTTGAAAGCACCATTGACATTAAATATACATAATTATGTAGATGAAGAAATATATTGAGAGTCCCTGGAAGCACCTATTACTAAAAAGGAAGCTATTCATCAAAAGCTACAAAAGTGCAATACTCCAGACAGTTCTATTTGAAAGGACAATTATTTGACTAGTTAATAATGCCCTTCCTAATAAAACTTTCTGAATAAGTATCTAACTAGAAAATTATTCCTTGTATAATAAGTATCTATGCACAGTTATGATGTTTAGAGAGGTGAAGCTTGTATATATTGAGCCTTAAACTACATGCAAAAAGGGATCAACTGGGATCTCCATAAAATAAATACTTGAAAAAGAGATAGGTTCCAGTACAAATCAACCGGGGATCGCATTTCAAAAACAATAGATCACAGATATGTAAATTGATTATTCTAGATTCAGAAAATGAGCAAGATTCAAAATATAGACCACGGTCAGCCCGCGCAATACATGTAGTTTGACTGGGGTCGACACTTTACGCAATATCCAGATGGTCCCTTTTCGCCTGAAATGCCATATAATGGTAACAGCTTTTTTGATGTATATTTTCAGAGAATGTCTAATTCATCAGGTTCACCTCCTGAAGATGATTGGATCTGTGTTGTGTGTCAACAATGCCCTCTTGATAGCTTGATCTAGAATATCAGTTAATTGGAGGTGAAGAGATTTTATTGAAGGATTCTAATGGTGATATTGGCTGTTCTGCTATGGGTGTGGTGACCATTTTCATCTTAAATGTGTAGAGGATGACTATGAGATTACAGATCCTCTGCTTCTCTATTACTGCTGCTACTGTGAAGATATCCAGTAAGATCAATAGCACCGCATGTTATATTTCCACCTATCATGATTAGACAATATCTTGTTACAGTGAATAAAAGCTTTATCTAGACCTGGGTAATATAGAAATGACTTCACAAGGAAAATTAATGGTTTCTCTTGCCCTCCAGAGAGGCAAAACATCAAATGAAACCGCCAAATACAAAAAGTCAGCCAAAACAACTAGATTTGCAGATTTTGTTCAAATAACTGGTACATCAATAAAGAGAGTTCACAATGAAACTATTGCTAGTAATACATGTAGTTCTGATTTAGATAAAAGCTTTGACAGTGACGACTCGGCAAGAGATCCTGAATGGAAACTTTCAAAGACAGATAAAAAGTGTATGCTTGAATCCTCTGACGATTCAGATAGAGATCGAAGTTGTGTAAAAAAGAGAAAAAAACAAAGTAAATCGAAGAATGACAGAGTTTTTCAGGGTACATTTCAAACTAAAGTACAAACATTAAAAGCTAGTACTTTAAACCAGACACCAATTACAACTAACACGGACAAAAATAACAATATTCAGGAAGAAACAACTATCGAAGAAAATAACAGTATTCAGTGTCAAAACCCACCGCTGCAAGTTGCAGAAATAGAAGTAGAAACAAGCAATGGACCAGAAGTAGATACAGATATGGTTAACTGTCAAGAGCCAAAACTAAAAAAAGCCAAGAAAGGGATGGGAAATCCAGACACGTGGACCAGAAATTTGAATAAACAAGAGGACCAAGATGGTCCTAGATCGCTCACCTGAGTCTCTATGTCCCCTGGGACATCACATTAATTAGATAGGCAGATCTCAGAAAAAAGATAATTGCCTAAGATCAATACCATGGAACGTTTTCAGCGAAGAGCCCGATAGAAATGCCTTTTTGCTCTTTGATTCTATGTCAAAAGGGATGCACCTGGGTGGACCCTAATGTGACCCCAGGGTCTTGATGTGAACAAACTTCGTAGGGGCCCACAAGATGATACTACATACCAAAAATAAAAGGAGTGTGCCCTCTGGTATCAATTGAAGAAGATTTTAAAAGATATTCGCTCTTTGATTCTATGTAAAAAGGGTTGAGCCCGGGTGGAGCCCAAATATGATCCTAGGGTCTTGATATAAGCAAACTTGGTAGAGGTCCACTAGATGATGCTACATACCAAATATGAGGGCTGTCTGCCTTCTGGTTTCATAGAAGAAGATTTTTGAAGATTTTCATTTTTTTACCCTTCGTGCTCATAAAAGATAAAGGGATGCACCCGTGCAGAGCCCGAATATGACCCAAGGGTCTTGATATGAATAAACTTGGTAGAGGCCCACTAGGTGATGCTACACACCAAATATTTAAGCTGTCTGCAATCTGGTTACAGAGAAGAAGATTTTTAAAGATTTTCGTACTTTGATTCTATGTAAAAAAGGGTTGGGCCCGGGCAAAGCCCAAATATGACCCCAGGCTTTTGATATGAACAAACTTGGTAGATGTCCACTAGATGATGCTACATACCAAATATGAAAGCTGTCTGCCTTCTGGTTTCAGAGAAGAAGATTTTTAAAGATTTTCATTTTTTACCCTTCATGCTCATAAGAGATAAAGGGATGCACCCATGCAAATCCCAAATATGACCCAAGGGTCTTGTTATGAACAAACTTGGTAGAGGCCTACTAGGTGAGGCTACACACCAAATATTTAAGCTGTCTGCCATCTGGTTACAGAGAAGAAGATTTTTAAAGATTTTCGCTCTTTGATTCTATGTAAAAAGGGTTGGGCCCGGGCAAAGCCCAAATATGACCCCAGGCTTTTGATATGAACAAACTTGGTAGAGGTCCACTAGATGATGCTACATATCAAATATGAAAGCTGTCTGCCTTCTGGTTTCAGAGAAGAAGATTTTTAAAGATTTTCATATTTTCACCCTTTTTGTTAAGGGTAAAGGGAAAGTTAAGGGTGGATTTCATTTATTTGAACAACTTTGGTAGAGCTTGACCCAAGGAACATCCCTGCCAAGTTTAATCAAGATTGGCCTACTGGTTAAGGAGGAGAAGATGTTTAAAGAAATTGTGGACGACGCACGACGGACGACGGACGACGCACGACTGACGACGGACGACGGACATTCTACGATCCCAATAGCTCACCTTGAGCACTTCGTGCTCAGGTGAGCTAAAAACTCAGAATGGAGGGTAAAGCTTACAGAGGTGTCAAAATGGTAGAGGGGAAAAAGTCTTACTGTTCAAATAGACCTGAAAGAAAACTAAATGAAAAAAATTGTAGCAGACGCTGTGAGAAGTCTAGAAAATGTAAAGCTATAGGCGATGATGCAAGAAAAGAGATATTCACAGCCTTTTGGACCAAAATGGATTGGAATGAGAAGAAGTCTTTTGTGGCCAACAATGTGAGAAGAGAAGAATCACAGAAAAGGTCCTCTGAAAGCAGAAGAAAGTTTACATATAGATATAATTTGAGAGATGGAGATGTTCAATTACCCGTCTGCAAAGAAATGTTTCTTTCCACTCTAGGTATATCAGAGCATACTGTGTATGAGTGGTTGATGAACAGAGATTCGAGTGGCCTTCCATTGGAAAGCGAAGCTGATAAATCAGCACGCAGTAAGACAAGACAGTCAATTTTTCCTGGGAATGAAACTGTGAAAAAGTTCTTCGAAGCAATCCCTAAAATACCATCTCACTATTGTCGTGCTACATCTGACAAAATTTACGTAGAACCGAAGTATTCGTCGTTTACACATCTATACAAAGTGTATGAGGACTTCGCTAAAAGTAGTGACAGTAAGGTAGCAGGTATCAAATATTTCAAAAAAGTTTTTGATGATATGAATTTAGCTCTGTTTCGCCCTAAAAAGGACCAGTGTGATACCTGTGTAGGTTTTGAGACAAATAATATTAGCGAGGAATTTTATAGGAATCATATAAGAAGGAAAGATGAAGCAAGACAGAGTAAGCAAAATGACAAAGCTAGAGCTTTGGAAACTGATGAAGTTAAAGTTTTGTCTGTAGATGTTCAGTCAGTTTTACTTTGCCCAAAGGTAGAAGCTAGTGCAATTTATTATAAAACAAAATTAGCATGTCACAATTTTACTATATATGATTTATCTAGTAAAGATGTAACATGCTATTTTTGGCATGAAGGGGAAGGAGGTCTCACATCAAACACATTTGCATCATGTATAAATGCCCACCTTTGTGACACTGTAAAAGACAATACAAAAGAGGTCAAAATATACAGTGATGGTTGTGGATATCAGAACCGTAATATTACATTGTCAAACACTCTGCTGCGTTTTGCAGTTCGAAATAAAGTTTCGATAACGCAGTGTTATCTAGAGAAGGGTCATACACAAAGTGAAGTAGACTCTGTACATAGCGTCATAGAGCGTAAAATTCGTAGAAAGCCTATCTACTCGCCAAGTAATTATGTTCAATTAATGGAGGATGCGTGTAAGAAACCTTACCACGTTAAATATATTGATCATACTTTTTTCCAAGATTTTGGTACTTTGAAATACTATGATTCAATCCGCCCCGGTTTCAAGGTAGGTGATCCTGTTGTGACTGACATCAGATGTCTCAAGTATCTAATGGATGGCAGCATTCAATACAATCTGTCTTACTCTGACGAATACAAAGAGTTGCCAAGAAGACGAAATGCTACTATACCAACAGGTAATGAAATGGTTCAAAAACTGTATGGTGAAACGCTTAAGATTAAGAAGAGTAAATATCAGCATCTGCAACAGCCGAAAGAGGTCATTCCAAAAGACTATCATGCCTTTTATGATGCTCTCTTTCATGACTGATCAAAGTCACGGATATGATAAACAAGTAATAAAGATGTCACAACAGTTGAGTGCATAGTATTTTTCCGAAGAAAATTTCGTGTAATTGGGAAGGGGTTTTTACGATTCCTTTGAATGTAGTTCCGGTTTATTATTTTTTTCAAAGTTCTGAACCAGAGGGTCCCATACAGGACCAATGATATTGACAAAGAAATTCAAGTAATTATAGAAAATTGACAATTAGAGGTCAATAATATTGCAGGGCAATTAATTGCCAATATTATTGATCGAGTATGCAAAATATTGAAGATTTAATCAATATCAATGACTCTATATGAATATTGTAATAGCGTGTTTATTATTCATGATGTTAAAAGTAGACAGTGTGAAGAACAGGCTGTATATTCAGCGCACTCTGATTTTGATAGTTGATCCTTGTGTTCCGAATTATCACGTTCATTGTTAATTTAAAAAGCATAATAATTTGTTGTTTTCTATCATGGTGGTTTGGACTACTTGACATTTAGCAGTTGTGTGAGGTGAAAAAAATTTAAAAAAAAAAATAGAATACGATGTAGGGAATCCAAGAGTACAGTTAATAACATCGTGAAATTGACAATCATTCCGATCAATATCATTCTAAATCATTCACTCAGCGCTCCATTCATTCATTCCAAACACTCACTCAAATCGATCAAAAACGCTCCAAACTCACTGAAAAACATATAACAACAACTTCGTTCAAACTAATAATAGCTAGGAAAAAATCGGGATTTCACTTATTTAATTAAAATTGTAGGCGTCTGATAGGTTCTTGAAGAAATAGGGAGCTATCTAATGAACTTGTATGCATATTTTATTAAAGGGAGGTAATCAATATTGCTAATTTTGTTCATCCTGAACAAAATTTGCAAAACTTGATTACCTCCCATTAAATTCACTCAAAAGACGCTCAACACACTCATTCAATTTCATTCCTAGATCATTCCAAAGTCATTCACCTTGTCAATTTCACGATGTTTTTAACTGTACAAATAAACTCAAAATTGTAATTCTCAACATCGGCTTCTAAAGTTCTCATCAAACGTTTGCAATCTCGAAATCTCTCCATATATCTAGTCCCTTGCGGTATTCCGTAGTGAAATGAAAGCGGTAGTGTATAAACACTTTGTGTAAATCATCAATCCAATAGTATTATAAGATTTTCTACCTTTTCATGTTGTCATGCGTATTAACGGTTTTAATTATTATCAGGAATGAAACTTTAGACGAGTCGAAACTGATAAAACTTGCAGACGAATGTTCAGAAAAGGTACAAAAATCTTGCATCGCAATGATGAAAGCATTGGAATAAACAGGTCAACTTCTTTTGAAGCAGTATGTTTTTATATACCTTTTTTTAAGAATGAAGCACAGTCTCATTATTACAATGTGTTTAATCCAGTTTCGTGTTTAAATATTTTTTTATTATTATTATTTTTTGATGTTTCGCCAAATTAGCGGAAGTTTTTACCTTGCAATAAAATTTTATAGAAATGTTGGTGTCTTTCTTTTTATTATTATCATATCTTAAAAAGACTGTACCAATAAAATTGTGTTTCAAAGATGATCAGTTTATTTCAAATTTGTCGTATAAGATATGTTAGGGAACAGATTCGAATTTTTTTTCATTCGAAAATAGAGTATAACTTGTATGTCAAAAATAGGGCTGACAAAACAATGCGAAAATGGCGTATAATCAAGTTGTCGAGAATGCGTTTAAAAAACTCTCAAATCTATACAAACAGTCAAAAGGGTTTACGGTGCTTTTTAAAATAATGTTTTGTTCTCTTTAATCGAATGTACATCAAAGGAACTGTTCAGTTTTTTCGCTCTCCTGAAAAGTGGGTATATTTTTATACGCGGTTTGCGAAGAACAGCGACGATATATAATATGACCCGAAGTTTAGTGATGAAAAAAGGTAATTACGATATTCATTCATTCAATTTTTCTGCAAAACATATAACACCTTTTGCAAAATGACGTCAACAAATCCATTGTGACTTGATTTCCCAACAAAAATAAAACTTTGCTATCTGTTCTTAGCTCATTTGCATCATTATTCCTCTAGTGTAATAACACCCGTGTAATATCAAAAATATTCTACAGGGTTATTTCACTCTCCACGATGAAGGTCATACTATAAATGATTATAAACAAGATGTGTATATGAAGGCTGCTGGCCACAAAAAGCAATTTTTTCACAAGTTTTACAATGAGAAAAAAACTTGACTTTAATAGATTGCCTAAATAGATGGCCTTGAGTTTTAAATCAGCAGATGTATATCACAGAGATCTATAATTATGCCAACATTGGGTAGTTTATATTTGATAGCAATTTGGAAGTATAACTTTTGGTTGAGTTTTGAGAAAGTTTAACAATGTTAGATAGTCATTGCAGGTGTAAGTAAAATTTTAGTCATCAAAATCTACATGGACAGTTTAAATTCACCTTTGAAGGCCCTTCAGTGCCCATTTAGGAAGATTTTTATCAGGGCTCCCTTCTAAAGGTGGGGGTTCCGTTTCCTCATCGTCCCCGGATACTTCAATAGTTGGCCCCTCTAGACCCCTCTGGGCCCATCTAGGGAGAACAGGTTCCTTGACGTTTACTGGTACAGCTATCACTGGTTTGGTGATCGTCACAGAATTCTGAAACAAATCAACATCACAATTACAATTGAGCCTGTGTGTGTCATATACAACAATTTGACACATCAAGGGTTCACTGCAAGACTGTAGTAAGTGTATATACATTGTATTTACACTTACTACAATCTTGCACCAAATCCTCGATATGTGCGAGTTGCAGAAATTGCGTAATCAGTCACATAGTGTAATTAGCAGATTGTCTGTCTGTCTGTCTAAAGATACTTGAGGATCTTGTCAACCTATTAAGCGCAGAGTAAAGATTCTGGAAAGATTGTGCGGTTGCACAGGCTAGCCAGAGTATTTGCTTGGCACACATTTGAAAATGTTGAAAATATCACACAAAGACTCAATTATAGTATGACATAAGTCATTTGATAAAATAAAAGTTTCATGCTTTTGTTTATTTGAATTAGAATAAAAGCTGCCCTTAAACATTTTAAAGCCATATCATGGTGGCTGGAGCACTTAATGATGGATTCCTAGTATATCTCAAACCAGTGCTACCATAACATCCATTCCTGGCCCCAGTCTTCTATCCCACATAGTTTTATGATAATCAATCCATTGTTGGAAGACAAAAGTCTTAAAGGATTTTTTTTCTTCTGCTTGGAATCAAACCCATGACCAATGATTGAAGATGGTCAAGTGTAACAGGCTATCAACTGTACTATGACTACCATCCAAATAAACTGGTTCTGGGTAAGTTTATGCTTTACTGAGAGAATAATATTTCATCTTTATATAATACTAAAATTAAGTTAGTGGACCCTTAACAGTTCAGCTACATTTCAGAACTCGTGATCTTTCACTTATGACTCCAAAACATTGCGGGACTATTAATTGGTTTCCTTGTCTAGTTTACAATCACTCAACCCTACATATAAGGAAAATATAAATCTCTATTGAAACCTGATTTCAGTATTATAAATCAATGGCATCTTACAGGATCAGACTTGGCTCTCTCCATATCTGCGGCCCACTGTCTCTCTTGCTGCATGAAGAACTCATTTCTGGCTAACTCCAGTTTGGCACGTCTTACACGCCATAAAGCTTTCTGTTCACGATTGGCTGCCTCAGCACTAAGTTGGCTATAATAGGCTATAAGATCTTCCCTGCAAATAGCGATAATAGGCTATTATATCTTCCCTGAAAATAGTGATAATAGGCTATTAGATCTTCCCTGAAAATAGTGAAGAACAAACAGAATTTTAATCCTTGTCATGCTGAATAAAAAACTTTGGAAAAATTGCATTAAATCAAAGCACTGAAATTATATGATATACTAAATGGGAGTTGATTTTTATTTTGAAAATAAGGTTTTCAACCTCTTCTAGTTTAAAGAAGAGTTCAGGTGGTAAAGATTGAGATCAGACTGTACATATGTGCACGCTGATCCTTGACTTCCTCTTGTCAAAGCAGGAATATTTCATGTTAAGAATAACAAGGGTTAATAAAATTTACAAGTGAGAGATAGAGGATAATCATTTGTTTCAGTGTAAGATCAATTTATATTCATTGAGTGAACAAAAAAAAGCTAGATTTTCAAGAGTGGCGAAGTGAAAATATAGCTTTTGTTGTTCCAGAAATGAAATATTAAAGATCTTATTTGAAAAACAAACATTTATTCTATGTCTTAATTGCAAAAATATTAAAAATTTCTAGAACATATTTTCGTAATGCGCGTCATTTTGCACGTAGTTGCTATGCAACATTCATTGTGACGTTACTTTTTTTTCCCCCTCATAGATGATGTCAGATAGGTTGAAATGCACAAAAGCAGGGTATAAGTTTTTGATAATTTCACTGCTTCATGGTCGATAAACCACCTAAAAGCATTAAAGAAAAGGTATTCTGCTGCAAGGTCAATTCTCCAGTTCAATACAAACAATAATGTAGGAGAAAGGTTCTGGACAATAATTATTTAGTTAAATTTTCAAGTTCATAGGGAGATAGTTTGGCAACTAATCATAGTATGGTCATCAAATTCACAAATCTATACTGCAACTTACAGAGTCTATGAATTTGAATTCAGTTGATGTAAAACTGTAGAAGAAGGGCTGTGTTAAATTATTGGTTTTTAAGTCCAATGCGCTTGCCGATGAGCTAAGAAAATCTTCCTTGACACAGTCAGTGAGAGTGGTAACACACTCCCCCTCAAGAGTCATCATAATGATGATGATATAAGCCTTTAGGCAGTAATGTGCTTAATGCACTTACAAAGTCAGTAGAAATCTTATATAAATTGCTCAATGCCTCATCCCAGACAACCCCTCATCTTAGGAAAAATAGTCAGCAACTGAAGCATAGCTGAACATAACCTACCGGGGCCGGTGTTGAACCCACTGGGAATAGAACAAGGATATCATTGGTTTACATGTCCAATATGCTTACTATTGAGCCAAAGAAGATCTTCCCTGATGTAGGTGTCAGGCATTGCATTTAAACCATAGAAGATATGCAGGTTGGTGAGAGTGGTTTCAAGTAACAACCCTGAGGTTAACAAGAGCACCGCATATGGGTGCCTACGCTCGGCTGTTGACTGCTGGATGGTGGGAAAGAAGGGGCATAATTTGTTCAAAATGCATCTAGAGTTATCCCCCTTAATAGTATATGTTGCTCTTTTGATGGTGAACATGTGTACCAAGTTTAAAGTAAATGCTTTAAGTAGAACCAGAGATATCACAAAATGTCAAAGTTTTTGCACGACGACAACAACAACGACAATGACAACACAAAGGCTATAGCAATACCTCGTGTTTTCTCCGAAAACAGCCGAGCTAAAAATCCAGTCCTACCTTGCTCTCCTCTCTAACTCTAGAGCCTCTTCATCCAAAGTTCCCTCCTTTCTGGTTAGTTTATCCATATACTCTTTGTCTTTTTGTAAGGCATCGTCTCTCTTCTTGGCTCTTCTCTGTAAAATGAAGAAAATAAGGATGCTTTCATGGAAAAATTGATAAGTGACCATGACCTTGTCAAATCACCTTGATATGGGTGCAAGAGGACCATGATGGTCCTAGATTGCTCACCTGAGTCTCTTTGACCCATGGGATATCTCATTAATAAAATAGGCAGATGCCAACAAGGAGACAATATCTAAGATCAATACCATGGAATGTTTTCACTTAAGAGCAGGAAGGATATGCCTTTTCACTCTATCATTCTATGTAAAAAGGGATACACCCGGGTGGAGCCCAAAGGTAGCCCCAGGGTCTTGTTCATGGAGCCCAAAGGCAGCCCCAGGGTCTTGATATGCACAAACTTGGTAGAGGTTCACTAGATGATGCTACATACTAATTATGAAAGCTGTCTGCCTTCTGGTTTCAGAGAAAAAGATTTTTGAAGATTTTTTTTTTTAACCCTTCGTGCTCAGAAGAGTTAAAATTGATGCACTCGGGCAAAGCCCAAATATGACCCCAGGGTCTTGATATGAACAAACTTGGTAGGGGCCCACTAGATGATGCTACATACCAAACTTGAAAGCTGTCTGCCTTCTGGTTTCAGAGAAGAAGATTTTTGAAGATTTTCTTATTTTCACTCTTTTTTGTTAAGGGTGAAGGGAAAGGGTGGATTTCATTTATTTGAACAACTTTGGTAGAGCTTGACACAAGGAACATCCTTGCCAAGTTTCATCAAGATTGGCCCACTAGTTTAGGAGAAGATGTTTAAAGAAATTGTGGACGACGGACGACTGACAACAGATGACGGATATTATACGATCACAATAGCTCACCTTGAGCACTTTGTGCTCAGGTGAGCTAAAAAATAGGTGACTTTGTACCAAATACTGACATTGTACCTTGAAAGTTTTTAACTTTAGACGAAGTGTTAAGTTCACGTTGTATGTTTAGTTTCTTTGTTTGCTGGTATTTCTATGATACATATGAGGGGAAAAAACAAAGATAGTTGATTAAAGATGCCTACTAAATGTCAGAAGAAAACTTCAGTTTAAACATTTTTTTTGTAGCCTGTTGTGCAAAAAGTCACCATCTTGGAAGTGCTGAGATCCTAGTCAGACTCTGCAAATTCTTGATTCTAGTTCTAGGACTATTAAGTATAAATGTGTCATGAAACTTATTTCAAAATAATTTTGGTACCAAAATAAAGATACATAATTATGTACTCTACAAATTGATATTTGTCCGAGGATAGTCTTGTTGCTTTTAAAAATTTACTTTGCATCTCTTCATAGCACAGTTTTGGTGTACTGAGCAATTTGACGCCAAAAAATGTCATTTTGTTTGAAAGAGTGCATATTCTTCAACTCCTTGAGGCAACAAAAATCGTTGTGTGCTCTGAATGAATTTTGAACTTTGCAAATCCAACTCTTTATTTGCTTGTCTTAGCTATTGGAATTTGACAATTTCGACAATGTCTAGAATTTTTTAAATATATTATTTTTAAATTTTGATAATCTTGGTTTTTTATTTCAAGGAATGATATGCAACATTGTTGCATGACAACCGATATAGGTCGAGTTATTAATGCCGATACTTAAAATTTGTAGACTCTAAAATGATACAGTAGTAATGTGAAGACAATATATCAATTGTTTCATTACTTTCAAATCATATTTGAATCACAAAAAGGTATGTTAGGCCTATACAAGAAGAAATGGTCCTGTTAGTTGCTCCGTAAGATGACCCGATGTTGGTGTCATAGCAATTTCTTTGATTTGTATAAGTCTTTTATCTTGACTTTGAACATCTCATATGTTTTTAACCACTCTTATTTCTAACAATGTTTTGTATATATATAAAACTTTGTGAAATATCATATTATTTTGATGCCAGATAAAGACAAACAGCCATTCCCAATTGAAAGGTTTGATATTGGTTATTGAGATTTTTTAAATGCTCTGTAGCACCATTTTCCCCGTATAAAAACTTATTTCTTTAAAATTATTAATGATCCCAAGAAAACAAAAGTTGATATTTCAATCAATAGGAATCAAAACAACATTCATGTACAATTTCAACTTAATCAAACGTCATTTATTGGTTATATTGAGTGAGTCTAGGAACTTTTGGACTATATCTTGTATCTCTATGGTAAATTGTCTACAAGTATCAATGTTTTTTTTTTCTATTTTTATTTTGAAAAAGTTAAGGTCTAGTTTATCCTTCTTGCTACATTTCTTAACACTGTGAAAACAATTTATTCATTGAGCCATAAACTAAAACAAGATGTGTTTGTGAAATACGAATGCCCCTGGAACAGCATTTTTTTTAAAGTTTGACCTTGACAGATGACCTTGACCTTGTCACATGACCTTGACCTTGTCACATGACCTTGACTTTGGTGTACAGCTTTGTATGTCAAATACTTTTGGAGAAAAGGCAAAGGTTAAGTTTTCGGACAGACGGACAGACAGACAGACAGACGGACGGACAAACAGACAGACGGACGGACATGAGTAAAACAATATGCCCCCGATCTCTCGATACTGGGGCATAAAAATCAATCACGTCTACAAAATCAAATTCTCTAAATTCACATACAGTTTTAGCCATAATAAGAGCACTGTATTCAATGTTCAACACTTCTGTAGAAAATACAAAATGTTGATTGAAAATAAGAAATCTTTACAAAGTTATATAATAATTTCTTCAGTTAATTAATAGATTGATCTGAGTCTTTGAAATAAATCAGTAATGAAAAGAACTGGAGTATGAATGTTGCCATACATTCAAGATGATAAAAATGTTAGAGAGCAGTTACATGCATGTGCAAAGCAGGGCATTACAGTAAACTCTCAGTAGTTTGCACAGGGTTGGTTCATAGGTATGTGTTCATTCAATACATTCTTTGGTCCCAAGCTTTTCCCTTCTTTATCTTTGTAGGAAAGCTCCGTATTATTTGCATGTCGGTCGTTTGTAGTTAGTAGCCCGTGTCAAGTCCCAAGAGATGGTTAATCACACAAATTTATATGTTTAATTAGTAGGTGTCAATTCTGGATCAATAATTGCCCAAAGTGTCACAATTAAACAATTATCTTAATTTTCACACCTGTTAATCCGCTAATGATCATTTGTTGCTTTGCATCCTTATTTAGATGTCTTGTTTGATTTGGACATTTGGCCAGTTTAATCGATTAAAGAATGCTATAAATCATCTATAAATATCAATCTCGTAGAAATAAATATGCAAATGTTTGTAGGCTTAATTGTCAACATGTCCTCCACACAGAAACACTGTACTGATGAGACTTCCTCACCCACTGAAGGAGTACTCGGAGTGATTTGATCCAAAGGGAAAACACTTTGATGGAGTTATGAGCTGACATGTAAATATTTGAATTAATATTACGTTATTTTGGTTTGAATTCGGACAAAACACAAGGTGGGCATTGTTCAAGTGGTATTTTAGCCTCAATGGACTTGTTGGAAATTGATTCAAAATATATGCTTATAACTTATTATCAAGCCCAAAACAGAGGATACCTGAGGACAAAGTCTGATTCTGATTCATCAAGAAACTACTGACTGCTTGAATCTGGATGGTTCTTACTCTGTTTAGTTTGTCGAATTGTCCAGGTCCCTTGAGCTACGAATTACTGAGAGTTTACTGTATCTCTTAAATGTGTCACTGACATTTTCACCAAGAAAACAAGGCTGATTACCTTTAAATCTTGTTCCATTTGTGATTTCAAGAACTTTAACTCCTGTCTTTTCTTAGCATCTGATGCTCTTTTAAGTTCTGTCATTTTGTCTGAAAAACAAAATTAGTGAATTTCCATTATTTTCATCTCTTAGCTAGAAAAATTGTTTTAGAATATGTAATCTGATCTTGAGCACTTCCATGGGACCTGCATTTGCATGAAGTCTCATGATTTTAGGTGGCTTGATTCTCGAGTAAGAGTGTGGAAACAGAAATTGAACAAAGGCCGACTGTGACCTTGTCCTTTGTTCGATGTGAGCTGAAAACAATAGGTCACTTCCTGGGGTCATTAGCAGCATTTGTATGAAATTTCATGATTCTATGTCACTTGGTTCTTAAGTTGAGTCTGGAGACAAAAAAGTGTACGGACAAATGGATGGACAGACTGAAAGACATGGTGAAATCAAAATAACCCCATTCAAGTTCATTTAACCACGACAATATGCAGTTGGCCATATGAAAGCAATATACAGATGGCTACATGATAAGTTCACTAAATCAGGACAATATGCAGTTGGCCATATGAAAGCATTATACAGATAACTTTATGATAAGTTTACTAAATCAGGACAATATGCAGTTGGCGAACCGCAGTTGGCCATATGAAAGCAATATACAGATGGCTATATGATAAGTTTACTAAATCAGGACAATATGCAGTTGGCCATATGAAAGCAATATGCAGATGGCTATATGATAAGTTTACTAAATCAGGACAATATGCAGTTGGCCATATGAAAGCAATATGCAGATGGCTATATGATAAGTTTACTAAATCAAGACAATATGCAGTTGGCCATATGAAAGCAATATGCAGATGGCTATATGATAAGTTTACTAAATCAGGACAATATGCAGTTGGCCATTTGAAAGCAATATGCAGATGGCTATATGATAAGTTTACTAAATCAGGACAATATGCAGTTGGCCATATGAAAGCAATATGCAGATGGCTATATGATAAGTTTACTAAATCAAGACAATATGCAGTGGGCCATATGAAAGCAATATGCAGATGGCTATATGATAAGTTTACTAAATCAGGACAATATGCAGTTGGCCATATGAAAGCAATATGCAGATGGCTATATGATAAGTTTACTAAATCAAGACAATATGCAGTTGGCCATTTGAAAGCAATATGCAGATGGCTATATGATAAGTTTACTAAATCAGGACAATATGCAGTTGGCCATATGAAAGCAATATGCAGATGGCTATATGATAAGTTTATTAAATCAAGACAATATGCAGTTGGCGATATGAAAGCAATATGCAGATGGCTATATGATAAGTTTACTAAATCAAGACAATATGCAGTTGGCCATATGAAAGCAATATGCAGATGGCTATATGATAAGTTTACTAAATCAGGACAATATGCAGTTGGCGAACCGCAGTTGGCCATATGAAAGCAATATGCAGATGGCTATATGATAAGTGTACTAAATCAGGACAATATGCAGTTGGCCATTTGAAAGCAATATACAGATGGCTAAATGATAAGTTTACTAAATCAAGACAATATGCAGTTGGCCATATGAAAGCAATATGCAGATGGCTATATGATAATATTTTCTGACATCAGGAAGGACAGACAGAGAAGATGATACTAATGTAAATGTAAAGTAAATGTACTTCTACCTGTGCCGGCATAAAAAAAAAACTTATGAGGGCATCTTCTCTGGATGTTTTTAATTTCATGTTTATCCCATTTCCTAGGTCAGATATCTCTCAAATTAGAGTTTAGATAAAGAAATGTTTCATGCAAGTTTTTCGAACCAAAAGTCCTTTTTTTGTTTTTATGACTGACTTATATAATTGTCCTTCATTGAATTTAAAAGATTCATATACAGATATGAAGGATCCAATTATTCAATTTCTCTATATGAAAACTAGACTTTCGCAAAGCAGACTAATACCCTATCACACGGGTTTGTCAATAATGAAAAGTCAATGGACCATATCCAAAATATCACTTGCACATCTCTTGTTAATACTGATAACATTTGTAAAGTTTGAATGTAGTCCACCCATCAGTTGAAGAGAAATTGAGCACACAAGAAAAATCTACAGATGGATGGACAGAAAGATAGACAGACCGACCAACTGACAGACTGACTGACCAACAAGATGACTCCTATAAACCCCAAAAGCATAGGATAACTAGAAAGCCATGAATGGCTTGAGTCGCTTCACAGACTTGAAATTCTTGTAAAAGCAAATCTAAGTTTTGACTAGATTTTTAGATATTTTGGGTTCTACTAATGTTGAAAATGATTTTCAAAGTTTCAACTACATAACATAAAGAGAAATGACCTCTGCCCATAAAAGACATATCTTTCATCCAATCACAATAATTTTTGACTGAATGATAATGGGTCACCCTAATAACATACCAAAAATGTTTGATTGATATCCATCAGTTAAATTCTGAGAAAATGATTTTCAAAGTTTCCACTATATTACATATTGAGAAATGACCTCCGCCCATAAAATACATATTTTTCATCCGATTACAATAATTTTTGGTATACTGATAAAGGGTCAGTTAATGATCATTCTGGTGAAATTTGGCTGATATCCATCAATTACATTCTGAGAAAATGATTTTCAAAGTTTCATCTATATGACATTTTGAAAAATGACCTCTGCCCATAAAAGACATATTTTTCATCCAATTACAATAATGTTTGGTAGGCTGCTAAAGGGTTACTTAAGGATCATTCCAGTGAAAATTGATTGATATCCATCAGTTGGATTCTGAGATAATGATTTTTAAAGTTTCCACAATGTAACATATTGAGAAATGACCTCCGCCCATAAAAGACATATTTTTCATCCAATTACAATATTTTTTGGTAGACTGATAAAGGGTCACTTAAGGATCATTCCAGTGAAAATTGATTGATATCCATCAGTAAGATTCTGAGATAATGATTTTTAAAGTTTCCACTATATAACATATAAAGAAATGACCTCCGCCCTTACAATGCATAATTTCTATCCAATCAAAATGATTTTTTGTACACTGAAAAAGGGTCACCCAAGGATCATTCATATAAAATTTAATTGGTATCCATCAATTAAAATCTGAGAGAACACACTTTTTACCATATTTGGAAATAAGCCACGCCAATTTAATCCATGTTTTTCATTGGATCAAAATTTCTTGAACAGCTTTGAAAGAGGGTCACCCAAGGATCTTTCCTGTGAAGTTTGGTTGAAATTCCTCCAGTAGTTTCTGAGGAGAAGATTTTTAAAGAAAAAGTTTACGACCGGACGCATGTACAGACGCAGGAAGGACACAATGCTATGACAATAGCCCCACTGGCTTTCAGCCAGTGGAGGTAACAAGAGCATTGCCTACAGGTGCAATGCTCAGCTGCAGGTGCTGGATGATGCATAAAAATCTAAGTAGAAAAAGCAGCATTACTCTTACAAAAAAGCTTCCAGAGTTTTTCCCCTTGATATTTCAAATAGCTCTTATGATGGTGAACACTCAAGACAAGTTTTATGGATATATCTTAAATAACAAGATAGATATGACCAATGTTAAAGTCTGTCATGCCAACCCCTACATCAACGCAAACACTGCCAAGGTGATCATATAACCTCACGTTTTCTCGTAAAACAACCAAGCTAAAATGGGGGTATTTTCAGACTTTTGAGAGTCAAATCATGGTTTGAGAATCAAACACTTGTCCTACTTATGGACAGAAGGACAGGCACCTTAAAGCTGGGACAAATCATAACAATATCTCAAACTTTTGCCCCAAAACCAGGTAGAACTAGAAATTCTTCAAACCTTGTAATCTTTGTAAATTCTTTGCTGTTTCCTGTTTAGCTTTATTTATAAGATCTTGTTTAGCTCGCTCTGCTTGTTCTCTTTTCTCTTTTCTGTTAAAATAATCATAAATGGAAGATTTGACAATATAAATGAGTCAATTATGATTAAAGTATACATCAAAATAATTAATAAGTGACCACTTACTATAACACCAAAAAGCGGTGGTTAAAGAAAATGGCCGTTTAGTACAAGTTTTGTTTAAAAATAAAAAACATAAACTTGATTGAATAAGTATGTTATTGCAAATTTTTCATTAATTCTTTGTTGGTGAAATCAATAGAATCACTCATTAAGATGACTATAATGGATTCATACAAAATAATCTTAAGACAAATAATATCTACTTTTTGGAATATTTAGATTTAAATAAGGGAATTTTGAAAACAATTTCTAAATAAACGTAGTTGCTCATGCAAAAATGACTGTCTTATGAAAATGAAAAGAAACAGTTTCACCTAAAGCATTTTTTGTATGGCTATTTCATAATATCCTTAAATTCAAACTTATCTGAAATAAAGCATGAATTTTCCAGTTAATTTTCTATTTGGCACTTCTTTCAAACGATGCAAAGTATCCAATTTATTGTATTTAATATGTAACAGTCAGCAAAGAAGAGTTTGAGGCCCGAGGTTATAAAAATTTTCTCATGCTCTGGCTCAATTTTCTCAAATTTTAAATTAAAATAACTGTATAAAAATAAAAGATAATAGTGATAAGTTGTTACTTATAACAACTTATTAATATCACCTTTTATGTCAATACATTGAAATGAGTATTTAAACAGAATAACAGCTTTAATCTCAAATTTGAGACAAGATGTGTTTGTGAAACACGAATGCCCCCGGAACAGCATTTTTTTTTAAAGTTTGACCTTGACAGATGACCTTGACCTTGTCTCATGACCTTGACCTTGTCACATGACCTTGACTTTGGTGTACAGCTTTGTATGTCAAATACTTTTGGAGAAAAGGCAAAGGTTAAGTTTTTGGGTTAAGTTTTCGGACAGCCTTCCAGACAGACAGACGGACATGAGTAAAACAATATGCCCCCGATCTCTCCATACGGGGGCATTAAAATTTGGAATTGAGCCTGAGAAAAGTTTAATAACCTCGGGCCCAGATTTAAGAAGGCATCTTTTTTAAAAATTTTGAGATGCATTGCATTTCAATTTACCATTTTAAAAACACTCTATGGAAATTCTACCTCTTCTCCTGCTGAATCTTATTGCTGTTTCAAAAAAACCGTCAACTTTTCAGACATTTCATCAAGTCTGGATCATGTGCTTCTTTTAATAATCAAGTAAAAAGCAGACAATATAGACAAAGATCAGACTGCATGTCTGTGCAGGCTGATCTTAGTCTATACTGTCTGCCAAGGCTTTGTGTACAGTCATGAACAGCAGGAGAAGGGTCTAGAATACTAAATGTGACCAGTCATGCGAAAAGAGACCACCTTGGAACTCTGTAAAGCAGATAATTGGAAAATGGCTTATAGTTTATACTAATTTATTTTAGTTCGATTGCGACGAAAGATTAAGCTTATAGAATCGCTCTCAAACACTCAATCCTGATGTTTTCACGTCCCCGAGAGAGAGGCAGTGGTTTAAACCCACTGCTACCCATTTTTACAGCTGGGTGAACTAGGGCTGGCTATTAAGTGTTTTGCCCATAAACACACCCCGTCGACAGTGGGGCTCGAACCACGGACCTCCAGGTCACGGGTCGAGTGCATTTACCACTAGGCCACCGAGGCAGTCAAATGGCTTTCGGTCATCCGGATGACGTATCTCAGTAAAAAATACATAGGAAGGTAGAATAATCAATCAAGATTTCGAATCATCATTTAAGAAAAGTTTTGACCATGGTCAGTCTGCACAGATGATGCAGTCTAACCAGGGTTGCACATTTCCCACTTCCCAGATGGTCCATTTTTGCGTCACGGGTCACAAATTCATCATCTTTCTCATAAGTTTATGTGTTTTTGTTACTGGCTGTGAAAACATGTTGATGTTATACCAACCTGGACACTATATACTGCCTGGCTATTTCTTGCATTTTACTGGCATATGACCCACACTGTTTCTTTAGTGAATCTAATTCAAACTGGGAGAAAGTCAGACTGATTCTGGGGATTTCCAGGTCATCTATGTTACACACAAAATGCTGAAATAATCATTTACTGTGAAAAATTTCACTTTACCAGCTTAATTTAAATTTAATTTCATACAAATCTGCATTTCTCCAGACATTTCAGCTTGTCTTGTCCTGGATTTTTTAGAAAAAAATTATAAGGAAACAAGACGACCCTGAGGGCCCTATATCGCTCACCTGATATTTCAAGTAAATTATCATTAAGACTCCTTTTCCTTTGATATGGCATAAACCTTCCCATTTTCAACAGAGTTCATTCTTATGACCTGGCAAACATTTTGATCAAGTTTCATGAAGATAAGACTATATTTGGACAAGAAAATTGTCATTAAGGCCCCTTTTCCTGTGATATGGCACCTAACAAACATTCTGACAAAGTTTCATTATGATTGAACAATATTTGTGGCTTCTAGAGTGTAAACAAAAAAATGTCATTAAGGCACCTTTTCCTGTGATATGGCACAAATCTTTCCCTTTTTTAATAGACTTTATCCTCATGACCTTACAAACATTCTGACCAAGTTTCATGAAGATTGGACCATATTTGTGGCTTCTAATGTGTAAACAAGAAATTTGTCATTAAGGCCCCTTTTCCCGTGATATGGCATGGATCCTTTCCATTTGAGCAATTTATACAAGGGACCACCCAAGGAATATTTCTACCAAATTTGTTTCATTTTGACTCATAAGTTTAGGAGGGGATGTTGTTTAAAGAAAAAGTTGACGAAATTGTCATTAAGGCCCCTCTTTACGTGATATGGCACAGATCCTTCCCATTTTCGATAGACTTCATCCTCATGACCTAACAAACATTCTGACCAAGTTTCATGAAAATTGGACCATATAAGTGGCTTCTAGAGTGTAAACAAGAAATTTGTCATTAAGGCCCCTTTTCCCGTGATATGGCACGGATCCTTTCCATTTGAGCAATTTTTACAAGGGACCACCCAAGGAATATTTCTGCCAAGTTTGGTTGATTTTGACCAATACGTTTCGGAGGGGATGTGGTTTAAAGAAAAAGTTGACGAAATTGTCATTAAGGCCCCTTTACGTGATATGGCACAAATCCTTCCCTTTTTCAATAGACTTCATCCTCATGACCTAACAAACATTCTGACCAAGTTTCATGAAAATTGGACCATATTAGTGGCTTCTAGAGTGTAAACAAGAAATTTGTCATTAAGGCCCCTTTTCCCGTGATATGGCACGGATCCTTTCCATTTGAGCAATTATTACAAGGGACCACCCAAGGAATATTTCTGCCAAGTTTGGTTGATTTTGACCCATACGTTTCGGAGGGGATGTCTTTTAAAGAAAAAGTTGACGAAATTGTCATTAAGGCCCCTTTACGTGATATGGCACAGATTCTTCCCATTTTCAATAGACTTCATCCTCATGACCTCACAAACATTCTGACCAAGTTTCATGAAGATTGGACCATATTTGTGGCTTCTAGAGTGTAAACAAGAAATTTGTCATTAAGGCCCCTTTTCCCATGTTATGGCATGGATCCTTTCCATTTGAGCAATTTTTACAAGGGACCACCCAAGGAATATTTCTGCCAAGTTTGGTTGATTTTGACGCATACGTTTAGTAGGGAATGTCGTTTAAAGAAAAAGTTGACGAAATTGTCATTAAGGCCCCTCTTTACGTGATATGGCACAGATCCTTCCCATTTTCAATAGACTTCATCCTCATGACCTAATAAACATTCTGACCAAGTTTCATGAAGATTGGACCATATTTGTGGCTTCTAGAGTGTAAACAAGAAATTTGTCATAAAGGCCCCTTTTCCCATGTTATGCCACAGATCCTTTCCATTTGAGCAATTTTTACAAGGGACCACCCAAGGAATATTTCTGCCAAGTTTGGTTGATTTTGACCCATACGTTTAGGAGGGGATGTTGTTTAAAGAAAAAGTTGACGAAATTGCCATTAAGGCCCCTCTTTAAGTGATATGGCACAGATTCTTCCCATTTTCAATAGACTTCATCCTCATGACCTAATAAACATTCTGACCAAGTTTCATGAAGATTGGACAATATTTGTGGCTTCTAGAGTGTAAACAAGAAATTTGTCATCAAGGCCCCTTTTCCTATGTTATGGCACGGATCCTTTCCATTTGAGCAAATTTTACAAGGGACCACCCAAGGAATATTTCTGCCAAGTTTGGTTGATTTTGACCCATACGTTTAGAAGGGGATGTCGTTTTAAGAAAATGTTGACGAAATTGTCATTAAGGCCCCTCTTTACGTGATATGGCACAGATCCTTCCAATTTTCAATTGACTTCATCCTCATGACCTAACAAACATTCTGACCAAGTTTCATGAAGGTTGGACCATATTTGTGGCTTCTAGAGTGTAAACAAGAAATTTGTCAATAAGGTCCCTATTCCCGTGATATGGCACAGATCCTTTCCATTTGAGCAATTTTTACAAGTGACCACCCAAGGAATATTTCTGCCAAGTTTGGTTGATTTTGATCCATAAGTTTGGGAGGAGATGTCGTTTAAAGAAAAAATTGACACCGTGACGGACAGAGGGACACCGGACAACGCTCGATCACAATAGCTCCCTTGAGCACTTTGTGCTCAGGTGAGCTAAAAAGCTGAAAGTGCAGGCCAAAGCTTTTTAAACAATTTAAAAATGTCATGTACAATAAGACAAGGGTTTAACATGACCCTAATAGTGGCTTTGGCAGATTAAAATTCAACTTGCTTCATACTTTAAGAGAAAAAAAATAATATGTACTTAGTGTTTTGTATGAAAAAAAATATCTCATGAGGTTGGGGGAATTGATAATTGTCAAGGCTATATGTTTTTTCACACTAAGTGTGTATAATATTTATCTTACCAACAGAAATGCAAGCTTCTAAAAATAACTACATGACATCATTGTTCTAAAAATATCCACGTGATTTCATAAAAATATCATATGGGATGTTATCATATGGATATTTGTATTATTTGTTATAGATAAACAACGCTTACAGGTGCCTGAAACAAACAATCTCAACTTTTTCAACAATATTTTTTTTTTAAATTACACCCACTTTTAATAGTAGTCTGCAACATTTTTCAATTTGGAAAATCAGTAAAGGGTTTAGTTGATGACTTCCAATCCAGAAATACACTGCAACTCCATTATAACGAAATCTGTTAGAGCGCTAAATCCATCATAAAGCGGGGTCCGCTTGGCTCCCGAAATTTAGGGGGGTTGACCATTTTGGGATGCTGCGGCGATGTTACCCGATCCGCCGTCAACGCTGTTTTGATCGCGATTTTAGATCGAAGGGTGAAAACACTGAGATAAAAATCGATACTGAGCGAAGCCATGTAAATCAATACAATTGTTTTTCACACCTCCCGCTGGGCAGTGGTGGCGATAAATGCCCCAGGTCAGAGAGAAATGGCTAATTTGATGGCTGACAAACGTATAGTTATAGCACTACCGCTGGAGTACCAAATTCACTAGTACAACAATCACATCCTTTCCTAACTCCAATCTGCTATCTCGCTTAGGCCTACGATTTTTAACCCATGGGTGAGTGACTTATAGTCAGAAAGAGTGAGTGCCGCCGTCGGAGATACACGTAATCCCAATATTGATAGTCTGGCGCACTACCAACTGCTCTTTGTCGACAGCAGGGACGCAATTGATCACCAAAAAGTCTAGCTCGCATGCGATTAAATCAAAGTTAATAAATTTCCGAAGAAGCCGTGTTTTCGCAAAATTAGTTAATCTCGTTTTATATTCTCAAATCTTGAACATTTACCGCTGTTGACAAACGATTAAAAAAGCGACTCGCCCCTTACCCAATTTTTTGGTTTATTACCTCCCTTTGCCGATCCCGTTGAATTTTCCTATAAATATTACTTTTTTTGTAAATATATGATGTAATTTTGTTTCTTTTTCATTAAACATATTCATATTATAGTCATGTTTACAGGGTTTGAAAATTCAAAGCCCGATTGAATTATTATCGTTGATTCTTATCTCTCACTAAATAGACATTAATTGAGTTTTAAACAGGAAACTTAATATAAACCTACATTTCCAGCTCAGATGTGTCAAACAAAGAAACTAAAAATGGCGCGTAACTGAAGGTGTCCGCGTTGCCTCGCATTTGGCTGGACTATCTGTACTGACTTTCTGATAAACAAAACTGTGAACTAACATCTTGTCAAACCCAGGGTTACGAACTTTTTCCTTATACGGTTTTCGAGAAGTTGACTGGCGAGCCTGTCTCAATCTGTCGATATTGAGACAGGTAAAACCTAATGTTAGCATGGATATCATTGGTCCGTTGTATCCTTTTGTTTCATTGGCCAAAATACATTGATGATTCTGATTGGCCGTTTTGTATATGGGCGTGTCGTGTCGACAAAAGCCGTGTACAAAACAATATAATAACGCAGACAGATTTAAGGGTTAATTACAGTTATGACATGTATAAGATAAATATTCAAATTCTCTCTTTCTCTTAACTCTATTTTGATAAAATGATTCCCCAGATTTTTTTCAGTTTATTATATTTTCGATGGGCCATTAAAATCACGCACGTATAGTTAGAATAAAACTGTAGTTGCGCGGCTTTAGTAGCACATCGACGATTAATTATCCAAATTCTTTTCTTATGAAACTGACAGGTATTTGCACAAGAGAAATTTTCACTATCTAAATTATTTTACATTTTAATTTTAACGTTTTTGCATTACTAAAAAATGGAACATGAACCTTATGACAGAAATCATACTTAAATTGCACGTTTAAACGAACATGAAGATTATTTTTTGTGTAAATAAAAAGTTTTGACTCGTTTCACTTAGTCATTCGCGCCTCGCGCTGTCTGATAAGTGATTATTGATTTCCCTATATCGCAACACGAAAAACAGAAAATTTGTAGAATATTCTCGAATATTCCTCATTGTCTATTAATTTTCCGGTTTTATACTATTCTCATTTTTCGACAGTCAGTGAAAAACTCTTTGATGTCACGATGCGTCTGAAATATGTTGTTATTTAAAGATTTCATTTTAAAAAAATTCACTCTTAATTTTTTGAAATTAAAGAATTTCTATGATTATTTCTTCTGTGAATGCCACTGATTTCGCAATGTAAATTACCAAAATAATCACAAAAGATTGATTAATATTTATAGAGAAATAAATAAACAATACATACATGTAGAGAAAATAAACAATGCCATGCCGTATAAAATTAGATAAAAAGTAGAAAAATGTTTGTCGGAAGAAAATACAAGAAAAAGACTTTCTTTGGTTTATTTGTAAAAATGTTTAATGGCGAAGCGTGATAAAGTTTTGTATTTATGAAAATTTTATGCTTTCCATGCAAAATGGATTTCTCATCTTTCGGTGCTTATTAACCACAAACATTACAATCAGAAAGAAAACAAAAACCTCTTTCAGGTAACCGAATTCGGGAAACAAAAATTATTCAATCAGTGGTCTAAACGTTTTCCGTTGAAAACAAATGCTAATGTCACATTATAAAGAAATTGTGTAAATAGAAGTTTTTCTAAACACCAACCTTATCATATTTAAATTTCTTTTCTCGTCAATGATGAATAAGATTGATCATATAAATAAAAAGGTCTAAAGGGAACAAATAGCGGTAGAGTATTATATCATAAAGTCATTTCCTTTCCCATTTTCACGAGTCAATGGATATCGAATCAATGGTAAGTAAAGCGTTCTTAACCCGCGGTTCGACAAGATATTTCCTTCCAATAAACTCCGCCCATCCTTGCGCATGCGCAAGTGTTACCATGCAGAAACCTGCATGGTAAAAATTAGGTTTTTGAAGATGATCTTTGCAAACCAGCGATTTAAATGTCGTAACAACAGATTCATTTAATTGATTTTCCGGCATTTTTTCTCGCTCACCGAAGAATGCGGTCCTGCACTCCGAGAGATTTAATTACTTTGATATAGTTTCGATCGGACGTAGGGTATTATTTATTTTGATTGCGTAGATAATTATTTTCTCCTATTTTCCAGAAGACAAAATTTAAAATATGAAATTCGTTGATCTTATGAAACTTTATGGATTTTACTAACTTTACCCTTTTGAGATCATCGTTATCGGTATTTCTCAGCTGCCAGGCGGGTAGGCTGGAGAAATCGGGATTCAGAGAATTGAGAGGAGTCTGCGATCGTTTAACCCAACAAACTAGATTACTTTATCAAAGATAGTTTTGTTTAGCTTGAGGACAACAAAATGATCTTAAAATAAAAAATATCAAAGTAATAAACCGCGTTTGTTCTTCAAATCATTGCCGAGTTTTAAAAATATAAAATGCGATGGCATAAATATGTACATGTATAGGCCTATTCAGATATCCGATATCGTTATCAATATTGACCCTGTGTCTGTTATGTTTCCGCGGTCAGTTATTGTTCACCGCGGGAGGGGGGGATCGGCGGCGGCAGGGGGGGTACAGCGTTATAGCAGATACATCCACTTCTTCCGCTGTTTTATTTCTTGGACCCCGACCACAGCATTTTAATGGAGTTGCAGTGTACATGATCTATCAAACATACTTAACAAGCTGTTATTAAACAAATTCCAAGACCTATGGCTGAATTTCTGAACTTTGTACAACTTAGTCAATTGACTACCATAAGCATGTATTATGAACCAGCATGGTGAAGTGAAAACGTAAAAAAATAGTGAACTAATTGATCACCCCTTGTATGTTAAAGAACAAACAGACTTACATTTCTGTTACACAGTTTGAGTAAGTTGATAGATTTTCCACAGACAAACACATCATTTGCCATATCCTTGAGGAACAGTGGCACACTCTCCTCTATTCTATCTGTTGTAAGGGTATAGCCCTGAGTCCAATAATGTTTATCTGAAATTATGAGTTATTACAAGTGTTAATTCTTTTTAAAAAATCATCAAAACAACAAGGTGGCAAACTCTCAAAATATATGCCTGTAAATCTGCTAGATATTCAAAGACGAAAAAAAAACAAAGGGAAGTAAAACAAACCAAGGGCACTGCTAATGGGTGCCTATGCTCGGCACCTGAGTGCTGGATGGTGGAAAATATCTAAGTTGAACAAGATGTGTTTGTGAACACAAATGCCCCCATAACGGCATTTTTTTTCAAAGTTTGACCTTGACAGATGACCTTGACCTTGTCACATGACCTTGACTTTGGTACCAGCGGATGCGCATCATTGAGATCTATCATCATGCCAAATATTAGCTTTGTATCTTGAATAGGCTTGAAGATATTGGCAAGGTTAAGTTTTCGGGTTAAGTTTTCGGACGTTTGACCTTGACAGATGACCTTGACCTTGTCACATGACCTTGACTTTGGTACCAGCGGATGCCCATCATTGAGATCTATCATCATGCCAAATATTAGCTTTGTATCTTGAATAGGCTTGAAGATATTGGCAAGGTTAAGTTTTCGGACAGACGGACGGACGGACGGACGGACGGACAGACAGACAGACGGACGGACAGACAGACGGACGGACAGACAGACGGACATGAGTAAAACAATATGCCCCCGATCTATCGATGCGGGGGCATTAAAAGGGGCATAATTTGCACATGATGCATCTAGAGGTTTTTTTTATCCTACTTGATAATATAGCTTGCTCTTTTGATGGTGAACATGTGTGCCAAGTTTCAAGTTTATGCCTTCAGTAGAATCAGAGATATCACAAAATGTCAAAGTTTTTGCACGACGACAACAATGACACCAAGGCTATTACACCATCTGGGGTTTTCTCAAAAAACAGCTGGGCAAAAAATTAAGCTAGGTAGAGTTACAGTTCTTTTGCATTGCACACTGTACTGATGAGAGAAAAAATAATGCCAATTTTCAAGAGAATGAACTGGACAAAGAAGTGGATATCCCCACCCATCAGACGCCATGAGTGATCAGATAATATGTTCTTTGACAGCATATAAAAAGTAAGATAGTGAACTTCATCATGACAAACCATAGGGATAGAGATAGGTTGATACAGGATGGAATAAAATTAACCCTGCTCTCAGATAATTTAGAAGACTATAAATGATAAATCTTTCAATTAGTGAACAGGAAACTTTATATAGCTTTTGTAATTAACTTCATAAAGGAGTTATTATGCCCCCCTTCCGAGAAGAGAGGGTTAATTGCTTTGCACTTGTCTGTCAGTCTGTCGGTCTATGGGTCCCTCCGTAAACCGTTTTTTTGTCTGGAGCATATCTCAAAATATTGAAAGCTAGAATCAAGAAGGTTCACAGGTGGATGGATCTGATTGAGGAGAAGTGCAGTGCACAAGAACCATAACTCTACTCATCATATTTTGTCAGTTATTGCCCTTTGTTATTGTCAAAGAATAGGCTATTGACCTGCTTTTACGAGTGGCTTAAGTGTATTTTAAACATCTCTTGTTCTCTACATATTTGGTCCTCAAAGAATCATAACAACCACGGCTGGAGGTTTCAAAACTTTTTTCATGCTCAACTAACAATTTTCAAAAATTTAGAATTCAAATAAATGTATAAACATAAAAGTTTTTCATTAAAACAACTTATAAATATGAATTTTTATGTTCATACATTTATATTAGTATTACAACAGAGTGATGGCTTTCACCATAAATTGTTATTTAAGTAAAATTTGTAAACATTTTGAGTTTGAGAACGAGAAAACATTTATAACCTTTGACACAGATTATTCTATCATAGTTACCTTTAAACTGTAGATAATCATCATGAACCTCGATCATAAACTCCCCAAATCTGTCTCTGAATACACCATGATAGGCCCAGTCTTGTACAAATCTATTGAAAAAGTACAGTTTCTATACCATGTATTCTGACTTACATCTCCTCATTAACATTGTTTGAATAAACATGTCTTACTGATTTTTTTGTACAAATTAAAATGAAACAGACTATCATCCTTTTGAATACGAGGGTCATCCAAGAAATAGTGAGACTGGTTCTATATCTCAAAAACTAATGAAGATATTAAAACGAAATTTTACATGCATGTACATTATTTTCTCCTGCATTTATTTTTCACATTAACAAATATGTTTCCATGACGTCATGACGTTAACCATGGCCAGATGAATACCAAAATAGCAGAAATGTTACGTCTTTTAAGTGTTTGATTTCAGAAAATTGAAAAAGATGGAAACGCCGTTTTGCAATGAATATTATGCAGGGATAAAGTTCTTTCTCGCTGTACCTCATTTCTACCGATTACTTTTGTCATCAGTGGTAAAATTCATTTTTAGCAAAAAACTTCCTTTTTGCATGATTTTGATCACGAAGACAATACTTTTTCACAGAAAATTGTTTGCATTTTTCAATTTGATTAAGATATTTTTTATAAAGATGCCATCTAATATCTACAAGAAAGACATTTAATGTAAAAACTTTTGTCAAAACTTACGAGTACATCTATGTAGAATTGCATTCGGATACCCTCCCATTTTTCAGAATGACCTTGTCAGATAAAATGAAGGTATTCGTAAAGAAATTTGACGTCATTTCTTTCGAAAATTATACTACCACTTAGATACACTGCCCTCCAAAAGTTTCTTCACACACACTTCTTTTTAAGATCTTTAGCTTAAGTAATTTAAAACAAAGTTTTATATTATTTTTATTAATAAAATGAATACTTTATATCTTTATTGCAATGTATCAATTAAGAAGCAATACCAGAAATGGCAAAATCATGTAAAATCGACAAAATCAGAATAGTTCACCATTTTGCCAAATTTTCTATCAAGGGGATCAACTTCTGTCAATATTTAGTGAAGCCTCCATTAGCAGCTAAGACAGCCTGAACATGCATCTAGGCATGCTATTTACAAGTCTCTCACAACGTTCCACTGATAATCAGCATTTTCTCCTTTTGTCTCAATATTTTCTGTTATACATTGTTCTAAAATAGTATCTTTATCAACAGTCATTTTGTCGTCTAAAGTAGCGTTCAAATGGGAATAATCAGATTTTAAGTAATAAAAACTAATCTATAACTTTGTTTAAAAAGATTAAAGCTGAAAATCTTATAAATGAAATGTGTGTGAAGGATCTTTTGGAGGGCAGTGTATAATACCAGAAATCATTTATCGATGTAATATGGGTTAAAATACCCAACCAGGTAGTTTGATATGAATTCTTTTTAACATTGAAACATCGGGGGGTAAATGTGGCCATTACGACATATGGCGCCTCCCTCTGTTGCCTAGCAACAAGGGTTCCATACACTATATGTTGGTAGGAGTCTGCCAAACATTGAAGGATATGGTATACTAAACAATGGTGTAGCAATAATCTCATATTTATGAATAAGTTTGGCATGATAGCACAAGTCTCACTATTTATTGGATGACCCACATAAATAAATGATCTTAAAATAAAAAGATGTGCTTCCTTAAGCATGAGTTGTGTTTCAAATTATATTTTTGTTAAAAGCACCCTTTTGACAAATTATATTTTTGTTGAAAAGAAATAAACACAAAATAATTTGTCAAAAGGGTGCTTTTTGTAAATAATGAAATAACTTCGAAAACGCAGATTATCACTAGCTTTAACTATGCTTTTTCTGGATGTGTTTATGATAAGAGCACTGCAAGTAGACGTGCCTTATTTGTCAGAGGATACTTTATAGTGAATATACACCTTGATATCTTTGATTGCTCTTGTGATAGTGTAAACACATACCAAGATTATAGTAATTATTGCAAAAGATAAATATTTTTCTACTTGTTATTGACATATGATAACAGACAAACCCAAGTGCTAGCAGCAAAACATTGATTTCTCAGTAAATTCATACTCTATTAATGCCCAGCTTTTCTATGAATTATCTGGCAATCTTTGTTTTAATAAATACTCTAGTTTTTCCTTCAATGCAATAATAGCATCAATTAAATTTTCTTCAGACGTTAACAATTGCAGAGACTATCAAAATGCTTCAACACCCGCCTGTAAAACTTACATAAGGTATGGTGTGCAGGAATGTTTGAGTAAAGATAGCATCAGAGGGTAGTGGTCTGAGAACGAGGTCTCTAACGTCTGTTTATAGAGGAAACTGATTAGGCTGATACCCTGCAATTATTAAACAGTCACATTTAAGCCTTTCACACTTCTTTTAATTCTAGTTCAGTCCGAATTCAAAGCTCATCTTATACTTAACTACACTTTCATAGGTGGCTATGGACTTTGTTCATAGAATTTTTGTAATACACTTTATGGTTATCCATACTGCTCAATATCTATCAATCACACAAACATGAAAGTGTTTGTAATAATTATCAGACTCATAATTATGTCAATTCTTATTGAGCTCTATTTTTGTTACAGTTGTTCATTAAATTTCCAGACTATTTACCATATCTACCTTTGATATGATAATAAAATTCTCTGAAGAATTCTCTCAAAAGTAATTTAATTACAGTCAAAGTTTCTTTTAGAAAATGAATCAATAAAATAAATTTTATGAGAAAAAAAAATTGAAGAATTGACTAGGCTCAAGACTCCACATACAAGTGGGCTTAATTTCAGCTATCCTTCCTGTTATTACAAATGTATTTCAGGTTCAGTATAACAAGTAAAATGGGGCAAGAATTTAAATGTATTTTAGTTGCTTTTAAGAAAAGTCAAAATGACCCATACTCTAGGAAATGTGTCCTTGGTTTCTTGTGTAACAGGATTATCACAGTGACAAAGGCGAGCTAGAAACCTGCAATAGACAAATATTCAAATACAGAACAAGGAAAAAGATGTATTTTGTAACATTACTTATAAGAAGTGTTGGTGAAATATTTGTTGAACTTGACCTTGATAGATTTACTAGGCCTTTTCAGATAATCTTGACCTCAACATATACAACTGACTATAAATAAATAATATTTACCAATACACGCTTACTATGAGCCCTGATGGTTAAGTTTTCCAAAGACCATCAGACATTAAAATGTTTCAGAACTTATCAAAGTGAGGGGATTTATATAGTTTCTATAATATTTGATTAAGAATATACCTTAATAATTACAAGTGTGCTGTATTTAAACTAACATGAAATAAATCTAAATTGAATAAATACAGTCAAAACTGTCAATAGCGGCCACCCACGGGACATGTCTAAATCGACCGCATACGGAAGTTGGCCGCTTAACGGAAAATACGCCCCCCCCCCTCGCCGGCGGCCGCCGAGACGAACAACATATGGTCAATATCTTAACTCCATCGGATGGCACACCGAATATTTAGTGTTCGTATCAAAAAGATTCCATTCAAAATCGGCGATAGGAGACCACAATAATATAAATATTTCTTGAATGGCGGTATTTACGATGTTTTGGTCATTCACAATCAATTTGTTCTCATCTGGTGAATGTAAACAGCGTATGTATCCAAGTTGCATTTTGTCACAGGGACCAGAAAGGAATTAATTTAACTCAATGTAAGAAAGATGGTGTTTAAGATTTTAACACCGATAATATTCCTGATAACTTAAGATATATAATAATTCATTACAAAAAGTGACAATTTCGAGTTCATTCCTTGAAAGTAAAAATGCGCTTGAGATGCGACGTTTTTAGTGTTCATAGTTTTCATAGAAGCAAGAAGCGGGTTCCTGTGGATTTAGCGTCAATTTGTTTCACGTGCGCGGGATGTAAACAAAGTCCGGAGGCGCGTTCGTTAGAGCAAGATGAAAAATCCATCTAAATGAGATTTTTAAGACGTCATAATGAACGATTTTTGATATTTTGAGTGAGAAGATTCAATGTCGTCATGACTACTCGTTTTAAGCCAATACAAAACCATATTTGTTTCCTCATTAAGACACCTTAAGATTCTTATTGAGCCGCTTAAAAATCTCGCTCAACCGAACGCTTTATCATAAAAATCTTAATAAGATTCTTAAGAATCTCGCTCTAACGAACGCACCTCAGCTTTCCGGTATGCTTGACGACGTTAGTTGGCGTCATTTGGAAAATCCCCAGACATTTTCTACAAGCCGCGATTATTCCACGGAATCAACCAAAACTAAACAAAAATACGGCAATTTTATTGACCTGTTATTTATTTTTTCATCCATGTATCATAAGATTTTCCAAGAGGACACGATGCAAAGAAGAGGAAAAACAAAACGGTTTTTCTGTCCAAAAAAAAAATGAAATACCTAGAGCAGACGAAGGGAAATCCCCTCCGAGATCAATCCGTCAAAAAAACCTTTCGATAGTTCGGACAAACAGTAATGTTTAATAGGCTTACTAATCAGATTATTAATAATCTGCTACCGTTTTAAATCAACTAATATGCGGGTCCCTCAGACTTGTTGATTAGGTAAGCGTCACGGTAAATGCATACGATAATCCAAACGCGTTATCGATTTTTCGTTAATCAGTGAGTCACCTGTCATAATTTGATGACTCGCGTGACCGCCTAAGGGGATATACAATGAGAGCAATCTAGACAATTGAAGGTGACCGCCGGCCACATACGACAGATTGCTGCTATTCACAGTAACTTTAAAGAGTAAATTAGCGCGGGCGGACCTGAGCTGGCTGCATACGGCAGTTTGGCCGCTATTCTAAGGTGACCGCTCGCACAGTTTTGACTGTAGATATAATTTACAGCGTTCTCCGCAGGCCCTTATAGCGTATCGGGGCCGATACACCTTCAATAAATTTAACAGGTTGCCGATACACCTTAGGAACACCGATACGCTTAAATTTGATCACCGATACAGCTTAATTTCTTTCTGAACAAAGGGTCAAAACGAGCAATAAAACTGATTGCAGACGCGCGGTCATTACATAATCGCGATCTGGGAAGATGTATACACAAAGACCCTAATTGCTAAGACCCTTGCTAATTGGTGATTATCGAATTTTTCTTCACGGTTGGCTGATTTTCACTGGTTCCTCACTTCCGGTAACAGAGAGGAACAGATGGGTACCAAAACGAAAACGGTCACTTACAGTCCACTTCATTTACCGAAAATTGCCAATTTTTACCGAGATCCACCGGAAACGATGGAAAAAGTTGTTTTCACATCCTTGCCTAACCCCAAACTGCTATCTCACTTAGGTCTACGATTATTTACCCATGGGTGAATGATTTATAGTCACAAAGAATGAGTGCAGCCGTCGGAGATACACGGAATCCCAATATTGACAGTCCAGCGCGCTACCAAATGTGCTTTGTCGACGACAGGGACGAAATTAGACACCAAAAAGTCTAGCTCGCATGCGATTAAATCCAAGTTAATAAATTTCAGAAGAAGCCGTGTTTTCGCAAAATGAGCTAATCTGTTTTTTTATTCTCAAATCTTGAACATTTACCGCTGTTGACAAACGATTCAAAAATCGACTCGCCCTTACCCAATTCATTGGTTTATTACCTCCCTTTGCCAATCCCGTTGAATTTTCTTATAAATATTACATTTTTTGTAAATATATGATAAAATTTTGTTTCTTTTTCATTAAACTTATTCATATTATAGTCATATTTTACAGGGTTTGAAAATTTAAAGCCCAATTGTTATCGATGATTCTTAGCTCTCACTAAATTGAGTTTTAAACAGGAAGCTATATTATAGGGATGAGTGTCTTTTTCACTTCGTTTATTGGGGTATAAAGTGCAATTGCCTTAGCACATGGCAAATAACGCCCGTATGGCGTTATGTTTAAGCCATGTGCTAAGGCAATTGCACTTTATACCCCTATAAACGCTGTGAAAAAGACACTCTGCCCTTATAATTGCAATCCTTTGGTCTAAGAAACTATTAAAATACTAAGCTAAACATTAAAGTTTCGAGTCTACTTTCTGCGTGTATTACACAATCTATTTTTAGATCGTATATTTTTTCTCGCCATCGAAGTTAAACGGCCTAATGTTAAACAAATGGTACACGAATAAACGACAATTTGACATTCGTAGAGGTACTTATGATCTAAACATAATTTTGATAAGTTATTCTGCGTTTTAAACCGAAACTATCGTGATCGGGCTTAGCTGAGAGGGTTGCTTGGTGGTCTTCGTCGACTCGCTGTAAACATCGACTCAGAATCTGAACTGAATGCTTTTAATCATTAATTCTTTCGAAAATATTCTATTATATTAAATAGCAATATTACGATATGGAAGGGGAACGAGGGATTTCGAGTTCCTAAAACACATGACATGCAGATCGAAGGTCGGGGGTTTCCCGATAGACCTATTGCATTTTATACAGAAATAAAGTGCAATGGATTTCCCCATGTGATGCGATTTAAACCAATCAAAATTCTTTATTTTATTAGATTGCAATTATATAAACCTACATTTCCTACTCCGAAGAGTCTAACAAAGAAACTGAAAATGGCGCGAAACAGATGGTGACCGCGTTGCTTCGCATTTGTCTGGACTTTCTTTCCTGACGAAATATTATCTATCTATCTGATAATCAAAGCCGTGAATTAACCTGGTCAAACCCAGGGTTACGAATATATGACTTATACGGTTTTCGAGAAGAAGCTTTCGATACCCCTTGACTCGTGAAGATGATCTTTGCAAACCGGCGATCCAAATGTCGTAACTACAGATTCATTTAATTAAATTTACGGCATTTTTTCTCGCTCATCGAAGAATGCGGTCCTGCACCCCGAAAGCTTTGATTACTTTGGTATAGTTTCGATCGGACGTAGGGTATTGTTTATTTTGATTGCGTAGAAGACAACATTTAAAATATGAAATTCGTTGATCTTATGAAACTTTATTGATTTTACTAACTTAACCCTTTTGAGATCGTCGTTATCGGTGTTTCTCAGCTGCCGGGCGGGTAGGCTCGAGAAATCGGGATTCAGAGAACTAAGAGGAGTCTGCGATCGTTTAACCCTACAAACTAGATTACTTTATCAAAGATAGTTTTGTTTAGCTTGGGGAAAACAAAACGATCTTAAAATAAAATATATCAAAGTAACAAACCGCGTTTGTTCTTCAATTCATTGCCGAGTTTTAAAAATATAAAATACGATGGCCTAAATATGTACATGTATATTTAGATATCCGATATCGTTATCAATATTGACATCGTTATCAATATTGACGCTGTGTCTGTTACGTTTCCGCGATACGTTATTGTTCACCGCGGGAGGGGGGGGATCGGCGGCGGCAATAGCAGATACATCCACTTCTTCCGCTGTTTCATTTCTCGGACCCCGACCACAGCGTTTAAATGGGGTTGCAGTGTATTTGCTCAAGTCAAACTAGATTTACCTTTATGTTCCAATGTGAATTTTGATTATATCAAACAAAAAATCGACAAGAATATGCAGTTTTCGCAATCTTTCTACTACCGAGATTTAGGCAGAATAAGACATCGCAGACAGTCTGTCTGTTTAAAATTCACTTACCTCAAGCTTACTACCCAATTAATATGGACATTACATCTAATTTCAGTTAGAAAATTGAAACAAAACTTTTGATAATTCTCCACAGGAACGCCATTTCTTAACAAGATTCGTACCCTTATATGTTCAACCCAAAACATTTTTTTTCTTTTTTTCTTTTTTTTTTTTTTTTTTTTTTTTTGTTCATTCCAGAATTGAAAGCAAGATAAATTCTATTTCTATTTCTATTTCTAGGTCATAGAAATTGATATAGGAAATAAATATTACAAAAAAGAAGGGAAAAAAATGAAGAAAAAAAAACCTTGTAAAATCAAAGAGCTTAAAGTCCTGTCACAGGCTTCTCTAAACAAACTAGGTATCAACTTTTAAATTTGTTACATGGTTATTGTAGAATAAAAAAATGTTCTTAGAGATATTTTTTTGGGGAAGATATGAAAAGGGTTTGTAAACACATTAGAAAATAACTGTAATAGAATCTAGTTTTTACTTATTTCAGGAGAAGGGCCTTCCTCAATCATACAAGGACTTCCAAAGGATTTTAAAAATTCCTTATATACATTATTAAATAGAGACCTATAAAAGTTGACAATACATGCAGTGCTGTCCTTGGAACTCTCAAATATATGAGCATGACACAGCCTAAGTGCAGTTGATTTACTGTTTTCTTTGACTCTTTAATTTAATTTTCTTAAATATTCCAATTTTCTTCATTTCTTTTGTAATAGTCTTTTAGTACACAGTATATTCTATTAAAGGGAAGGGATACAAGGGGAAGGAGGGAAGGGGGGGGGGGGGTATTTTTAAGCCATCATGCAAAATTTTATTGATGATTTGGGAGTTAAGTTATTTATGAGATGCTATAAAGGTGTCAAAGAAAAAAAAGTTCAAATCAAATTATATATTCAGCAAAACAGAAGTTCTGCTTCACAAATATCAAAATCCTTATCCAGTAAAACCACTGTAACCATCCTTTATTATTAACAGAAATACAAAGTAATCTGACAATATAGCCGTGCGCATATGCCACTACGCCTTCAAAATTTTCTGGGGAGAACCCTGATTTAATAGTGGTAAATGCTTAATGCTCTGACTATGTCAACAAAACCCCATTATAAATAAAGTACATAACCACCATATATATATAAAGCTGTCCATACAAAATAAATAATATTGACTATGATATAGAGGATAATTATTTCTTTCAGTTTAAGATCAATTGATGTTTGATTGAGTGAACAACAAAAGTTATATATTTTTTTCAAGAGGTGGAGCCATTAGTCAAAATATAACTTTTGTTGTTCACAAAATGAAATACCAATCAATCTTATTCAAAAATCAAACAATTATTGTTTTTCTTTAATAAAAATAAGACAAGATCTGAAAATTTAAGGACAAATTATTTCAAAGTGTGTCACTTTGCATGTGATTGCTATACAACATTCATGATGACAGCTCTTATCAGGCTTTGCTGAGATAATGTCAGATAGGGTGCTGTGAACGAAAGGAGGGTTTAAGTTTTTTATAATTTCACTGGATAGGCAGTGAGTTTATCAAATGATAATTATTTCTCTATAATTTGCGGAAAAGTATTAAAGAAATTGAATTAATCTTGGATAATTCAATATTATGGATCATGTATTGGCTGATTTGTGTTACAAACCTCATTTCATGTAGAAGTTTGTGACACTGTATCCTCAGTTGATTGAGTGTTTTATTCGGGGGTATAGATAACACACATGCTCTGTAATGTTGTAGAGCAACTTGAACTGCACCTGTTGAGGAATAAATAGAGTCTATTAATTGAGTGGCCAACTACTATCAAATTTATCAAATGAGTCATCTATAAACAGTTAAAGATAATGATGACTAAACAAGCAAATTCGTTGAATTGATATCCCCCGCCGAACATATTTTCATTGTCAATGGAGTTAATATCGGAAACAAATATCACTCTGTATGTATATGGCTTAAACAGTCAGGGGCAGTAACTCTAAATTCTACAGTCAAACCGGGTAACCACGATTATATGCGCTTGTCCTCTTTGTAGTGAAGCTGTGTGCCAAGTTTCATTGAAATCCAGTCTACAGTTTTCAAGAAATAGCGCGGAAACGAATATCACTATGTATGTATATGGCTTAAACAGTCAGGGGGAGTAACTCTCAATTCGACAGTTGAACCGGGTAACCCTGACGATATGCGCATGTCCTCTTTGTAGTGAAGCTGTGTGCCAAGTTTCATTGAAATCCGGTCTATAGTTTTCAAGAAATAGCGCAGAAATGAATATCACTTTGTATGTATATGGCTTAAACAGTCAGGGGCAGTAACTCTAGTTTTCAAGAAATAGCGCGTAAACGAATCACTCTGTATGTATATGGCTTAAACAGTCAGGGGCAGTAACTCTAAATCGGCGATTGAACCGGGTAACCCCGACGATATGCGCATGTCCTCTTTGTAGTGAAACTGTGTGCCAAGTTTCATTGAAATCCGGTCAATAGTTTTCAAGAAATAGCGCGGAAACAAATATCACTATGTATGTGAATGGCTTAAACAGTCAGGGGCAGTAACTCTTAATTCGACGGTCGAACGGGGTAACCCAGATGATATGCACAATCCTCATTGTAGTGAAGCTTTGTGCCAAGTTTCGTTGAAATCCGGTCAATAGTTTTCAAGAAATAGCGCGGAAATGAATGTCGGACGGACGGACGGACGGACGGATGGACGGACGGAAGGAAGGACAGACTGACATGGTAAAAACAATATCCCCCCCGAAAAATTTTTTTGGCAGGGGATACTAAATGATCTGGTTCAGATTTATTGAATGACTGAATGGAGTTTTACACCGCTTTCAACAATTTTTCAGTTATATCACGGCAACTGGAGACCTAACAATGGATTCCTGGTATTTCTCTCACCAGTTCTACCATCACATCCTTTTCTAGCCTTGAGCTGCCATCTCACATACATCTACGATTATCAACCCATTGGTGAAAGACAAATGGTCGGAAAGAATGAGTGCCACTGATCTGATTCAGGTCAGGTAAAAAATTTACCATATGCTGAGCACAAAAAGATAGAGGATAATTGTTTGTTTCCATGTAATACCAATTTATCCTTCAATGAGTGAATAACATAAGCTATATTTTAATAAGTGTCTAAGCCACTGAAGTTGACAAATTCATATCATGTGTTTAATGGACCCCAAATTGTTAACATCAAATAGGGAGAAATGACCAAAAGGGGTATTTAAAACTTGGGTTTTTTCACTGTTAGGGTCTTTATTTCCACTAAAAACATTTAAGAAATAGGATATTTGAATTTATTGCAACTTGACAGAATTGTTTTGGGGTTCAAACCATCAGATTCTATTAAAACTCCATGGAAACATCTCATCTCTGTCATTTTACAAATGACTACAATCAGTTCATAATTAATTTATAATTCACGGCATTTTATGTCTATACAAAGCATGCAGTCACATCGTGGTTAGATGGGCGCCAATCATCAAAAAAAGTTTTGAGTGGCTGTTCCGTTTCGCCCTTGTACAAATCTTTATCGATATCACATTAGATAAAGAATTTTGGCAAAGCAACCTGATCCAAAAGAACCCTCAATTTTGTCTGTATTACGAAACTATTTAAACGCTGTCAAATAAGTGTAGGGGTATTATACTTTGCAAGACTCTCAAATTATCTTAGGCGAATTATATCTTATTGATGACAAAGTTTATAATTATGACAAGTATTGTTTAAACAAGTTTACTTTATCCGGATATATTGATAGATTAACAAGAGGACCCTGAGGGCCCCCAATTGCTAACCTGATATTTCAAGTAAATTATCATTAAGACACCTTTTCCTGTGATTTGGCATGAACCTCCCCATTTTCCATAGGATTCATCCTTGTGACCTGGCAAACATTCTGACCAAGTTTCATGAAGATTGGACCATATTTGTGGCTTCTAGAGTGTAAACAAGAAATTTGTCATTAAGGCCCCTTTTCCCTTGATATGGCATGCATCCTTCCCATTTTCAAAAGAGTACATCCTCATGACCTAACAAACATTCTGACCATGTTTCATGAAGATTGGACCATATTTGTGGCTTCTAGAGTGTAAACAAGAAAATTGTCATAAAGGCCCCTTTGCCTGTGATATGGCACCGATCCTTCCAATTTTTAATAGAATTCATCCTCGTGACCAAACAAACATTCTGACAAAGTTTCATGAAGATTGAACCATATTTATGGCTTCTAGAGTGTAAACAAGAAATTTATCATGAAGACCCCTTTTCCCGTGATATGGCATGGATCCTTTCCATTTGCGCAATTTTTACAAGGGACCACCCAAAGAATATTTCTGCCAAGTTTGGTTGATTTTGACTCATAACTTTAGGAGGAGATGTCATTTAAAGAAATTGATGACAAAATTGTCATTAAGGAAAACTTTTCCCGTGATATGACACGGTTCCTTCCCATTTTCAATAGAGTTCATCCTCATGACCAAACAAACATATTGACAAAGTTTCATGAAGATTTGACCATATTTGTGGCTTCTAGAGTGTATAAAAGAAATTTGTCATTAAGGCCCCTTTTCCCGTGATATGGCATGGATCCTTTCCTTGTGAACAATTTTTGCAAGAGACCACCCAAGGAATATTTCTGCCAAGTTTGGTTGATTTTGACTCATAAGTTTAGGAGGAGATGTCATTTAAAGAAAAAGGTGACGCTGTGACGGACAGATGGACGCCGGACATTGATCGATCACAATAGCTCCCTTGAGCACTTCGTGCTCAGGTGAGCTAAAAATTGTACTTAACTCGACTGAGGAGTATTTTTAGAGACAGAAACTTTGAATGTAGTCAAAATCTATGTTCACCTTGTGATAAATAACCAGGATGACATTGAATTGATGTTTGCTTTTAACTTCACAACAATGAAATCGTGAAAATAAAGTGGAGATGGGCGATCGACAAGAAAATCCATCACATTTGTTCTTATTTAGGCATGTGAGGTTCTTAGCCGTTAGCATTTAAGCTATATCCTACCCATTTCCCATGCCCCTGCTGAAGTTCACTTGATGCGGTAAAAAATGAATCCCTAGCCCACTTGAAATTTTGGATTGAAAATAGCGTGATAGACGCATATGTTTGTATGCTAATACTGACAAAATCGAATTAAGAATAATCATGTATGTAATTTTGTTCATTTTTCTTTACAAAAAAGAATCGGGAGCTTATTATAGCTTACCGTCGCTTACTTTGGTGAAAAAGAATAGCGTGCATTATCAAATGAAACTAATCCGCAGTTGTTGAAGACTTTGTATCTTCGCAATTATTTCCCAAGTGAAAACTTAGTCATGATAGAATTATAATAACAAAATCTAAAGCTCATGTGGATTATTTATTAAGCCTCAGAACTCAGAAGCGTGGTTAAATTTTCAATAAACACGGAAAGAATTTATCATTCTATAAACATTTCATCAAACTCTTAAGCAATACATAGAGATAAATAGATATATAAAGCCTAAAAGAGAAGCCTAAAATTCATTAATTCCAGATCATTGGGGTAAATATCAAAGCAATACATAGAATTTGCATATATAATACATACTCAGTGTTTTGTATGAAAAAAAAAAATATCTAACAAGTTTGGGGGATTTGATAATTGTTGAGGCTGCCGAGACAATTATCAATTCCCACAACCAAGTTCGATATTTTTTCATACAATACACTAAGTACGTATTATATTTATCTTATAACCTCTTATTGTCTTACTTTCATTAACGTTCCTTACAAATATGCAAGTTTCTAGAAATAATTGCATTATGTCATTGTTCTCAAAATATCCATGTGATATCATAAAAAATATCATATGGGATGTTATCACACCGATATTTGTACAGTTATAAGATGTTATAGATTTCCCACTAATCACCCAGGTCGTTTACCTGTAAATGCCTGGAATGTAAGACCATATTCATAGAATGAGTTGATGACAACCGGTGCAGAGAACAAGTTTAATCTGTAATAATACATTCCACAAGCCAGAAACTCTTCCAGTAAATTCTGTAAACCTTCTGACGACATCCCTGTTACATACAGTCCATCCCTCATCGTGAAACATTGGTCAGTCTGTAATAAAAAAGCCACCCATAAAATACTTATTCTTAATGCAAGAAGCTATTCTTCTTTTATATGGTTAAGAAAGGTTAAGGAATCAAGGGTAAAGTTATTTCTTCTATTATCTAATTGTGATAACTCACATAAAAAAGGAACCATCTAGTAAATGCTGAAGTATAAGTCCTGGTTAGACTACGTGATCTGCGCAGAAATAATAAATTTTCTGAATAAAGAATGATTATTCGACCTTCGTATGCAATTATTTCAGAAGTTTGCCTTCTAGTTACCATACGGGGGATCCATTCCTTTTTCCAAACATTAAAATTACAATGTTTCTAGATGGTCCCTTTTCTCACGATAGGTCTTAGTTGTCTTGTAAATTTAGTATTTTAGAACATTCCAATTGCATCCTTGTTTCAGGTTTTAATTTTCCAGAAACCATGTTATTGACTTAGTCAGAAAATAGTTCTCACCATATCCAGTATAAAGTTGACAGATGGTACAGCTATCATTACATTGAGGATCTCTTTCACCAACTCTGACTGGCTGATCTCTACACGAGGCGCCACCACGATGGATGGAAATGATGTCTTCAAGGATACCAGCATAGATTTGATCCACTGGTCAAAGGCATATGGACCTGCTTCTGTTAGAAATGGCTTTGTTGTGGGCCCTGGTCCTCTGTCAAAATATATGTGAATTTGTTCAAGAGACTTTGACAGTAAAACATTATTTAGACGACCCTCAAAAAGCAGTCACTTATGGGAATGGGCACTTGACTTAATCAGGGGTGTGGAATTTCCATGCCTGACTTGACTGACACAGGCTTTTCCACTTGCAGGCAAGTACATTTTTCTAGGTCACATGTCCATGGACAAATAAATACCAGAGCAAATCTTGATACAGTGCAAGATCAAGGAGAAAATTCAGTCTATTGTTTGTATCAAAAGGGGAGAAAACATTGTCTTTAATGAAGAAATTGCTGGGTTACAGCATTTCCTTCATTCAAAACAATGTTTTTCTCAATATCCATCAATTCATTATTCAGTAGGCAAGTTCATTTTGATCCTGGACAAGTTGGAAATCAACTTTTACTTGTCCATGGACAATTGGAGAAAATTCCAATTTTCACACCCCTGCACTTAATACAACATAGGAATGCATCACAGACACAGATGCCCCCACAAATACAGTCAAAACTGCATTAAGCAAGCGCCTCAGAGACATTGAAAATGTGCTTGCTTAAAGCAGGTGCTTGCTTAATAAAGGTTAGTTTCTGTTCATTTGCTACATTTGGGACCCAGTGGTGGCTTGCTTAAAACAGGATGCTTGCTAAATACAGGTGGCCACTTACACAGGTTTGACTTTACTTGATTTTTACCAATGACTAAATTGACCTTCAACCTTGACATTGACCTTGGGCTTATCCAGAAAAAACTTTCAATATGACACAAGTACACATCTAAGGAAATAACTGTGTCAAGTTTTGGCTCAGCTCGAAACAGTTGTAACTGCCTATAAACATATAGGCAGTTACAACTGTTGAAAGCTAAGCCATCAATAAGTTACGCTTTGGACAAGAATAAAACAGACACACATGCGTGCATGCACACATCCACCTACACACATGTGCTCACAAGCACCCACATATGTGTCCCCCCCCCACACACACACACATACACTCACACAGAGACAGAGGTAACTGTTCCAATTTCATTTTGATAGTAATAATACAAATTGTCATGAAATGAAACCAATTTTTCAGCCAATCAGAATGCATGAATCTTGTTGAATGTAATTAATCCTACTTACAATCCAAGAGTTTCCCATGTATAATACTGCGATATCTTCATATTCAAACAATCTTCATAGATGGCTGTATCATAATCAGAATGGTACACCGAGTCAAACAAAGACTCGTATGACTGCATGTCTGCATCCGGAGAGGAGCTTCGTACACTCTCATCCTGTGACTTGAAACCTTCATCATTCAGATCCTATATAAAAGTACAAGAGGACCAAGATGGTCCTAGATCGCTCACCTGAAGACCTTTGACCCCTGGTACATCACATTAATTAGATAGGCAGATGTCAAAAAGAAGATAATTTCCTAAGATCAATACCATGGAACGTTTTCAGCGAAGAGCAAGACAGATATGCCTCTTTGATTCTATGTAAAAAGGGATGCAACCGGGTGGACCCCAAATGAAACCCCAGGGTCTTGATATGAACAAACTTGGAAGAGGTCCATAAGATGATGCTACATACTAACTATGAAAGCTGTCTGCCTACTGGTTTCAGAGAAGAAGATTTTTGAAGGTTTTCCTATTTTCACCCTTTGTGCTCAGATGAGCTGAAAGGGATGCGCCCAGGTGTGCCCAAATATGACCCAAAGGTCTTGATATGAACAAACTTGGTAGGGGCCCACTAGATGATGCTATATACCAAAAATGAAAGCAGTGTGCCCTCTGGTTTCGATTAAAGAAGATTTTCGCTCTTTAATTCTATGCAAAAAGGGTTGCGCCCGGGTGGAGCCCAAATATGACCCCAGGGACATAATATCAACAAACTTGGTAGAGGTCTTCTAGATGATGCTATATACCAAATATGAAAGCTGTCTGCCTTCTGGTTTCATAGAAGAAGATTTTCTGAAGATTTTCATTGTTTTACCCTTCGTGCTCATAAGAGATAAAGGGATGCACCCGTGCAAAGCTCAAATATGACCCAAGGGTCTTGATATGAACAAACTTGGTAGAGGCCCACTAGGTGATGCTACATACCAAATATGAAAGCTGTCTGCCATCTGATTTCAGAGAAGAAGATTTTTAAAGATTTTTGCTCTTTGATTCTATGTAAAAAGGGTTTTGGCCCGGGCAAAGCCCAAATATGACCCCAGGGTCATAATATCAACAAACTTGGTAGAGGTCCTCTAGATGATGCTACATACCAAATATGAAAGCTGTCTGCCTTCTGGTTTCAGAGAAGAAGATTTTTAAAGTTTTCATATTTTCACCCTTTTTGTTAAGGGTAAAGGAAAGTTAAGGGTGGATTTCATTTATTTGAACAACTTTGGTAGAGCTTGACCCAAGGAACATCCCTGCCAAGTTTCATCAAGATTGGCCCACTGGTTTAGGAGGAGAAGATGTTTAAAGAAATTGTGGACGGAGGACGACGCACGTCGCACGATGCACGACTGACGATGGACATTCTACGATCACAATAGCTCACCTTGAGCACTTCGTGCTCAGGTGAGCTAAAAATGCATTCTGACAAAATAAAGGAAAATAGTTGTGAAAATAATGCTTTGACAAGGTTCAGAATCGATACACTAGGTGGTTGTCAAAGGACAACTGTTGTGGAACCTGCATTTAAATCTTTGACCTTGAGCTATGACCTTGACCTTGGAGATTTCTCAAAATTTGTTTCAAATAGCACATCTACTCATGTTGAAGGACAATTGTGCCCGGATACTTTTAAATCCATCAATAAATGTAGGATTAACAAGAGCCATGTTGGACATGGGCATAAGTCCCCTACCGGCTTTGTTTGTCTCAATGTTTTTCCACGCCAATTCTATCAGGGACGTCAAAACCAGGTCTTGTTAAAGGGTTAAACAAAACTTACATGAGTTGTTGTCTCTGCTGTGCCCACTATACAATTCATGGAAGCAATAGACAGATGCAAGAAATAGTATCAATAACAGTTACCTTGTCTGATCCAAGATGTTTTTCTTCAGTCTTGTTGGTAAGAAATGAGAACTTTCACAGGAGGTGATTAATACTGCTGCATCACCACCCTGACTAACATGGCTTATAAATTTTTTTACATTTTAAAACAGGTTTCATCAAGTTAGCTTGCTTAGTTATTAAGTTATTGCAGGATCCATTTTTTGCCATATTTTCACTATTTCCGTTACCATAGCATCCGCACTTTTTGTCAAAGAACAAAGATAAAATGATGTGCATAATCTACACATTGCCATCTAGTCATATACCAAGTCTCATCAAATTAGCTTGCTTACTTATTAACTTATCGCAGGATCCAATATTTTTTGCTATATTTTCACTATTTCCGTAACCATAGCAACAACAATTTTAGTCTAAAAACAAAAATAAAATGATGTGCATAATCTACACATTGCCATATAGTCATATACCAAGTCTCATCAAACTAGCTTGCTTAGTTATCATCTTATCGCAGGATCCCATTTTTGGCCATATTTTCACTATTTCTGTAACCATAGCGACCTCAATTTAAGTCGAAAAACAAAAATAAAATGATGTGCATAATCTACACATTGCCATCTAGTCATATACCAACTTTCATAAAAAACGCTTGTTTAGTTATTAAGTTATCGCGGGATCAAGATTTGAGCGGACAGACGGACAGACGGACGGACAGACGGACAGACAGACGGACAGACGGACGGACAGACGGAGGGCAAACCTATAGTCCCCTCCGGTGTGAACACCGGTAGGGGACTAATTAAGCAGATAAAATCAGATGAGCTGACAAGACTAAATGACTGATAAAAATCCTTTTCTGTCAGCTTTCAGTTCTACCTTAAGATAGTGGACCCATTATAGTTCCACAAGGTGTCAGAACTCATGATCTTTCACAAAGTTGACCAAGGTTTCCTAATAAAATCATTAGGAAACCTTGGTTTACACTATGAAAGTTCATAACTACCAAATTGTTGCAGATCTATCTTGGGTCCACTACCTTTAAAACTTAAGATAATTAACACTTTTATTTTAACTAAGACACATACTGTACTCATGAAAGATGAAGATTTGGGTATTCTTGTTTCCAGCAACCTGCAAAAATAGAGAAAGAAAAAAGGTAACTTTATTGTACAGTTTTTAGAATAGTTGTCTATTTTTTCACTACCCAGTCTAATCTACAAGTTAGTTAAACTTTGATATCATGTATTTTGATCGGACAATAAACCGATAACCATTCATTCAGTCCACCATTTAATCACCCTAAAATTAAATTTTAGGTTTATTTAGTTTTATTATATTAAATCCTAGCATGGTCTCTATGGAAAAGTTACTTTAATATCTTAAACATCTGACATATTTCATCAATTTACAAAATACATATGACAGTTCACATGAATCAGCATTTTTTTAAAAAAAAAATTTAAAGAATATTATTAAAGATACAGTCTATATTACTAGAGCAATTACTTCTATTATGCAATCACTTTTATTAAGCCACCATTATGAAAAGTACCTTCACCATAAGCATAATCTCAAAAAAACTGGACATTCTTAAACGAGATGATGTTTATGGGCATTCTTAAACGAGAAGATGTTTATGTGCATTCTTTAACGAGAAGATGTTTATCATTGAATATTACGATGTTAGAACCCATTAAAATTGTCTCAATGAGACAATCCTTATGGGATCTAAAATCATAGGATTCGGTAAGAATTATTTGACAATCTATATATGAACCTGACCTAGAAAGATTAACTTGATTGATATCAGGTAAGAAATTAATATGAGGGTTTTAGAATAAATATTATTGAAAATACAGAAAGATCAACATTTTAATTATTCATTACAAAGTTGTCATCAGCATCATCTTTTCAAATTGAACCTTTCTAAATTAAGGATCTGCAAATGGCTGACAACAGTTGCACTTAATCTTACTTGCTGTCTGTTTCATCTGGCAGTTCAGGGAGATCCAGTCTAATTTCAAGGGAGGTAACTCTGCCTTCCACTAGACCACCAAACAAGGTTTCACTGGTTATCTTTTCATGGACATCACCAAGATACCCATCTACAGAGAAGAACCCAGCTCCTCTCAGGCCAGTTCCAGGTGGAGCATCAAAAAGCTGAAAATATTTAATAGACAATTTGGAACACCTTTAACTTTCTCAAGTTTAGATCAAGAAATTGTTACCCTCATCCTTTGATTTGTGTTTAACTGTGATTTACTTCTATCACAAAACAAGAGCATGACCTGCATGTGCCATTCCTAAGCTGCAGATGCTGATTTATTGGAAGAAATCAAAAGTCATAAAAGGGCCATTACTCTTACAAAAATGCTTTCAGAGTTATCCCCCTTGATATTCTGGAAAGCTCTTGTTATGTTGAACATACATTCCAAGTTTTTATGAAGTTATCTTCAACAACAATATAGCTAAAAACAAGGTTAAAAGTTTGACAAACCAAAACCAAAGGGAATGAAGTCAAGTTGATTATAACACCTAGGGTTTTCTCAGATAACAGCCAAGCTAACCTAGACTGTCGCAAATCGGACTAATAGCAACCTGCAAGTGCTTGTCAAAAATAAAAAAACATTTTCATTTCACTTGCACATCTCTGCTTGATACCGATCACATTTGTAAAGTTTGAATAAAATCCACTCATTAGTTGCTGAGAAATTGAGCCGACATGAAAAAGCTGCAGACAGATAGACCAACCGACAGACAGACCGTCAGAAAGACCAAAGAGCAGACTCCTATATAGCCCCCCAAACATAGTTTTTAGGGGGTATAAAAACCAAGAGCAAGTAGATGGTTGTCCCTGGTCATCTATTGTTGAGCCCAAAATAGTTTTCCCATCAACATGACCTTATATTAAGTCATTAGAAATCCATCCTCAAGTATGCGTGATTGCCTTGGATTTATATACTCAATTTCATCATTTGGCCTTGACCTCTGATCTTGACCTTTGAAGAATCTGAAAATTCAGCACATAGAAATTTTGTAGGTCAAATTATTTTGAAACCCATCCATTTATCGAGCTTTGCTCCAGATAAGCTCAATTTTTATATTCTTAATGCTTGATCTTGAGCTGTGAACTTGACTTATGGAGCTTGAAAAAGTTCATGTTTGACCCTTATCCCAGGGTTTTGGCCCTCAAAAATTTGAAAATATCTGTTTTAGACACCCACATTTTCTATCAGGAGGGGTCATTTTGACCCTTTCAACTTTCAGAATTGCATCTCAAAACTGCTGCAAATTATAAATTTATTAGAAATTATTGTCTCCTGCATATCTTTATAAGAGATTCATATGAATCTCATACAAAAATATGAGGGAGATAATTGAAGAAGTTCATCAGCAAACTCCAACAATAATTACCAATTATATCTACTCATTTTACTATTTGAACCCATCAACAGCAGTTTTGGCCCCTAAAAATTATAGTTAAGGGGTCAATGACCCCTGAATTTGAAATGCTAGCACAAGCCCCAAGCAACCTGAAAACTTCTTTCAAATGGCACATCTGATCATCAAAAAGTTCCATTGTACAAAGTTATTTTGAATCCATCTATAGATGTGGGATTTATTGTCTGGTCAGATCCCTACAAATGCACTTTAAGTTACACACATGTATAAAGGCTGGTGATAGCAACAACTATATCTTGTTCCCAGCAAGTGGGATCAACCATTTACAATGCACAACAAAGTACATTGCATTCAAATGTTAAGGTAGTGAAACCGTAATAGTTCTGCAATGTTTCTGAACTCATGGTCGTTCACAATGTTGACAGAGTTTTTTTCATGAAAATCATTAGGAAACCTCAGTTAACACTGATAAAGTTCATTTCTTCCATGTTGAAGAACTATTGCGGGTGCACTACCTTAATCTGAAATTTTACTTTGACTTAACCCTTTGCTGTTTAATCCCTGCTTTTTACATGCCTGTGATTTTATGATTGAGAAAGCATTGTGAAAAAAGAAGAAATTGCTTCTGATAAGCAATTTCTTCTTTTTCCACACTATTTTCTACCCTACTTAATGGTTAATTTTCAAATTAAAACCACTTTTAATTTTCGTCTGCAAAACCTTTGAATTTGGACAGGTCCAAAATTTTGTAAAACAAGAAAGGGTTAATATTTGATCCTGACCTGTAGATTATCGGATTTTTTCTTCAGTCATACTTCTACTCAATGAGGTGAATAAGTATGATAAAACTATATTGAATTTCATGTATAAATTTATGGCTCAAAATGCCCCCTTTACAAAGGCATACAAAAGTAGATTCAAACTTGGTGCTATATGAAAAAAACACAACTTACTGTTTTCATATTATGTTCTTCTTGAAGGGGTTCTTCCTCAAAGATGTGCCTAAAAACAAAATAATTTCTTTAATGCTTTTCGGTGGTTTATCGAGAAATAACGGTAGATTATCACTTGATAATCTCACAACAAAAGCAGTGAGATTATCAAAAACTTATACCCTGCTTTTGTGCATTTCATTCTATCTGACGTCATCTATGCGGGGCGAAATAAGTGACGTCACAATGAATGTTGCATAGCAATCATGTGCAAAATAATGCGCTTAACGAAAAAACGTCCTAGCAATTTCACATTTTGTCTCATTTTTGCATTAAAGAAATAGAATAATCGTTTGTTTTTCGAGTAAGATCGATAAATATTTCATTTCGTGAACAACAAAATCTATATTTTCACTCGTGGCTCTGCCACTCATGAAAATATAGCTTTTGATGTTCACTCAATGAAATATAAATCGATCTTACTCTGAAACAACCGATTATCCTCTATGTATTCAATATTTTGCCTACTATTCAGTTAGGACACCAGGTTAGGACACCAGGTACATTAAGGATAATCACTTGTTTAGATGAAAGATCTATTAACCCTTTCCTGTTTTACAAAATTTTGGACCTATCCAAATTCAAAGGTTTTGCAGACGAAAACTTAAAGTGGATTTAATTTGAAAAATAACCATCTAGTAGGGTAGAAAATAGTGTGGAAAAAGAAGAAATTGCTTGTAAGAAGCAATTTCTTCTTTTTTCACAATTTTTTCTCAATCAAAAAATCACAGGCACGTAAAAAAGCAGGGATTAAACAGCAAAGGGTTAATATTTCATTTAGTGAACAACAAAACCAATACATGTATTTACTCAAGTGTTGGTTGGCATTTGTCTATTACATTCTGAGAAATGATATTTTTTATTACTTTAAAACTCTGCCCATGGGCCATTCAGAAAAGCCATCTTTTTACATAATCAATTTCATTTTCAACATTTTGATGAAATGTCATCAAAAAACATACCTATTAAATTTAGTTTCAACAGATTTCACTTCAAAGGAAGCTGATAAATGACTGCCCAAGCATCATTTCAGAGAAATTTGATTTGTTTGTTTGAGTGAGTGGGGTTTTATGACATTTACAATTGAATTACTTTCATATCACATCAGCTCTAGCAATGCAAGTCGATTCGGTCGAAATAATAATATTAGATTTGTTGAACTCGTTTCATTTGATTCTGATGATATATTGAACACTACCATGTACAAAACTTGGGATTATACATTCATTTGTTTACTTGCAAAAAATATTGTGGAAAAAGACAAATTTCTTGTAATCAGCAATTTCACCTTCTTCAACTTTATTTCATACACATGGTACAATTAATTTTCAATTGCACTACCTTCTCATTGATGTATATAACCTTTTCAATTTGAACCAGTCTAAAATTATGGCTATGGGTTTAAACAAGAGCACCACCTACAGATAAATATCTAAGTAAAAACTAGAAAGCCATGAATGGCTTGAGTCACTCCACAGGCTTGAAATTCTTGTAAACTTAAAAGCAATAAAAGTTTTGACTAGACTTTTAGATATTTTGGATTCTACTGATGTTGAAAATGATTTTCAAAGTTTCAACTATATAACATACAGAGAAATGACATCCGCCCATAAAATGCATATTTTCATCTGATCACAATAATTTTTTGTAGACTGATAAAGGGTCACTCAAGGATCATTCATGTAAAATTTCATTGGTATCCATCAATTACATTCTAAGAAAATGATTTTTCAAAGTTTCAACTATATAGAATAATGACCTCCGCCCATAAAATACATATTTTTCATCTGATCACAATAATTTTTTGTAGACTGATTAAGGGTCACTCAAGGATTATTCCAGTAAAATTTGGTTGATATCCATTGGTTAGATTCTGAGAAAATGATTTCCAAAGTTTCCACTATATAACATTGTTATGTATAATCTATAAATAAACCTAATGGTATTTACCATGTTTATTTTTAGAATTAGTCTGGGGATTTTCCAATATCTCTTGACACTTTAAGGTAATAGATGTAGAAGATTTTAGATCTTTCTAGAAAGGCCTTTTGGAAGGTGATTCAGACTCTAGAGTATTCTTATGTTCTATACTATTCCAGATTGTTCTATAGTATTATATAAAGGGATTCCTACAGCATTCTTGGTTCACTTGATTTAGACTTATGGTTTCATTTAGTAGTACTGTGTTAAACTAAAAGGGGATTTCTTGTTATCTTAAAAGTGTGTTTGAAAGCATGTTTAATTTTAAATTCAGAGATTATTGGACTTATTATTTGTGGACCAGGAACTTAAATAAATTGGATCTAAAATTAAAACTTTAGGATTAAACATTCAAGGTATTGTAAATTGTTTTTGTATTAATTTCATATTGTCAATAATTCTGGTATTATTGTCAATAAATATTGTTAATTGTAAAGTTTGTTGCTGGCTTCTTTGTTCGTGTTACATTGGCACGTAACATATTGGGGGCTCGTCTCGAGATACGAACATCAGACAAACAAAACAAATCAAACAAATTCTGTAATTAAATCTGCTGTTCAAAATTATTTAAGAAATTAATTTCATATTTCAATTTTGATAAATCTAGAGTGTACTTTCACTATTATTTATCATAATCTTACATTCTTATTTGAATACAGCAACAAGCTACCATGTCTTTTGACTTAGAAAAATTTACGCAGGAACCTTCCGTGGAGCTATTGAATTTGGGTAAAAAGTCTGATTTGCTCAATCTTGCCAAGCATTATGAATTAAAAGAAGTCAAGTCCTCATTGCGAAAGCATGAAATTAAGAATATTTTGATTCAATATTTTGTTGATGAGGACATTTTTGATGAAAAGGCTCTATCTCTCATTGTTGATGTTCCATCAGTTACAAGCTCAAGAGAGCTTGAACTGTTAAAACTTCAACAAAGGGAGAAGGAATTGGAAATTGAAAGAGAAAGAGCACAATTAGAAATTGAAGAAAAAGAAAGAGAAAGGCAATTTCAAAGGGAAAAGGAAGAAAGGGAAAGAGAAAGAGAAAGAGAAAAGGAAGAGCGAGAAAGAGAAGAGAGAGAAATAGAAAGAGAGAGGGATAGAGAAGAAAGAGCATTTCAATTACGATTAAAAGAATTAGAAATTCAAGATAGAGCAAATCAGCCTAGATATATGTATAATGACCATTTTGATGTAACAAAACATTTTAGGCTTGTCCCACCATTTCAAGAAAATGAAGTTGATACATATTTCGAACATTTTGAAAAAGTTGCAAATAACTTGAAATGGCCAAAGGAGCAATGGACCTTACTTCTCCAAAGTGTCTTAGTAGGAAAAGCTCGCAATATTTATTCGCAACTTAGAACAGAACAAAGCAATGATTATGATACTGTAAAAGAACTCATTCTCAAAGGTTATGAGCTGGTACCAGAAGCATACAGACAACAATTTAGAAGTTGTAGAAAAGAATCTGGCCAGACTCACGTTGAATTTGCAAGAAACGAAGAAAAATTATTTGACAGGTGGTGCTATTCTAAGAAAATAGACCAAAATTATGATAATCTTAGACAACTTATATTAATTGAACAATTCAAAAATTGCATTCAATCTGACATTAAGTCACATTTAGATGAAAAAAATGTTGAAACTATACATGAAGCAGCTCGTTTAGCTGATGATTACTACCTTACACACAAAAATTATTTTGTTAATAAAGCAAAACCTGCTTCCTCACATCCCCAAAATAAATCTATGTCTGGTGATTCATCTAGCATGTCTAGTCAATCGAATTCACCTAAACCAAAGTCTACTGGTGAAACCAATGTTCAAAATCCCTTATCTCGAGTACATTGTACTTTTTGTAAACTAGAAAGCCATGAATGGCTTGAGTCGCTCCACAGGCTTGAAATTCTTGTAAAAGCAAAAAAGTTTTGACTAGAATTTTACATATTTTGGGTTCTACTGATGTTGAAAATGATTTTCAAAGTTTCAACTGTATAACATATAGAGAAATGACCTCCGCCCATAAAATACATATTTTCCATCCAATCACAATAATTTTTGGTAGACTGATAAATGGTCACTCAAGGATCATTCCAGTGAAATTTGGTTGATATCCAAAAATTAGATTCTGAGAAAATGATACTCAAAGTTTCCACTATATAACATATAGAGAAATGAGCTCCGCCCATAAAATGCAAATTTTCCATCTGATCACAATGAATTTTGGTAGATTGATAAAGGGTCACTCAAGGATCATTCCAGTGAAATTTGGTTGGAATCCAAACAATAGATTCTGAGAAAATGATTTTCAAAGTTTCCACTATATAACATAAAGAGAAATGACCTCCGCCCATAAAATGCATATTTTCCATCTGATCACATTGATTTATTGTAGACTGATAAAGGGTCACTCAAGGATCATCCCAGTGAAATTTGGTTGATATCCATCGGTTACATGCTGAGAAAATGATTTTCAAAGTTTCCACTTTATGACATATAGAGAAATGACCTCCGCCCATAAAATGCATATTTTCCAGGTGATCACAATGATTTTTTGTAGACTGATAAAGGATCATCCAAGGGTCATTCATGTAAAATTTAATTGGTATCCATTGATTAGAATCTGAGAAAATTCACTTTTTACCATATTTGGAAATTAGCCACGCCCATTAAATCCATGTTTTTCATTGGATCAAACTTTCTTGAACAACTTTGAAAGAGGGTCACCCAAGGATCATTCCTGTGAAGTTTGGTTGAAATTCATCCAGTAGTTTCTGAGGAGAAGATTTTTAAAGAAAAAGTTTACGACCGGACGCACGGACGCACAGACGGACGGACGCACGACGGACACAACGCCATGACAATAGCCCCAGTGGCTTTCAGCCAGTGGAGCTAAAAACCAGGTCACCTTATTTCGGAATGTTTTAGATTAAAAAGGAAGAAGGAACTGAGTGCAGCCAAACCTACAGGGCTCACCAGCCTTCAGCCTCAATCACAGCCTTCTTTTGAGTTAAATTCAATTGTTAAGGCAGAACCAAATTCTGATTCCTGTATGGAGATTTTTGAACCGTTCATGTTGGATGGTTTTGTATCACTTTCAGGTGATATGTGTCCACCTACCCCTATTAAAATTTTAAGAGACACAGGAGCTTCTCAATCTCTTATTTTAGCAGATGTTCTGCCTTTTTCTGAGAAGACTTCGTCTGGTACTAGTGTCCTTATTCAGGGTGTAGAGTGTGGTGTTATTAATGTTCCTCTTCATAAGGTTAATTTGTCCTCAGATTTGGTTACTGGTTCTGTGGTTGTTGGTGTTAAACATTCTTTACCATTTAAAGGTGTACATTTATTGCTAGGCAATGACTTAGCTGGAGATAAGGTTGTTGTTAATCCTCTTGTAACTGACACACCTAATGTAAGTCAAACAGATGATCCTATTTTGCAGGAAATACCTGATTTGTACCCTTCATGTGCAGTAACTCGGGGTATGGCTAAAAAAGCTTCCTTGAAAAATTCAAATGATATTGACTTAACTGATACTTTTGTTGGTCAATATTTCAATGACGAGATTAAAAAGTCTTTTAATCTTAGTCTGCCTGATACTCAGACAGACTCGTCAAAATTTTGTCAGTCATCTCCAAGGTCAAATGACCAAGGTCATGAAACGCATTCAAAGTCAAAGTTAATCCAGGAACAGCAAAATGATCCCGAGATTTCAAAGTTAATTGATAGGGCATTACCCGAAAAAGAAATGTCTCAGAATCCTGTTTGTTACTATAAAAAGAATGGTATTCTGATGAGAAAATGGCGACCATTTGATGTCCCAGCTGATGACGATTGGGCTGTTCATCACCAAATTGTTGTTCCAAAGTCATATCGCCATGAAATACTTAGTATAGCACATGAAAGTCCAATGTCTGGTCATTTAGGTGTAAACAAGACTTATCACAAGATTATGACTCATTTCTTTTGGCCTGGACTTAAATCGGACGTTTCCAAATATTGTAAAAGTTGCCACACTTGTCAAATGGTAGGGAAACCTAACCAAGTTATTCCAAAAGCAAGGTTACAACCCATTCCAGCTTTTGATGAACCTTTCAGTCGAATAATAATAGACTGCGTTGGTCCTTTACCAAAAACCAAGTCAGGTTCTGAATATTTGTTGACAATATATCATGATGTCATTGTGGAAGATTCTCAACCAATAAAACAACATCCTTATAGAATGAATCCAGTGAAACAAAAAACCCTTCAAGATGAAGTGAATAACTTATTGGAGAATGATTTTATTGAACCCAGCCAAAGTAATTACAGTTCACCATGTATATTAGTTCCAAAGCCAAATGGAACATACAGAATGTGTACTGACTATCCAAAAGTGAACTCTGTGACAAAAACTGACTCTTTTCCTATACCAAGAATTGATGACTGTATTGACAAAGTCGGTAATTCTAAATATGTCACCAAATTTGACCTTCTCAAAGGATTCTGGCAAGTTCCGCTCACTGATAGGGCTAAAGAAGTATCAGCATTTGCTACTCCAACTGGTCTGTACCAGTACAAAGTTATGCCGTTTGGGATGAAAAATTCTCCTGCGACGTTTCAGCGGCTTATAAATATGGTTATAGCTGGCTTAGATGTCATCATCTATACAGATACATAGAGTGACCACCTTCAAAGAATCAAACAATTCTTCGACCGTCTCAGTGATGCAAAATTGACTATTAATCTTGGAAAAACAGAATTTTGTCATGCTACTGTTACTTTCTTAGGACATCTTGTGGGACAGGGTCAAGTTAAACCTTTAGAATCTAAGGTCAATGCTATCTCTGAGTTTCCTGTGCCTGCTACTAAAAAGCAACTGATGCGATTTCTTGGTATGGCTGGCTACTATAGAAAGTTTTGTAAGAATTTTTCTATTATAGCTGAACCTTTAACAAACTTATCAAAGAAAAACGTTAAGTTCAAATGGAATGATAACTGTCAAGTTGCCTTTGATCGCTTAAAAGCCATACTAAAGAGCACACCAGTTCTTTCAGCACCTGATTTTGACAAATGTTTCAAATTAGCTGTTGATGCAAGTGATGTTGGTATTGGTGCTGTTCTTTTGCAAGAAGACGATGATGGTATAGATCATCCAGTTTGTTATTATTCTAAAAAATTAAACAAACATCAGAGAAACTACTCCACCATTGAAAAGGAATGTCTTGCTCTGATTTTGGCAATCCAACATTTTGAAGTTTATTTAACATCTGCAACTTCTCCTATAGTTGTTTTCAGTGACCACAATCCCTTAAGTTTTCTTCACAAACTTAAGAGTAAGAACCAAAGATTATTGAGGTGGAGTTTGTCACTTCAAGAATTTGATCTTGATGTAAGACACATTAAAGGAAAAGACAACATTATACCAGATGCTCTGTCAAGAGTCTAAAATTTTGAATTGTCATATCTTTAATAAAACATTGAATTTAACAGTTACATTTTACTATATTTTTTGTATACATGTATGTATGTTTGCTTATATAACTCTTTTTCAATTCTTTTGATGAAAATTGTTTGTATTTTCATGCTAGATGTGCTGAAATATTGCAACGAATCATGATATTAACAATTATGTGATGTATATTATCATTGTAAATGCTAATGATAATTCAAAAAGAAAGATTTATTTCATAAACCTTTCTTTTTTTCTTTCAAGGGGGAAAGTGTTATGTATAATCTATAAATAAACCTAATGGTATTTACCATGTTTATTTTTAGAATTAGTCTGGGGATTTTCCAATATCTCTTGACACTTTAAGGTAATAGATGTAGAAGATTTTAGATCTTTCTAGAAAGGCCTTTTGGAAGGTGATTCAGACTCTAGAGTATTCTTATGTTCTATACTATTCCAGATTGTTCTATAGTATTATATAAAGGGATTCCTACAGCATTCTTGGTTCACTTGATTTAGACTTATGGTTTCATTTAGTAGTACTGTGTTAAACTAAAAGGGGATTTCTTGTTATCTTAAAAGTGTGTTTGAAAGCGTGTTTAATTTTAAATTCAGAGATTATTGGACTTATTATTTGTGGACCAGGAACTTAAATAAATTGGATCTAAAATTAAAACTTTAGGATTAAACATTCAAGGTATTGTAAATTGTTTTTGTATTAATTTCATATTGTCAATAATTCTGGTATTATTGTCAATAAATATTGTTAATTGTAAAGTTTGTTGCTGGCTTCTTTGTTCGTGTTACATTGACACGTAACAACATAAAGAGAAATGACCTCCGCCCATAAAATACATAACTTTCATCGGATCACTATAATTTTTGGTAGACTGATAGAGGGTCACTCAAGGATTATTCCAGTAAAATTGGGTTGATATCCATTGGTTAGATTCTGAGAAAATGATTTCCACAGTTTCCACTATATAACATATTATAGAGAAATGACCTCCGCCCATAAAATACATAACTTTCATCGGATCACTATATTTTTTGGTAGACGGATAAAGGGTCACTCAAGGATCATTCCAGTGAAATTTGGTTGATATCCATTATTTACATTCTTAGAAAATGATTTTGAAAGTTTCCACTTTATAACATAAAGAGAAATGACCTCCGCCCATAAAATGCATATTTTTCATCCGATCTTAATAATCTTTTGTAGACTAATAAAGGGTCACACAAGGATTATTCATGTAAAATTTCATTGGTATCAATCTATTAGAATCTAAGAACACTCACTTTTTACCATATTTGGAAAATAGCCACGCCCATTAAATCCATGTTTTTCATTGGATCAAAATTTCTTGAACAACTTTGAAAGAGGGTCCCCCAAGGATCATTCCTGTGAAGTTTGGTTGAAATTCATCCAGTAGTTTCTGAGGAGAAGTTTAAAGAAAAAGTTTACGGCTGGACGCACGAACGCACGCCGGACACAACGCCATGACAATAGCCCCAGTGGCTTTCAGCCAGTGGAGCTAAAAAAAGCATGACTCTTACAAAAATGCCTTCTTTTACCCATTTTATAGATTTCAGTGCCTTGGAATGCTGGTGTACATTTAGTAGTGATGAGTTTAATCAACTATAATTGAAAATTACACTGTAGTTGGTTTGGGCTTCCAATTGTGTTAATCAACAAAGAAATTTCATAATCAATTAATCAGTTCCTAACACAAAAATGAAAGCCATTCTATATTGTTTTCGAAACCGACATCAGTTTGATGGCTAAGAATGAAACAGTTGTAACTGCCTATATGTTTATAGGCAGTTACAACTGTTTCAAGATGAGCTATGAAGTCTGTAGAAAAAATCTGCAGATAGAGGCTTTAGGTCATTAGTTTTTGCTAAACTTTCACATTCTATTCTTCAAAGGATGACACTGGGAGTGCTGTATTATTTTCTTAGAAAAGATTGAACAACCGATCATTAGTTGATTTACTCTTCCAACTAAAAAATCTAATTATCCATTGTGATTTGAAACCAATTGCCCAACACTATGTTTATGTATTCAAGTTACCTTGGGTAATGCATATAATGGAACTGATGAGGTTGAACTAATCTTGTATCCCCATACAACAAAGGACCATCTGGCAGCTGTGGGTTCTCATCCTTGAAAAATAGAAATAAAGTTCTCATAATCATTACTTTCTAATTTTTGATCATTTTTAGCAAAGGAATATATTATAATATTCTCCTCACAAAAAGTTAAGCAACAAACATATTTTTTTCAACTTTTTTTTATAACTTGATTTTTTTTTTTTTTTGCACCAAAATGAAATTCTTACAGTCAAATCTATTACCAAACCCACCTTAATGAATATTCAATGCTATTGTATCCAAAATCATTAATCTCGTGATTTGAACCTAGACACGCTCAAAACATCCATGAACAAGAGGCCCAAGAGGGCCTGTATCGCTCCACTGGATTAAAAATCTCAAGATTTGAAAGAGAGATATTGAAAATAGAAGGTAATGAAAGTGAACAGCATTCAAAAGGAAGTCTGACTTTTTCTAAGTTGAAAGTAATGAAAGTGAACAGCATTCAAAAGGAAGTCTGACTTTTTCTAAGTTGAAACTAACTTATGAAGAAATGAACTTTTTTAACTAATATGTAAAATTACAAGGAAGAAAACTATATAGATATCACTTTGAAACAAGAGGACCAGAATGGCCATAAACCGCTAAACTGTATTTTATTGATCCAGTGGATCTCATCCAATCCAAATTTCTTGAACAACTTTAGAAGAGGGTCACACAAGGAACATTCTGGTAAAGTTTCATTGAAATAAGCCTAATGGTTCAGGAGGAGATGTCGTTCAAAGATTTCGGGGTCAAAAAAAGCCCCGCCCTGCCACGCCCATATTTGGGGGGCAATCCAAATTTCTTGAAAAACTTAAGAAGAGGGTCACACAAGGAACATTCTGGTAAAGTTTCATTGAAATAAGCCTAATGGTTCAGGAGGAGATGTCGTTCAAAGATTTCGGGGTCAAAAAAAGCCCCGCCCTGCCACGCCCATATTTGGGGATCAATCCAAATTTCTTGAACAACTTTAGAAGAGGGTCACACAAGGAACATTCTGGTAAAGTTTCATTGAAATAAGCCTAATGGTTCAGGAGGAGATGTCGTTCAAAGATTTCGGGGTCAAAAAAAGCCCCGCCCTGCCACGCCCATATTTGGGGGTCAATCCAAATTTCTTGAACAACTTTAGAAGAGGGTCACACAAGGAACATTCTGGCCAAGTGTCTTTGAAATCAGCTCAATGGTTCAGGAGGAGATGTCGTTCAAAGATTTTGGGGTCAAAATATGCCCTGCCCTGCCACGCTCATATTTGGGGGTCAATCCAAATTTCTTGAACAACTTTACAAGAGGGTCTCCCAAGGAACATTCTGGTAAAATTTCATTTACATTGGCCCAATGGTTCAGGAGGAGATGTCGTTCAAAGATTCCGTGGTCAAAAAAAGCCCCGCCCTGCCACGCTCATATTTTGGGGTTAATCCAAATTTCTTGAACAACTTTAGAAGAGGGTCACACAAGGAACATTCTGGAAATTTTTCATTAAAATTGGTCTAATGGTTCAGGAGGAGATGTCATTCAATGATTTTGGGGTCAAAATAAGCCCCGCCCTGCCACGCCCATATTTGGGGGTCAATCCATATTTCTTGAACAACTTTAGAAGAGGGTCACCTAAGGAACATTCTGGTAAAGTTTCATTGCTCCTGGCAACATGGCTGCAGTTGCCAGGAATTGTCATATTTACCTGACAGGATTCCTGTCAGCCAGGAACATTTTGATTGGCTAAGTGAGACCTTCCACTGCCTCTGATTGGTTTGTAAGGTCACCATGGTGATCAAAAGCTTATAAATAGGGGTAAATCCTGGCAGATGATCAGTTTTAGTATCAGATTCACTCATGACACATGTCTTTATTATGATGTAACATGAGCCTCAAATGGCTATTCATTCATTAAATATCATCATCATCAAGCTGAATTGTCCTTTTATACAGTCCTTGTGCTAATAGACCAGGAGAGCCTTATTTGAAGGAGATTTTGGGACCTTAGAAGCTGGGATAAGGTCAACATTTTGTTTACAATATGGCATGGATCCTTCCCATTTCTAAAAGGGTTTCTCCTGGTGACCTGGCAAACATTCTGACCAAGTTTCATTAAGATTGGGCCATATTTGTGGCCTTTAGAGTGTAAACAAGAAAATTGGCATGAAGGCCCCTTTTCCCTTGATATGGCATGGATACTTCCCATTTTCAATAGGGTTCATCCTTGTGACCTAGCAAACATTCTGACCAAGTTATATTAAGATTGTGCCATATTTGTGGCCTCTAGAGTATAAACAAGAAATTTGTCATTAAGACCCCTTTTCCTGTGATATGGCAAGGATCCTTCAAATTTTCAATAGGGTTCATCCTTAAGACCTGGCCAATATTCTGACCAAGTTTCATGAAAATTGGGCCATATTTGTAGTCTCTAGATCGTAAACAAGAAAATTGTCTTTAAGGCCCCTTTTCCCTTGATATGGCATGGATACTTCCCATTTTCAATAGGGTTCATCCTTGTGACCTGGCCAAAAATCTGACCAAGTTTCATAAGGATTGTATAATATTTGTGGCCTCTTGAGTGTAAACACTTAGATTGTTGACGCCAGACGACACACGACGGACATTCAATGATCACAAAAGCTCACCTTGAGCACGATGTGCTCAGGTGAGCTTAAAAAAAATCATCCAGTAAGATTCAAAATCAAGGAAATGAAATACAATGATGACAAAAATGATTAAAGAGCAGAAAAAGACAAGAACACTGCAAGCAGGAACTTAATAATGGTAAGAAAAAGTACAAAAGGAATCATAAATTTTAGGGAATGGTTTCCACATTTAAAGTAATCTCATTGGTTGATATAAGTTAATCTTATGATAATGCACAAATATGTGAAGTTTCAAGTAAATAATTTCAATAATAGCAAAGACATGCTGAAGATCAAATAATGTCACACCAACAATGTCTACTAAAACTAGATAGAGGATAATCGTTTGTTTCAGTGTAAGATCGATTTATATTTGAGTGAACAACAAAAGCTATATTTTCACGAAATGAAATATTAATAAATCTTACTCCAAAAACAAACGATTTTTCTATTTCTTTAATGTAAATCTAGACAAAATGTGAAATTTCTAGGACATATTTTCGTAAAGCGCGTCATTTTGCTGTGATTGCAATGTTCATTGTGACGTCACTTATTTTGCGCCACATAAATGACGTCAAAAAAGGTGAAATGCACAAAAGCAGAGAAAAAAAATTTGATAATTTCACTGATTTTGCGGTGAGATTATCAAGTGATAATCTACCGTTATTTCTCGATAAACTCCCAAAAAGCATTAAAGAAACAGTTACAATGCAGACCAATACCCCCCTACAAGAGCTTATCAATGAAAAGCCAATTTTGATCAAAGAGCCAAAACTCTGTCAAAAGTCAATGGATTGCAACCTTAATTCCACTTGCACATCTCTGCTTGATAATGATCACATCTTTGAAGTTTGTATGAAATCAGCCATAAATTGCTAAGAAATTGAGCAGACACGAAAAAGCTACAGATAGACAGACCAACTGACATGCTGACTCCTATATAGCCCCTAAACATAGTTTTTGGGGTAAATTAATCCCAACTACACCCAGGCGACGATAATTGATTGTCATTCTGTTCCTAAAACAGACAAGTTAAGAATGCTCAAATACTTTCCATAACAAATAGGCAGTTACAACTGTTTCACACTGAGCCATTGAATTGTTGCCTTACCCTTTTTGGTATAACAGGTAGCCGATGTTCCTGATGTCCAAGTACCTGTCTGTCTGTCTGATCACCTGTACCTTGTAAATGTAGTAAAAACTGGAGGTACGCTACAATATTACTGTTACTATCACAATCTGAAAGGCAAATAAAGAATGGGTATCTTCAGTGAATGACCGAAATCTCCTGTATTCTGCTCCACTGTTACATAGAACTGTACTTACAAGTTATTGGTTGCTCATTGACAATATTCTTAAACTCTTTTCCATATTTTTGAAATTTCAACCTGGTCTAAACTGATCTGTTTGTTCAAACAGTATTTAACATTGTTTTCCACAATTTTCAAGCATACTGCAGCAGCTGTAGCACCTAACCACAGATTCCTGGTATTTGTCTAACCATTACTACAATGCCATCCCTTTCAAGCCTTCAGCTGCTAATCCCACATTGGTCTGCTATTTTCAATCTATTTGTGGGAGACAAATGTCTCAAGGGATGTAAGCAGCCAATGGAGATCATACCCTCGATGGGACAGCAGATGCCCTTCCAGCACTCTGCAATATGACTACAGTCAGTCTAAATTGAAAGAGGTTGCATATGACAATCAGGAATAATTGTAATATGTAAACAAATCTATCCGTAAGGTGAAAATACTTTGGTATATGTTGAAATTGCTTGTTACAAGCAATTTCTTCTTTTTCCACAATATTTTCTCAAATATGAAATCACATGGACCTGAAATCGAGGGACTGTACAGGAAAGAGTTAAACGCTTTCTAGTTGATTATCCTGGTTTCTCAGTGGAATACCATTTGATAACTTTACAGTTTAAGGCAGTGGACCCGTAAAAGTTCCACAAGGTTTTGGAAGTAATGAACTGTAACAGTGTTAAATGAGGTTTCCTAATGATTTTTTGGGGAAACCTCAGTCAACACTGTGGAAGATCCTGAGTTCAGAAATTTTGTGGAACTATAACGATTCCAATACCTTAACCCTTTGCTGTTTAATCCCTGCTTTTTACGTGTCTGTGATTTTATGATTGAGAAAACATTGTGAAAAAAGAAGAAATTGCTTCTGACAAGCAATTTCTTCTTTATCCACACTATTTTCTACCCTACTGAATGGTTATTTTTCAAATTAAATCCAATTTAAATTTTCGTCTGCAAAACCTTTGAATTTGGACAGGTCCAAAATTTTGTAAAACAGGAAAGGGTTAACCAGTAATATTCAGCAAAATTGTTATCATGAGTATCTTGAAATAAAAGATAAGTTGGAAATCTTCTACCTATCTTTTATATCAAACTCTCACTCCTCTTATCATATTCAAATGATGCAATACCAACATGTACATGTACTATTCTAACTTTTTCTTCTTTTTGTTTGTCTTTTTCTTTCAAAGCTTACCACTCAAATCTGTCAGCATCCTGAAGAGCTCCTCTAATCGATTTGCATCATCAAATCGTCTATGTCTCCTAAAACATAAAGCGTACCACCAGAACTGTGTCTTTACATCTTCTAACGAGGCTCTTGATTTACTGTAAAAGTAAAAATAAAAGTACCAACTCTTTTCATTCCAGACAGTGTTCATGAGTGACCAAAACTTAATAACTTGAACTTATTAAAGTGGTAGTAATGAGGTTTTGACCACCCAACAATGATATACAGTTTAAGTATGGGTACAAAAATAACATTCATTAACTTTATCCCTTCATTACCAAATTAGAAAAGATTTTTGCTTTTTCTGATTATTTTCTCCATATCAGACTTATTGGAAACTATTGTGTTGATTAACTTGGATGTAAAAATACTTGAATTATTATTATTAGCTAAAATGAACTGGCACTTATTAACTTCCATCAGTGCTTGAGAATTCCCACAGCATAACTCAATTTCATTTCACCCCTTTATTCATATTATTTCTAATTGATTAACAACAGTCACAGTAGAACATTGGTTACAGACGCTTTCCCGTATTGGCGTAATGCAATTCATTGTCAGGTCAAGTTCAATACTGGACAAGGAAACATATATATTCTAATCCTTGTGATTATGAGTAATATTTTCCTTCATTTATTAAATGAACCTCTTTTCTTGTTTTATTAATTTTTTTTTCGGTTGATAATAATTTTTTTTTCATCCATATATCATTCTATAATTTGTTTGTTTGCAACAACCACGAGTAGGACTATTGTTTTCTGATCGGCTCGTTCATACCTCATTGAAAACAACATTAAGTTCCAAAATCATTAAGTTTTAAGAAATCTTGAGCTAAAAGTAGCCCCAATAGAAATCTTATTTGCTTCATGATATTGAATTTTGAGATACAAGGAGAATCAAGTTTTTGACATTTAAAACATTATTAGACCTAAACTGGAATTTGATCAACATATTCAAACCCTGTAAAAGTTTTTTTAATTTCATATCATCATAAATTGAAAAAAAAAAATCTTTTCAATTCTTAATTACATTTCAAAATTTCAATTATTTAGTTTTGCTTGAGATATATTTTGATCTACAAAAACGCAACACACAATTAATTGTGTTTCCACTGTGACCTTGCAATGCACAGTTTTAATTTACAGTGATGAATGGACAACCTTTTGCATTGATCAAATCTTAAATCACTTTAAAGTCTGGCAAAACATTGCTGTGCAGAATCCCAATAGCCTTATGCAATACTGTTGTATCAAAATAGGTACTTAAAACAGTGTTGCCTTAAATCAACATATGATCGATTGTATAATTGTTTTTCTTAGAAACTAATACAGCATTCCCAGAATCATCATTTTAAAAATGAAACATAAAGGTTTAGTTAAAACTCGTGACCTACAACCTCATTCTGCAGATTTTTCTACCCACTCCTTGGCTAAGAGTGAAGCAGTTGAAATTGCCTTTAAAATATAGGCAGTTACAACTGTTTCACACCAAGCCATCAAACTGGGGTCAGTTTGGCTTTCATTCATGTGATAGAAACTGATTAATCAATAATGGAATTTCTTAGTCTGTTATCATAATCACAAGCCCGAACCAACTGATAATGGGTTATAATCGATTAATGTGTCCATCACTGATAGGAATCCAAAGGAAATCTCTTATTTTAAATCATTTCTCTCAATACTCTCAGATACACTCCTGTCAGTCTTGATTCTGGGGAATGTAGGACGTTTTGGCCACGGACGTTTTGGCCAGGACGTTTTGGCCACGGACATTTTGGCCACAATATTTTTCAAAGTAGGACCTTTTGGCCAAAATTTCTATTATATGGGTTTAAGAAAGTATATAACCATTAAATGTTATTCTTTATTTGTTTCTTTTCATTGAATTTTTTATCCAAATTAGAAGTGTATTTACTTGATTAAAATATTATACCTTTAACAAAACTGTGTGAGAAAAGGAGTTAAGTTCCTTAAAAAAATCACTTGTGTGTGTGTGGGGGGGGGGGGGGGGCTAATGGGAAAAATCTCTAAATCTCTATCTATTAAATTGTTTTTTAATGATCAATTAAATTTTGAATAAAGAATTTAACAAACTTGCTTTGATCTACATGTAGCAGTTTCTGTTTTATCCCCCTGTTTATCTTTTATTCATTAATTGGGTATTATATTCTTACATTATTAGATGATAGATGATTTGAATTAATTATTATGGTCAAAAGAAACGATCTAATTGTGCTTTTCGAAAATATTTTCATGTTGTTTATCCTATATTATCATGTAATTTCTTGAAGAAATATATATAGATAATACATTTTGAAAACTTTATATCATTGATACTTCAAAGTATTTTCAATATATTCTTCATTATTTTTGTATAATAAAGATCTTTTTTATTCTTCTTTAGATATATTAAGATATACCTTTGAGCTAATAAACACATCAAAATTGTAAAAAAAAAATTTTTATTATCTAAATGACTAAAATAACAACTATAACATGATTGAAATTTCAAATAATGACTTATTCTCCCAACTAATATTTTTTGGCCAAAAGATCCTAGCTTGAAAAATATTGTGGCCAAACATCCATGGCCAAAACGTCCTGGTCAAAATGTCCTGGCCAAAATGTCCGTGGCCAAATCGTCCGTCCACCGATTCTGGGACATGGTTATTGTCAAACCCTGCATACCTTATCCTTGCATTGTTATCTTTGTCCTTCAGAAAGGTCAACAAGGTTTCAAACAGCTTCTTTTTCAGGCGTGATTTTGCCTTCTTCTTGTCCAGTTTTGGTTGGAGTTGATGAGCTCTTTTAACATCTGGGATATTCAAATCACACAGTTTTGAGAAACACTGAAGAATACTCTGTTCATAGGCCATGTCAATTGTTTTTCCCTACCTGAAAAGCAATCAAAACACATTTTATGTTTTAATCAGGGGTGTGGAAATCCCATGCCCTATTTGTCCGACACAGGCTTTTCTACCTGCAGACAATTACATTTTTCAAGGCCACTTATCTGAGGATAAGTAAATACCAGAGCAAATCTTGGAATGGAACTAAAAAGATTTAATAGATTAATTAGCCTAATGTTTAAATCATAGGGTAGGATTGTCTTTTAATAAGGAAAATGCTGGGCTCCTACATTTTCTTCTTTAAAGACAATGTTTTCTCAATATTCATTTATTCTCTTTTTTCTGATCCTTTACAAGAAGAAACTAATCTTTCACTTGTCCCAGGACAAGTGTAGAAATTCCGTAATTTCACACCCCTGTTTGAATGAATACAATTTATGTGACTTATCTAACAACAATTCTCCTACTATAGTACTATCATTTTTTTTTATATGTTTTGAGATATTTGACCTTGACTGATGAATGATGATCTTGAAAGTAAACCAATTGAAGATCTTGTCACAAGCTATTATCAGGTGAAATATGAAGGCTATATCCCTAAGCAATCAAAGGTTATGACCAATGTTAAAGATTTGGAAGACTTTCACGAGTCATGTACAAGCAGACAGGAAAAAGAACATGTCCCAGATCTATTGATGCAGGGGCAAAAAAGGCTCCATTCAGTACATGCAGACACATTGAAATTGTCCAGCCGGCTTCAGCTGTACATAAAGTTGGAACAAAATGACGAAAGTATTCTGGCAGGGATTGACACTAACTTCTTTGAGTAAGGAGTCCACTGGACTCTCAACTTCTGAAATGTAAAAGTCCAAACTCAAATTGGGGAGTCTGAATTTTCATAATGGGAGAACATTGTGGAAAAGAAGAAAGATTTTTTTCAGTGGGACGGGGGGGGGGGGGGGGGGGGAATCTCATCCAGATTATTTTTTTATTGTTTGTCTGTTATCAATTTCTTTCAATCTAGTGTCTGCAGTGACATCACCTTTTTTCAAGCAGAAAATTTACAAATTTCTTTTTGATATTTTTTCCGACAACGAAATTAAACAAGAGGGCCATAGTGGCCCTTAATCGCTCACCTGAATTAACAATCTTAAAATGTTTTTCTAAGATTTGACCCCATGACCTAGCTTTTGACTTCACTTGACCCAAATCCAAACTTATACGAGATTTCATCAAGATAATAAATCTGACAAATTTTAAGGTTGATTGGGCAAAGAATATGGCCTCTAGAGTGTCCACAAGGTTTTTCTAAGATTTGACCCCGTGACCTAGTTTGTGACCCCACTTGACCCAATTTCAAACTCTTCCGAGATTTCATCAAGAATATCATTCTGACCAATTTTTGGGTTGATTGGGCTAAAAATATGGCCTCTAGTGTCCACAAGGTTTTTCTGAGATTTGACCCCGGGACCTAGTTTTTGACCCCACTTGACCCAATTTCAAACTTGTCCGAGATTTCATCAAAATAATCATTCTGACCAATTTTCAGGTTGATTGGGCTAAAAATATGGCCTCTAGAGTGTCCACAAGGTTTTACTAAGATTTGACCCTGTGACCTAGTTTTTGACCCCACTTGACCCAATTTCAAACTTGTCCGAGATTTCATCAAAATAATCATTCTGACCAATTTTCAGGTTGATTGGGCTAAAATATGGCCTCTAAAGTGTCCACAAGGTTTTTTCTAGATTTGACCCCATGACCTAGTTTTTGACCCCACTTGACCCAATTTCATTCTTGTCCGAGATTTCATCAAGATAATCATTCTGACCAATTTTCAGGTTGATTGGGCTAAAAATATGGCCTCTAGAGTGTCCACAAGGTTTTTCTAAGATTTGACCCCGTGACCTAGTTTTTGACCCCACTTGACCCAATTTCAAACTTGTCCGAGATTTCATCAAGTTAATCATTCTGACCAATTTTCAGGTTGATTGGGCTAAAAATATGGCCTCTAGAGTGTCCACAAGGTTTTTCTAAGATTTGACCCCGTGACCTAGTTTTTGACCCCACTTGACCCAATTTCGAACTTGTCCGAGATATCATCAAGATAATCATTCAGACCAATTTTCAGGTTGATTGGGCTAAAAATATGGCCTCTAGAGTGTCCACAAGGTTTTTCAAAGATTTGACCCTGTGACCTAGTTTTTGACCCCACTTGACCCAATTTGGAACTTGTCCGAGATTTTATCAAGATAATCATTCTGACCAATTTTCAGGTTGATTGGGCTAAAAATATGGCCTCTAGAGTGTCCACAAGGTTTTTCTAAGATTTGACCCTGTGACCTAGTTTGTGACCCCACTTGACCCAATTTCAAACTCTTCCGAGATTTCATCAAGAATATCATTCTGACCAATTTTTGGGTTGATTGGGCTAAAAATATGGCCTCTAGTGTCCACAAGGTTTTTCTGAGATTTGACCCCGGGACCTAGTTTTTGACCCCACTTGACCCAATTTCAAACTTGTCCGAGATTTCATCAAAATAATCATTCTGACCAATTTTCAGGTTGATTGGGCTAAAAATATGGCCTCTAGAGTGTCCACAAGGTTTTACTAAGATTTGACCCTGTGACCTAGTTTTTGACCCCACTTGACCCAATTTCGAACTTGTCCGAGATTTCATCAAAATAATCATTCTGACCAATTTTCAGGTTGATTTGGCTAAAATATGGCCTCTAAAGTGTCCACAAGGTTTTTTCTAGATTTGACCCCGTGACCTAGTTTTTGACCCCACTTGACCCAATTTCAAACTTGTCCGAGATTTCATCAAAATAATCATTCTGACCAATTTTCAGGTTGATTGGGCTAAAATATGGCCTCTAAAGTGTCCACAAGGTTTTTTCTAGATTTGATCCCATGACCTAGTTTTTGACCCCACTTGACCCAATTTCAAACTCTTCCGAGATTTCATCAAGAATATCATTCTGACCAATTTTTGGGTTGATTGGGCTAAAAATATGGCCTCTAGAGTGTCCACAAGGTTTTTCTAAGATTTGACCCCGTGACCTAGTTTTTGACCCCACTTGACCCAATTTCAAACTTGTCCGAGATTTCATCAAGTTAATCATTCTGACCAATTTTCAGGTTGATTGGGCTAAAAATATGGCCTCTAGAGTGTCCACAAGGTTTTTCTAAGATTTGACCCCGTGACCTAGTTTTTGACCCCACTTGACCCAATTTCGAACTTGTCCGAGATATCATCAAGATAATCATTCAGACCAATTTTCAGGTTGATTGGGCTAAAAATATGGCCTCTAGAGTGTCCACAAGGTTTTTCAAAGATTTGACCCTGTGACCTAGTTTTTGACCCCACTTGACCCAATTTGGAACTTGTCCGAGATTTCATCAAAATAATCATTCTGACCAATTTTCAGGTTGATTGGGCTAAAATATGGCCTCTAAAGTGTCCACAAGGTTTTTTCTAGATTTGACCCCATGACCTAGTTTTTGACCCCACTTGACCCAATTTCATTCTTGTCCGAGATTTAATCAAGATAATCATTCTGACCAATTTTCAGGTTGATTGGGCTAAAAATATGGCCTCTAGAGTGTCCACAAGGTTTTTCTAAGATTTGACCCCGTGACCTAGTTTTTGACCCCACTTGACCCAATTTCAAACTTGTCCGAGATTTCATCAAGTTAATCATTCTGACCAATTTTCAGGTTGATTGGGCTAAAAATATGGCCTCTAGAGTGTCCACAAGGTTTTTCTAAGATTTGACCCCGTGACCTAGTTTTTGACCCCACTTGACCCAATTTCGAACTTGTCCGAGATATCATCAAGATAATCATTCAGACCAATTTTCAGGTTGATTGGGCTAAAAATATGGCCTCTAGAGTGTCCACAAGGTTTTTCAAAGATTTGACCCTGTGACCTAGTTTTTGACCCCACTTGACCCAATTTGGAACTTGTCCGAGAAATATGGCCTCTAGAGTGTCCACAAGGTTTTTCTAAGATTTGACCCTGTGACCTAGTTTGTGACCCCACTTGACCCAATTTCAAACTCTTCCGAGATTTCATCAAGAATATCATTCTGACCAATTTTTGGGTTGATTGGGCTAAAAATATGGCCTCTAGTGTCCACAAGGTTTTTCTGAGATTTGACCCCGGGACCTAGTTTTTGACCCCACTTGACCCAATTTCAAACTTGTCCGAGATTTCATCAAAATAATCATTCTGACCAATTTTCAGGTTGATTGGGCTAAAAATATGGCCTCTAGAGTGTCCACAAGGTTTTACTAAGATTTGACCCTGTGACCTAGTTTTTGACCCCACTTGACCCAATTTCGAACTTGTCCGAGATTTCATCAAAATAATCATTCTGACCAATTTTCAGGTTGATTGGGCTAAAATATGGCCTCTAAAGTGTCCACAAGGTTTTTTCTAGATTTGACCCCGTGACCTAGTTTTTGACCCCACTTGACCCAATTTCAAACTTGTCCGAGATTTCATCAAGATAATCATTCTGACCAATTTTCAGGTTGATTGGGCTAAAAATATGGCCTCTAGAGTGTCCACAAGGTTTTTCTAAGATTTGACCCCGTGACCTAGTTTTTGACCCCACTTGACCCAATTTCAAACTTGTCCGAGATTTCATCAAGTTAATCATTCTGACCAATTTTCAGGTTGATTGGGCTAAAAATATGGCCTCTAGAGTGTCCACAAGGTTTTTCTAAGATTTGACCCCGTGACCTAGTTTTTGACCCCACTTGACCCAATTTCGAACTTGTCCGAGATATCATCAAGATAATCATTCAGACCAATTTTCAGGTTGATTGGGCTAAAAATATGGCCTCTAGAGTGTCCACAAGGTTTTTCAAAGATTTGACCCTGTGACCTAGTTTTTGACCCCACTTGACCCAATTTGGAACTTGTCCGAGATTTCATCAAAATAATCATTCTGACCAATTTTCAGGTTGATTGGGCTAAAATATGGCCTCTAAAGTGTCCACAAGGTTTTTTCTAGATTTGACCCCATGACCTAGTTTTTGACCCCACTTGACCCAATTTCATTCTTGTCCGAGATTTAATCAAGATAATCATTCTGACCAATTTTCAGGTTGATTGGGCTAAAAATATGGCCTCTAGAGTGTCCACAAGGTTTTTCTAAGATTTGACCCCGTGACCTAGTTTTTGACCCCACTTGACCCAATTTCAAACTTGTCCGAGATTTCATCAAGTTAATCATTCTGACCAATTTTCAGGTTGATTGGGCTAAAAATATGGCCTCTAGAGTGTCCACAAGGTTTTTCTAAGATTTGACCCCGTGACCTAGTTTTTGACCCCACTTGACCCAATTTCGAACTTGTCCGAGATATCATCAAGATAATCATTCAGACCAATTTTCAGGTTGATTGGGCTAAAAATATGGCCTCTAGAGTGTCCACAAGGTTTTTCAAAGATTTGACCCTGTGACCTAGTTTTTGACCCCACTTGACCCAATTTGGAACTTGTCCGAGAAATATGGCCTCTAGAGTGTCCACAAGGTTTTTCTAAGATTTGACCCTGTGACCTAGTTTGTGACCCCACTTGACCCAATTTCAAACTCTTCCGAGATTTCATCAAGAATATCATTCTGACCAATTTTTGGGTTGATTGGGCTAAAAATATGGCCTCTAGTGTCCACAAGGTTTTTCTGAGATTTGACCCCGGGACCTAGTTTTTGACCCCACTTGACCCAATTTCAAACTTGTCCGAGATTTCATCAAAATAATCATTCTGACCAATTTTCAGGTTGATTGGGCTAAAAATATGGCCTCTAGAGTGTCCACAAGGTTTTACTAAGATTTGACCCTGTGACCTAGTTTTTGACCCCACTTGACCCAATTTCGAACTTGTCCGAGATTTCATCAAAATAATCATTCTGACCAATTTTCAGGTTGATTGGGCTAAAATATGGCCTCTAAAGTGTCCACAAGGTTTTTTCTAGATTTGACCCCGTGACCCAGTTTTTGACCCCACTTGACCCAATTTCAAACTTGTCCGAGATTTCATCAAGATAATCATTCTGACCAATTTTCAGGTTGATTGGGCTAAAAATATGGCCTCTAGAGTGTCCACAAGGTTTTTCTAAGATTTGACCCCGTGACCTAGTTTTTGACCCCACTTGACCCAATTTCAAACTTGTCCGAGATTTCATCAAGTTAATCATTCTGACCAATTTTCAGGTTGATTGGGCTAAAAATATGGCCTCTAGAGTGTCCACAAGGTTTTTCTAAGATTTGACCCCGTGACCTAGTTTTTGACCCCACTTGACCCAATTTCGAACTTGTCCGAGATATCATCAAGATAATCATTCAGACCAATTTTCAGGTTGAATGGGCTAAAAATATGGCCTCTAGAGTGTCCACAAGGTTTTTCAAAGATTTGACCCTGTGACCTAGTTTTTGACCCCACTTGACCCAATTTGGAACTTGTCCGAGATTTCATCAAAATAATCATTCTGACCAATTTTCAGGTTGATTGGGCTAAAATATGGCCTCTAAAGTGTCCACAAGGTTTTTTCTAGATTTGACCCCATGACCTAGTTTTTGACCCCACTTGACCCAATTTCATTCTTGTCCGAGATTTAATCAAGATAATCATTCTGACCAATTTTCAGGTTGATTGGGCTAAAAATATGGCCTCTAGAGTGTCCACAAGGTTTTTCTAAGATTTGACCCTGTGACCTAGTTTTTGACCCCACTTGACCCAATTTCAAACTTGTCCGAGATTTCATCAAGTTAATCATTCTGACCAATTTTCAGGTTGATTGGGCTAAAAATATGGCCTCTAGAGTGTCCACAAGGTTTTTCTAAGATTTGACCCCGTGACCTAGTTTTTGACCCCACTTGACCCAATTTCGAACTTGTCCGAGATATCATCAAGATAATCATTCAGACCAATTTTCAGGTTGATTGGGCTAAAAATATGGCCTCTAGAGTGTCCACAAGGTTTTTCTAAGATTTGACCCTGTGACCTAGTTTGTGACCCCACTTGACCCAATTTCAAACTCTTCCGAGATTTCATCAAGAATATCATTCTGACCAATTTTTGGGTTGATTGGGCTAAAAATATGGCCTCTAGTGTCCACAAGGTTTTTCTGAGATTTGACCCCGTGACCTAGTTTTTGACCCCACTTGACCCAATTTCAAACTTGTCCGAGATTTCATCAAGATAATCATTCTGACCAATTTTCAGGTTGATTGGGCTAAAAATATGGCCTCTAGAGTGTCCACAAGGTTTTTCTAAGATTTGACCCCGTGACCTAGTTTTTGACCCCACTTGACCCAATTTCAAACTTGTCCGAGATTTCATCAAGTTAATCATTCTGACCAATTTTCAGGTTGATTGGGCTAAAAATATGGCCTCTAAAGTGTCCACAAGGTTTTTTCTAGATTTGACCCCGTGACCTAGTTTTTGACCCCACTTGACCCAATTTCAAACTTGTCCGAGATTTCATCAAGATAATCATTCTGACCAATTTTCAGGTTGATTGGGCTAAAAATATGGCCTCTAGAGTGTCCACAAGGTTTTTCTAAGATTTGACCCCGTGACCTAGTTTTTGACCCCACTTGACCCAATTTCAAACTTGTCCGAGATTTCATCAAGTTAATCATTCTGACCAATTTTCAGGTTGATTGGGCTAAAAATATGGCCTCTAGAGTGTCCACAAGGTTTTTCTAAGATTTGACCCCGTGACCTAGTTTTTGACCCCACTTGACCCAATTTCGAACTTGTCCGAGATATCATCAAGATAATCATTCAGACCAATTTTCAGGTTGATTGGGCTAAAAATATGGCCTCTAGAGTGTCCACAAGGTTTTTCAAAGATTTGACCCTGTGACCTAGTTTTTGACCCCACTTGACCCAATTTCAAACTTGTCCGAGATTTCATCAAGTTAATCATTCTGACCAATTTTCAGGTTGATTGGGCTAAAAATATGGCCTCTAGAGTGTCCACAAGGTTTTTCTAAGATTTGACCCCGTGACCTAGTTTTTGACCCCACTTGACCCAATTTCGAACTTGTCCGAGATATCATCAAGATAATCATTCAGACCAATTTTCAGGTTGATTGGGCTAAAAATATGGCCTCTAGAGTGTCCACAAGGTTTTTCAAAGATTTGACCCTGTGACCTAGTTTTTGACCCCACTTGACCCAATTTGGAACTTGTCCGAGATTTCATCAAAATAATCATTCTGACCAATTTTCAGGTTGATTGGGCTAAAATATGGCCTCTAAAGTGTCCACAAGGTTTTTTCTAGATTTGACCCCATGACCTAGTTTTTGACCCCACTTGACCCAATTTCATTCTTGTCCGAGATTTAATCAAGATAATCATTCTGACCAATTTTCAGGTTGATTGGGCTAAAAATATGGCCTCGAGTGTCCACAAGGTTTTTCTAAGATTTGACCCCGTGACCTAGTTTTTGACCCCACTTGACCCAATTTCAAACTTGTCCGAGATTTCATCAAGTTAATCATTCTGACCAATTTTCAGGTTGATTGGGCTAAAAATATGGCCTCTAGAGTGTCCACAAGGTTTTTCTAAGATTTGACCCCGTGACCTAGTTTTTGACCCCACTTGACCCAATTTCGAACTTGTCCGAGATATCATCAAGATAATCATTCAGACCAATTTTCAGGTTGATTGGGCTAAAAATATGGCCTCTAGAGTGTCCACAAGGTTTTTCAAAGATTTGACCCTGTGACCTAGTTTTTGACCCCACTTGACCCAATTTGGAACTTGTCCGAGATTTTATCAAGATAATCATTCTGACCAATTTTCAGGTTGATTGGGCTAAAAATATGGCCTCTAGAGTGTCCACAAGGTTTTTCTAAGATTTGACCCTGTGACCTAGTTTGTGACCCCACTTGACCCAATTTCAAACTCTTCCGAGATTTCATCAAGAATATCATTCTGACCAATTTTTGGGTTGATTGGGCTAAAAATATGGCCTCTAGTGTCCACAAGGTTTTTCTGAGATTTGACCCCGGGACCTAGTTTTTGACCCCACTTGACCCAATTTCAAACTTGTCCGAGATTTCATCAAAATAATCATTCTGACCAATTTTCAGGTTGATTGGGCTAAAAATATGGCCTCTAGAGTGTCCACAAGGTTTTACTAAGATTTGACCCTGTGACCTAGTTTTTGACCCCACTTGACCCAATTTCGAACTTGTCCGAGATTTCATCAAAATAATCATTCTGACCAATTTTCAGGTTGATTGGGCTAAAATATGGCCTCTAAAGTGTCCACAAGGTTTTTTCTAGATTTGACCCCGTGACCTAGTTTTTGACCCCACTTGACCCAATTTCAAACTTGTCCGAGATTTCATCAAGATAATCATTCTGACCAATTTTCAGGTTGATTGGGCTAAAAATATGGCCTCTAGAGTGTCCACAAGGTTTTTCTAAGATTTGACCCCGTGACCTAGTTTTTGACCCCACTTGACCCAATTTCAAACTTGTCCGAGATTTCATCAAGTTAATCATTCTGACCAATTTTCAGGTTGATTGGGCTAAAAATATGGCCTCTAGAGTGTCCACAAGGTTTTTCTAAGATTTGACCCCGTGACCTAGTTTTTGACCCCACTTGACCCAATTTCGAACTTGTCCGAGATATCATCAAGATAATCATTCAGACCAATTTTCAGGTTGATTGGGCTAAAAATATGGCCTCTAGAGTGTCCACAAGGTTTTTCAAAGATTTGACCCTGTGACCTAGTTTTTGACCCCACTTGACCCAATTTGGAACTTGTCCGAGATTTCATCAAAATAATCATTCTGACCAATTTTCAGGTTGATTGGGCTAAAATATGGCCTCTAAAGTGTCCACAAGGTTTTTTCTAGATTTGACCCCATGACCTAGTTTTTGACCCCACTTGACCCAATTTCAAACTTGTCCGAGATTTCATCAAGATAATCATTCTGACCAATTTTCAGGTTGATTGGGCTAAAAATATGGCCTCTAGAGTGTCCACAAGGTTTTTCTAAGATTTGACCCCGTGACCTAGTTTTTGACCCCACTTGACCCAATTTCAAACTTGTCCGAGATTTCATCAAGTTAATCATTCTGACCAATTTTCAGGTTGATTGGGCTAAAAATATGGCCTCTAGAGTGTCCACAAGGTTTTTCTAAGATTTGACCCCGTGACCTAGTTTTTGACCCCACTTGACCCAATTTCGAACTTGTCCGAGATATCATCAAGATAATCATTCAGACCAATTTTCAGGTTGATTGGGCTAAAAATATGGCCTCTAGAGTGTCCACAAGGTTTTTCAAAGATTTGACCCTGTGACCTAGTTTTTGACCCCACTTGACCCAATTTGGAACTTGTCCGAGATTTTATCAAGATAATCATTCTGACCAATTTTCAGGTTGATTGGGCTAAAAATATGGCCTCTAGAGTGTCCACAAGGTTTTTCTAAGATTTGACCCTGTGACCTAGTTTTTGACCCCACTTGACCCAATTTCGAACTTGTCCAAGATTTTATCAAGATAATCATTCTGACCAATTTTCAGGTTGATTGGGCTAAAAATATGGCCTCTAGAGTGTCCACAAGGTAAATGTTGACGACGGACGACGGACGACGCACGACGGACGACGGACATCAAGTAACCCCAAAAGCTCACCTTGAGCACTTCGTGCTCAGGTGAGCTAATAAAAGGTAAGGTGCCATTTAATTCGCACAAATCTTACTTCACTTAATTTGTCTTAACTTTTTACTGAATCATTTAAATAAAATGGATCCTATTTTTGTTTTGATTTTTTTTGCCATTATAAAAGGTGAATTTTTATAATTCTTAGCATTGAAAACCACTGTTTATGTCCTCTTTCTAACAACTCAATATCATTTTGTTTGAATTTTATCATAAGGAATTTTATTAGATATTCCAGCAAGGCAAGCAAAGAAATATACAGTGAAAAGAAGAATATAAATATACTCAGAACATAAAGTTAAGCGCCACTAAGTTTTAAGTTAATGAAATTTCTATCGAAAACTTTAATAACGTATCTATGTTGTCGAACGGTTAGAACAACCTTGTAGCTATTGATTAAAAACGTTTCGGATGCACATGCATATTCAGCAAGTCTCGTGCAATGACTGTAAAGCCAGGGCTCGTGCAAAGTGGAAAATCAGCTTTTCTGTCAGAGATGCTTACGTCGTGTAGCTCGTGCAATTGTTTACATTTCGATTTGAAACTCAGTCATGGCAAGGCGTAGATTGTCTACAAATGAAAAATGGCGAATAATTGGAATGCGAGATTCTTGAATGTTTTGTAGAGCCATTGCCAGACAGCTGGGTTATCACCACAGTGTCATAACACGTTTGGTACAAAAACACGCACAGACAAACGACGTTAAGGACTGTGTCATATCTGGACGCCCTAGAGTAATGTCTATTTGAGAGGATAGAGCACTTTTGCGTCACTTCAGACGTCTGCCCTTCACCAATGCGCCTGTTCTAAGGGACAACTGGAATACACACAGACGGGTCTCTATTTCAACTGTGCAAAATCGACTTCGGATGGCTGGGTATAAGGCACAAAGACCCCTGAAACATCCAAAGTTATAACGGAGACACATCAATGAACGTCTAATATGGTGTAGAGCGAGGGCACGTTGGAACTTGGCATCATGGCGTCGGATCCATTGGTCAGATGAGTGCAGGATGTTGTTGCATGTCACCAATGGCCGAATTCGTGTTTGGAGACAACCTAACACCCGATTTGACATTGACTGGCGATAAATATCGCGATAACATCCTTTTTCCTGTGGTAATTCAACATTTTGACAATCACCCTTTTCGAACAAGACCAGTGTACATGGATGATAACGCCAGACCCCACAGAGCAAGAGTCATGGTGGACGTTATGCAACATGAAGCCATCACCACCATTCCAGTCCCGATCTTAACCCCATCGAGCACCTGTGGGACATTTTAGGGCGCCATATACGTCGGAGAGAGCCTCCTGTTCAAAATGTGGTTGAGTTAGAAGCAGCACTTCACCAGGAGTGGCAGCAAATCCCTCAACACATCATCCAGAGGCTGATTCGTGGCATGTCGAGGAGGGTGCGCGCAGTGATCAATGCTCACGGATCTTACACACACTACTGACTAAGATGTTACTGGAATTAATCGCATTTGTGTTATCTGACTTCTAAAACCAAGTTTCGTGTCATAGACAACACCGTAAGTCGGCTTTGACAATAGTTTTTCATGTTTTAAAAAAAAATGAAAATATGTCATTTACATTTCAAGGTACAAAGTCAATAAAATTTATCACCACCCTTGTATTGTTGTGAAATTGTTAAGTCAACATACCATTTTCAACATTGGAACTCAATATTTACATCTCTGTTATTTTGAATTAAAGCAGGCTCCCTGCCTTTAAAAATCTTCTGTCTAAAAACTGGTGGCGCTTAACTTCTTGTTGTGAGTATATCTAATTCCTTTATTGAAGCATTTTTCTTTTAATCACACATTTTACATTCTTAACATCATTGAAAACATAACCAATATTTTTATTGACATATTTCACACCTTCGAAAGCACAAGTATTTACTATGTATGTACATTAAGTTTACAATATGGAAGGTGTTGACAAAATTGATTATGAAAACAATATATTTTTGTCTTTTCACACCTGTTATGATCTTTTTATTATTATTTTTTATAACAATAAATTTTCTATAACAGAACAGAAATTTTATTGCAACTGGAACATAGTACATAGTTTTTTACAAACATAAATAAACAAAATAAACAATGTGATACAAATGGACAACTTTTAAAGGGGAAAACATATACCCGGTAACGGAATTTAAACATTCATGTGAAATTATTAAGAGAGTGAAAGTATACTAAGTAAATATGATATGTTAAGGAAAAGTGTTAGCACACTGTCATATTATAACAGTTCTAATCAATTAGCAATTGAATGTTTTACAAATAAAGCCGTGTTCTTATTAGTATTTTCATCGGTTGAAGTTAATAACTCAATAAATTTATGCATAGATGGACTTTTATAAAAATATGCATTTTTATATCGTTTTCTCATTACACAAAGACATGGACATATAAAAAGAAGGGGTATAAATCTTCTAAGTTGTGCGAGTTACAACATTTGCAAAATCTTTCTAAGCGTGGAATAGGTGGTTTATTATAGCAACCAGTTTCCACTTTTAAATTCAAGGCTGCAAATCTAAGTCTTGTAAAAAAAAACTCTAACACTGTATGGAAACACTGTACGGTAGTTTGCAACGGTATATTCAAAATGGCGGATAGGCTTTCATGAAAAAGTAAGTGTTCTTTATTTTTGTTCGATGTTGATTTAATCTATCATCCTATAAAATAATGACAACATTTATGCAATCAGCTTTGAATACATTATCCATCATACCTAATGATTAAACGTCCTATAGCACCGTCTGTGTGTAATACAGCTTCAAACATTGTGTTTTGATGACATTTAAAATCGAAGCGCAAAACGAAAGTAGAAATGGCCATATTTTCCCTAAAATGACCGCACCAGCAAAATCAAATGTGGCGGTGGATGGGGACAAGATATCTCCCAAAATATGACCCAAAATGTATTGGATCTAGGTCCTTGTCTAGGAAAAATAGACACTTGAAAAATTCGATGGTGTACGCTACAGTTAAAACCAAAACTAAATCACTGAAAAGTGCGGTATATGGATATATTTGTACACACCGGTTTAAATTTCGAATGAAAAATCTGTACGCAACGGTTCATATAAATTATCATGTGAAAATTTTTCAACGGATTGAATAACACGAAAAGGTGAAAGGTGACTTTGATACTATTTAATCTTAGTTAATACTGCAGAAAGACCCATATATTCTTTTTCTTAGTTTTATTTGTTTTGCCTTGAAATGAAGAAAACTGTCGAAAGTATCATTAAACACAGTTTTAAGTCTAATTTTATGTTTCTACTTAATTCTTCTGTCATTCCTCAATAATTTCATAAGACCCTGTACAAATCGTTAAGAATTAAGCGCTTATCCGTGCTATAGGATGTTTTATCATGAGGTACGATGGATAATGTATTCAAAGCTGATTGCATAAATGTTGTTATTATTTTACAGGATGGTAGATTATAGTAATATCGAACAAAAATAAAGAATACTTACTTTTTCACGAACGCCTATCCGCCATTTTAAATATAACGTTGCAATTTACCGTACAGTGTTTCCATACAGTGTCTAAGGTCTCCTGTTAAAGTGTCTAAATAAGTCTTGTATCCAAAGCAGCTTTTGATTAGGGAATATTCTTTAAACACAGAACTATTTTCTAAAGTGCTACACCATTATCTTAAATAAAATAGTCTATTACTCTCTGTTTAAAAATCTTTGGCAATCTTTTAAGACATAGAGGATCAAGATTAGCTTTATTAAATATATCAGAAAAACCAAAATCATTTGAGAGCTTTTTTATGTTACTGACCCAGTTTTTGAGACCTTTTGAGCAGTCTTCTAATGATTGGTTGTAAACAGTTCTCAAAATTATGTTACTAGACTGGATTGTTTGCGTCAGTATTTTATCATATGAAAATCACAACAACAACAAGTCAGTTATGAAATATAAAACCAAATGAAGAATACTTTCCAAGTCATCTTTTCACGGATTTATACATAAGGGAATACTTTTCAAAAAAAATATGTTTATTTTCATTCCATTCAAAATGACTGAAATATTCATTTCTTTACAGAACTAACAAATTAATATTCCCAAATTCATATATAAAAATCATAACTTTTTAAGACTTTTTTCAAAAATTCACAAAAACATATTTTTCATAACCACTTTTAAGTTAAGGGCATGGGGCTTTTCAGTTTTGTCCTTGGGGGCTTTTGTCAGTTACCCCTTTCTCACAATTATATCATGAATATCAAAGAGAGGATTTTAGATAAGCTGCGCTTGCTTTAAAGGCTTTACCTTATTTCATATTGTTCACAGTCCGTTTCTAAAAGTATGGGACAAATGTCTCATGCTAGCTCAAAAGTTAGGGACATTTGTGGAAAACCTGAGACACTTTCTAAAAACTAAATTTTAATTCAATTTTTAATTGTTTCAAATGACTGATATACTAGCTGTATATGAAATTATAACTTTATAAGATGTTAAAAGTTTTCAAAAAAAACACACAAAAAACAAAAAACAAGCACCTCCAGTTCTCTTCTGGAGTTTTGATGAACTGAACTTGAATAAACTAAGGCCTCGATCTACATTCCAGGTCATGATCTCTCAAACAATAAAGTCTCAGGCTATCAAACACGATTTTAGCATTTTCTTATGTCTCTTTGTGAGTCTTGAGTTAAAGAGTTAATTCTTTCATCGCCGCGATTTTTCGTTGATGAGTCCTTGCCAGAACTTGTCTGCTTCAATCTGTTTATCCTAAACAGTTTAAACATGTTTAATCATGAGTGAACTCAGAACTGTGAGATGTTTGGTGGGAAAAAATAGAGAAATTGCCGTACATTGTTTAATTATTTATCGACGGAACAGTCACGAATGATAACACCCGATTTCTATGCAGGTTACTATGCGATGCAAAACGATGGCAAGTTGGATTCGAAATCAAGATACCATTTGTTCTTTCGAGTTTTCCTAAATTTTTGACGACTTGAAATAACAAATGTCTACAAAAAATTAAAACATTTTGAATTCGAATAGTTTTTTTCTAATTTAATTAATTTTGACATCTTTAAATTATATCGGTCATGCATATCCTGTACACAGTCAACCATCCCCGCATTTAAAGTTAGTATTCAAACTGGACGTCAAAACACCCGGGAATTTTATTTTCGCATGTGAGGATGTCCAGTGGTGACGTGTTGAATCCTGGGATAGTATGTAATTTACATTTGACCTTTAACCTTGCAGCAGGTGTTAGTTTGGAAAATCCTTGTTACTTTCACTTTAAGTACAATTGAAGTCGTTCTAGGCAGTTTCAATTGAAACTTGAGTGCATATTTACATGGGACAAAAGTCACATCTTGCAAAGATTAAATGGGACATGTACAATTTTTGAGCGAGATTGTCGCAGAATTGTGGCCTCGCAAGATCACTGATAACAGCATGTATCACTTAAAACCAATAGAAAACAAGGCAGTTTCTATCTAAATCCTTGTCAAATCTTTTTATTTCAAAGTTGTGGAAGATAAGATTTGCTTGCATCCATATCAAATTGTGTAGGGTTCGACATTAACTTTTTTTTAACCACTAGACCAGCAGTCTAGTTGCTCATTTTTTTACTAGACCATCAGCTAAGTCTACTACACCAACAATTTCAAACCAAACAACTGCTGTTGTTATTTACCAACAATGCCAGATATAGAGATGAAACTAAGCTATGATTGTTAAAACTCTGTCATCTTATCAAAAACGTTTCTCAAAATTAAAATAAAATTTAAATAAGAATTCTGCTTTTCTATTTTCATCACAAAGAATGGTTATACACAGATGTTTTTGCTCCTGTGGTGACAAGTGAAAAAGGCAATGATCATTGAAATTCAATTTTTTTTTTATTATTGAAAAATATTATCAAATAAGGCAAATCTGTTTCACCTGTTAAATTAGAATTTGATTTTAAAATTTTAGAAATTTTGGACAATGTCACAAGATTGGAGAGTAGTCTAGATAAAAACAAGAGCTGTCACTGTAAGATGACAATGCCCCCGACACCGCTTTGATTTAGAAGTTATGGCCAATGTTAAAGTTTTTGGACGGAATGACGGACGGACGGACAGACGGACAGACAGACGGACGGACGGACAAGTCAAATTTATGATGCCTCCCTATCGGGGGCATAAAAATAAAAAGACGAATCTTGCCATATAATGAAATATTGCAAACATCAACCCAGTGTTGCATCTTTTAGTCTGAATTTGGGCCTCACCTTTAAAAATTTTGAGGAAAATGAAACATGTTACACAGGGTATAACATGCCACGCCGACACCAGAAGGTTCATGGACACCTGAATGATTTTTTCGATACGGAACTAACGGTGGGGCAAGTTTTGACTGATTTATAAACCAAAATAATCATTTTTATTTAAATTTTTAGTATCACTGTCGAGATAAATGGTTATTCTTTTAGGAAATAAAAGGGGAGGGTAACAACTAAGCAATATGAGCGAGTCCTAGCCCTAGGAGTGAGTGACTTTGCTCGTTTTTTTGGTTTGTCATTATTTTTTTGTCAAACAACCTGACTATTCTTCATTGCTTGTGGTTGTCTAAGAACATTTATGTATCCTCTACACACATTCCAAATTTCTCGGCAAAAGATCCACATAAAGCAAAGATAGTCGTACTTTTATTGGCCTGGGTAGCGAAAAATATGATATCAAGACACCCCTGAATTTTTTTCGATTGGAAATCGACACCAGAATTTGTGATAGGGGGTGTCTTGTTATCATATTTTCTGCTACCCAGTGTTAGGGGACTGTACAATTTGGTAAGTAATTACTTGATTACTTAATTGAAATAAAAACAACAGAAATAAACAAGAGGGCCATAGTGGCCCTAAATCGCTCACCTGAATGAACTGTCAAATATTGTTTAAAATAGGTTTAGAAAGGATGAAGAATTCTGACCAAATTTCAGGTCGATTGGGCAAGAAATGATGCCTCTACACTGCTTACAAGGTTTTTCTAAGATTTAATCTCATGACCTAATTTTTGACCGCACTTGACCCAATTTCAAACTTGTCGAAGATTTCATCAAGATGATCATTCTGACCAATTTTTAGGTTTATCAGGCAAAAAATATGGCTTCTAGAGTGTCTACAAGGTTTTTCTACTATTTGACCCCGTGACCTCATTTTTAACCACACTTGACCTAATTTCGACCTTGTCCAAGATTTCATCAAGATAATCATTCTGACAAAATTTCAGGTTGATTGGACAAAAATAATGGCTTCTAGAGTGTCTACATGGTTTTTCTAAGATTTGACCCTGTGACCTCATTTTTGACCCCACTTGACCCAATTTCGAACTTGTCTGAGATTTCATCAAGACAATCATTCTGACCAAATTTCAGGTTGATTGGACAAAAAATATGGCTTCCAGAGTGTCTAAAAGGTTTTTTTAAGATTTGACCCCATGACCTCATTTTTGACCCAACTTGACCCAATTTCGAACTAGTCCGAGATTTCATCAAGACAATCATTCTGACCAAATTTCAGATTGATTGGGCAAAAAATATGGCTTCTATAGTGTCTACAAGGTTTTTCTAAGATTTGACCCCGTGACCTCATTTTTGACCCAACTTGACCTAATTTCGAACTCTTCCGAGATTTCATAAAGATAATCATTCTGACCAAATTTCAAGTTGATTGGAAAAGAAATGTGTCCTCTAGAGTGTCTACAAGGTTTTTCTAAGATTTGACCCCATGACCTCATTTTTGACCCCACTTGACCCAATTTCAAACTTGTCCGAGATTTCATCAAGACAATCATTCTGACCAAATTTCAGATTGATTGGGCCAAAAATATGGCTTCTAGAGTGTCTACAAGGTTTTTCTAAGATTTAACCGTGTGACCTCATTTTTGACCCCACTTGACCCAATTTTGGATTTGTCCTAGATTGCATCAAGACAATCATTCTGACCAAATTCCAGGTTGATTGGGCAATAAATATGGCTTCCAGAGTGTCTACAAGGTTTTTCTAAGATTTGACCCTGTGACCTCATTTTTGACCCCACTTGACCCAATTCCAAACTTGTTCCAGACTTCATCAGGACAATCATTCTGACCAAATTTCAGATTGATTGGGCAAAAAATATGGCTTCTATAGTGTCTAAAAGGTTTTTCTAAGATTTGACCCTGTGACCTCATTTTTGACCCCACTTGACCCAATTTCGAACTTGCCAGAGATTTCATGAAGATAATCATTCTGACCAAATTTCAGGTTGATTGGACAAGAAATGTGGCCTCTGGAGTGTCTACAAGGTTTTTCTAAAATTTGACCCCGTGACCCCATTTTTGACCCCACTTGACCCAATTTCGAACTTGTCCGAGATTTCATCAAGACAATCATTCTGACCAAATTTCAGAATGATTGGGCAAAAATGTGGCCTCTAGAGTGTCTACAAGGTAAATGTTGACGACACACGACGGACGACGGACATCACTCGACCACAAAAGCTCACCTTGAGCACTTCATGCTCAGGTGAGCTAAAAAACCCAAATCAATTCTTTGCTCTTTTTTTAAAAAAAAGTTAATAGGAAATTTAATTATGAGAAGGGTTTCCTGTAGCACAAAACACCATAAAATGATAAGTGTAAATGTGACCAGGGAAACTATGTCAAATCTGAGAGAGATGCCATGCCATTTCAGTAGTTCAACCTCCCAGACAAACTGACGCTGTCATAATCAAAGGACTCTCGCACAACTTTAAAGGACAAGCTGTCTTTTAGAAATAAGAAATAAAACGTGACGTGTACTTTTGATCAACAATTCTCATAGTAAAAAGGTTGTAAAAACTGCCTATATTTAAATCTGGTAGCCCAATATTGCAACCGGTCATACTAAACTATGCCCCACAGAGAAAGTATGCCCCACCAAGCCCCACGGTACAAAATGACGCCCCACGGGTTTGAGTAATGTGTCTAGGGGTCATTTTATGTTTTTTATATAGGAAAACGCATTTTTAATTATGAGTCCAAGTTTTATTTGTCTATCTTAAAAAATAGGCGAGATATTAGTGAAAATATTTTACATCTAACCTAGTTCAGTTACGATCACACGCCCTACAATTTCAATGGACGATAAGCAATTTGTTAGTTCCAATTCTAACAAAATACGACTATATCCGTGTATAATACAGCTTTATATTGAATAATTAGCGACATCTTTATTTTATTTTCAGGTTTTGAAGATATTTCAAATTCAACACGGGACAGTTCAAAGGGACAGTACTCTTCAACCTTTAGTCAGACATCAACAGAAGTTGTAGTTTATGACACGGTGCATCGGGAAAACCGATCGATAGTAAGAGTAAATTGTGGATGTTAACCCATTCCCTCACATTTCTGCTGTAGTGAATAGAGTCTTACAAAACATAATGCTGTGTTAACGATGTTTTACAAATTACAAATTGAAATAAAAACAAAAAAAAAACAAAAAACAAATGCAGGATGGGGATTTCATTGAATTTACAATGAACAATTTTCAGGAGGTTTATTTGATCGGGATTGGCATCTTGATCGGGATTGAATTTTTTATTGCTGCATATATGATGTTTTGGTTGAAAAACTGTTATGTAGAACTCTTAGCCATACTGGGATGTTTCCATACTCAACGATGTGGATGTGGTACTACTCTTCTCCTTTTTTTACATTTATTTATTTATTTATTAATTAATTATTTATTTATTTCGTTGATTTTGTTTATTTGCTTATTTTTTAGGAAGTACACACTGGAAAGACATTAAAGGAAAAAACAGGAAGAAGAAGCAGACAGGGCTTTTTCCAGGTATTTTGGGAAAGGGCCCCTGGCCCCAAATTGGGAAAAAAATATCGACAAAACCCTTAAATTGGGAAAAAATAAAACTTGTATAAATTGTAACATTTGCTATAATAATCAAATTAGCTTATACACATCCCATGACACTCAAATCTTTAATGTACAGTTTCCTTTTTTTTTGGCTCTGAATTCATCACACAGTCATCCAACTTTGAACTGGGTGGGTCACCAAGATCTATAACAATAATCATTAAGTTTTGTATGGTGTTCTAGGTGAGAGAACTTGAAATAGGTGTACATATATTCAAGTGACTGAATCCACAGGTAGCCAACACAGGTGGGGATAGTGTAATATTACCAAACATTAACCACAAAAAACATAATATTAACATTTTTTATCAAAATAATTATATTGACTATGTTATATATTTAAAGATTTACATAATATTTTTTAATGGTTAATTTTAACACCATCCCCACCCGTCTTGGCTACCTGTGACTGAACCCAGATCTCTACTCACATTCGTGTGAGTTTGTTAATGCTGAACGGTAGAAAATTCAATGACTTGTTTGTTCACTAGTCACTTGATCAGAAGAACTGGGCTCGAAAAAAGTTACGGGGTCATAAAAAGGGCATAACTTATCGCCATTTACATTACTGGTCGAAGGTTTGAGGGAATTGTTGTCGCCTATATCAGTTACGGTTGTACAGCCGAATTAATCAACTATCAACGAAGATTTGGAATGGCATTTTCAAAGTCTCTTCACGAAAGATGAATCAACTATTGTGTGAGCCCAACATCGCAAACTTATTTCATATTTCCCTGCTTTTATAATTCCACCGTTGTTGACATCGTCGCTTAGACAACGAAACTATGATCTTTCATTTGTTATTAAAAACAGTAAAGCTATACGAAAATATGCGTATTTTCGGGAGATTGGGTTCCCCCGATCCGAAGACTTACCGCTATCGTATGCGGGAACCATATCGATTTATTCGTATTTGACTAGCTTTACAAGAATGGTTATTCGGCACTTATACATGTCGTACTTTGAAATTTTTATCGTTTCTGTATCTGTATGTGTACGTTGTAGAATCCTTAAAAGGCTTTTATACAAATTTTCCAAATAACGTTGAGCGCATTTTTTACTTTTCTATCCTCCATAGAAAAAGAAAATCAAAAATGGAACATAGCTTTGGGAATTTTTCATTCAAATTGGGAAAAAAATGGGGCCGTTTTGGATTGGGAATGGGGCCGAAATTCGGCCCCCCAGGAATAGGCGAAAAAGCCCTGGCAGATGAGCGTGAATAAAATTAAATTATCATCGTAAAAATGCCCTATTTAACAAAGAGAGTGGATAAACCAAATATATATATGTATAATTATATATACCCCATAATTGCTCTCTCATTGCATTTTGTTGATGTACAACAAAAATCTCGAGACTACAGCTTGCAGCTACGAAGTTTCAATGACCTACTGACTATTAAAAATACATTTTAATGTGAATCTCGTTTTTGTGAACTTGCACCATCTTAAGGATTGCATTTTACCAATATTGCAGTTAAGGTTAAACATCTGAATGATACCAAGTTTTCACATCAGACAACAATGTATAATCCCGAGCATTCAACGCCATTAGGTACAATCGTCTGACACTCGGACAGAAAAAACGTCAGAGTATTAGTTTATCACGAATTTGTAGGTTCATATTCAAAAGCACGAGAAAAAGCATACCTATAGGACCTTGCCATTAATTCCTGCATAAGGATGTGTAGTACTCAGGTTGTAATAATTTACTTCATAGCTGAATGATTTTAAACTACATAACATAGCGATTTCCTAGCCATTTAATAAAGGAATTTTTCTTCGGCGGTATTTGTTGTTGTTGTTTCAACCATGAATATCATAACCCGGTAACTTCCGGAATTAACCCGGTAATTTCCGGAATTATCAGGATTTTAGAATTATACAGCATGTTTATTCGCGAATATTGTTGATTATTTATTATGAAATTAATATGAAATTAGGCAAAGCCTAGAAAACGGGCGAAAGAAAAATCATTTGTAATGAGACATTAACTGACTGGTGACCATCTCTTGCCGCATACCATTTCTTGCTATCTAACTATTATACTGCCTAACTCCCCTTTCGGGTATTACTGGCAGGTTGCTCATCTTGCAAATAATACTGTTTCAGTAATAATGCTGTTTACGGTACCCGTCAGTTTGCCATATCCACAAATCCAGTTGGTGTCTATGTGGCAGCTTACAGCTGTACAGTGTCCATTGAATGATCACACAGTTTTAATATTGTAATCGACATTGTCATTTAGACCTAATTAAGTATAATTTTAAAAAGAAGCACCTTTTTAAATTTCAAGGCTGTAAAAGAGACGGCAACATGTAGATGCTTTAATCTCATTAACATTACAGAGACATCACACTAAACCATACAATATTTTTCCTGTATATATTTGAACAACCTGTTGTCCCTGTATACCGGTGGTTATCTTAAAGTTGCTGAATCCTCTTATTTAGATCTAGATTAATAATCTATATATCTGTGTACGGGGACCACTAGATTACCTTGTGAATGCAGTGCAAACTCATCAAGAGCACATTAAATGAATTATTATATGATAGAAGACATTGTTCTTGATAATTACCTGGTAAATGGTGGCAGATCTACGCCACAATAAGAAAAGGAAAAATATCTTGTGAGTGGTGGCACTGCTCTGCAAATGTAAGATTTATAATCATGTCAAATTACAAGACATGCAAAACATATCAAATTCGCTTTTAATGAAGCCTCAACCATCTGTTTTTGAGTATAAGCACACTAACAACTCCGTACGAAATACAGCAATGTGTTAACACAAGATTTTAAACAAGAAATATAAATATATATCTAGTATATTGAATTGCTATTTTAGATTTATAATAGCAAAAAAAGCAAATATGTTTACTAGAAGAGACATTTTTGATACACAGGATGATATTTTATTTCTTATTAATAAATAGCTTCCAACAAAGATTAATAAACCATATATTCAAGAAGTTGTTTACTGTTTTGTCACATTGAATCAAGACAGTAGTGAAAAGGAAGCCTAATAGTTGTTGGCTTCATATAAACAGTTGTTCACCAGTATGTCTGTCTTTCTCAGTTGTTCTAAATTTCTCCAGAGTTACCAAAAATTGAAGAAATGATGTTATCATCTGCATTAAAAGCTATGATTAATGAATCTTCTTTGTTTTGTTCCTATTTATTAGTAAACAATACGCCAAGGTCCAGTTATCACCTTGGCGTCTTTACTCTTTGGTGTTGATGTTGTGGATTTTGGCACCCATAATAAGGAATGCTCTTGTTTGATTATACCAGTACATGTATTTATTTGTAATTGATCCTTGTACATACGGTAGTTGAAATGTGAAACACAGAAAGAGGGGCATTTTTTTTCTTTTACCAGATTTCTAGGTATAAAACAGTATTAGTTTAATTAAATGAAATTAACCAATGTCAATTGATCCTATTTGCTTTGTTTCCTTTTATTGGATTTTACCCTTACCTACAAAATACTGCTTTTCATTGATATCTAGCATAGTAATTAAAATCAGGAGAATGACAAAAACTTTAGATCTACAATTTCTTTATTTTAGACAATATTATTTTCTCTACGGGAAAAATAGAATTTGCTCATTTTAAAATGGACTCATACAGCACTTTTAAACAGCCTCAAATTTTGAGTCGATGCTTATTCATCCAAAGCGAAGTAGATCTATTGGACCAGGTTACTAAAAGCTTTAGCCTTAAAATTGCCAAGATCAGAAGCAATGCAGAAAGACTTTAAACTCATGGCCATTGCCCATACTAGCTCTCTATGAAAACATAAAGAAAGACCAAAACAAAAAAAAAAATAATCTTTTCATCCTTTGTAAGTAAAAATATACTTTGGTTTCCTTGAGCAAGCAATTTTCCCTTTCTAACATTTTCCCTGACTTTAGTGCCTGTTCTAGATATTCAAAAAAGGAACAAATTCTAAGCCCAATCTAAATAAAGTATTGGATAAATTTGTTTTATTTATCTTTTATTATAGATCAGTTTTGAAATTTTTGAATTCTATATTGTTTGAAAATACTAAAATCACTTTAATAATGGGCAACTTAAAATTTTCTTGAAGACAGAAGCTGTCTTTTTTGTAAAATATGCATAGTCTAAAGATATGTCTTCTACTCTAAAGGTTACCTTTCTACCTGGAAGTACTGGAATACTGGAGTGCCACCTCTGCATCAATATTCAGAATGAGGCTCAGTGACGTCACTGTTCTAAATGTAAACATTTTTTGAACTCGAATTCTCTGCAGTCGTAGAAGTTACGTAAAATCCCTTTTTGATGAATAATTAAAGAAATGACTGCCAAATTTTATTTTCTTTATTTAGTTAGGATTTTTTAGAAGGTAGGTTGACTGTATTGTACGATTTTTAGCTAAAAAAACTTCTTTAAAGTAATTTTTGATAACCAGTCGGAAATGTGTTGTTGTTGTTGCAAAAATTAGACTGTGTCTCGAAACACCTATTCAGGGTATAGGAAAGTGAGTGACCGGAAGGAGATAAACGGACGCGGCCTGACATAGGAGGTTTTTATGGGGAAATCAAAATGGACGATTTGACTTGAACGGTATATGAGTTCTGTTTCTATTGTTTGTTATTTTACTTCTGTTTTCTCAATATATACCTGTAAGCTATAGGCGGTCTTCAGACCGGGCCTTCGGCCCGGTCTTTCGCCCGTATGAATTAAAAATGTGTCATAGGGGCCTTAAACAAAATCTATCTCTTTTTTTGTCACTGTCTTTAGACAATATACTGGACAAAAAAGTAAGGGATCAAGATTTTTTTCCGATTCTGGAATACTTCAAAATTCTTTTTTTTAATGGAAATTCTAACTTACTTTTTAAAGATACCCAGATACATAGAATAACATTTAACGTATACTTATGTCTCTGGGACACCTTAGTACAATCAGTGGATGCTGGCCATGATGCCACTTCTTTCCGTACATTCTTGTCTGTTAACATCCAGGGGTGCATGAAATTGCCAAATTATTCAATGATTACCAAATTAAACCAAATTATTACCAAATTAACTTTATAATCATGATTACTGTAAAGTTTAAAGGTGTTTTTTCTTTAAAAATATTTGCTAATGATTATTATTTAACTGAAATATTTACTTTAAGATAATATTTTGTCTAATTTCCCTGTGTAATTTACACATCTTACAGTCTGATAACCCATGACGACAATAACCAAATTATGGTGAAAATCAATCTATCACAAGATTGCTCATTAATTTGGTATACGGGATTTTCCACTGTGAAAAATCATAGACTGCATTGGCACAGTGAGCCAATTACCAAATTATTGTGAAAATCAACATATTCCAAGATTTCTCATTTATTTGGTATACCAAACTATCCCGATCACGAGAAACCACTCTGCATCAGCTAAGTGAGACAATTAGATCTACCAAATTATTGTTAAATCATATTCAAACATTTTTCATTCATTCCGTATACCGGATTATCAATTATGAAAAACAATAACCTACATTTAGCTGAGTGAGACAATTACCAAATTATTGCGAAAACCAACCCATTACCGGATTACTCTTTAATTTGGTATACCTGGAATTACCAAATATGTTGTCAACATACACCATCAATCTACAAAAAATTCATTTATTTGATAATTTTGCACTCTTAATTCAAAAAGAATTAAATGAATAATAGTTAAACCCAAAAAATATCATGAATTTAGGATTAATTTGGTACTAACGTTAGTTTGGTTTAATTTGGTAATCATCGAATAATTTGGTAATTCCATGGACCGAACATCCAGAGACTGTAATATATTCAGGGTCCCCCGGGTGCATTTTAACCGTTTCTTTGGTGTAACACCATTTAAATTTTCAGTATAACCTAGCATATGCGATTCAAAATTAACCTGAAGATAGGACATTTGGAATTCAAAAGTCAAATATACAAAACGACCATCGTCGCCCGGCCACTGACACTTTAAAGCCTGGCAGATAAATGAAAATGAGTCGACACTAATTGCATTACTAAGTAAAGTATTATGCTACCTAGGGTATAACCTAATCTATTTGTAAGAAGATAATAATCAGTTTTACAAGAAGGCATTATCTTTTCCTGGCGTGGAATAATATTTTCAAGCAGCCGTTTATCATTAGCAACATTTTATAAAAGTTTCAGGAAAATTTGTCAAGCATGTAGCATTTGAAGTGTGGTAACAAGAAATGTTGTGATGCAAAGGGCCCGGTTCGATGACGCAGCATAATATCACCCAAAAACGAGAAAGTTGATAGAGTATGTTCAAAGGATCATTCTCGTGAACGGTTTGGTTGAATTCTGAACAGTAGTTTACGAGACCGGATAAACGGTTTTACATTTCATCATATGGGGTCAAGGTTTTCACTGACTCGACTGCCTTTAGAATCCATGTTATAAGCTCAACCAGATTTTAACAAATAAATCTGAAAGGGAATGGGAAAGGGAATGTCCAGAACATACTTCCTGTGAAGTTTGGTTGAATTATGACCAGTACTTTCAGTAGAAGAAGATTTTTTTCTTTTTTCATATACAATGTAGGTCCATTATTCGGCGAGGTGACAGCCTGTAGAGCCCATGTTATATATATAATACGTACTAAGTGTATTTTATTAAAAAAAATCTAACGAGGTTGGGAGAATTGAAAATTGTCGAGGCTTTGCCGAGACAATTATCAATTCTCACAACCGAGTTAGATATTTTTTCATAAAATACACTTAGTACGTATTATATTTATCTTATAACCTCTTTTTGTCTTGTTTTCGTTGATGTTTCTAACTGAAATGCAAGTTTCTAAAAATAACTGCATGATATTATTGTTCTAAAAATAACTATGTGATATCATAAAAAATATCATATGGGATGTTATCACACAGATATTTGTACAGTTATAAGATAAAATTCCAATCATATCGGACCATTTTTGGCAATATTCAGCCCGTAGAGTCCACTAGCCCGAACACTGAGAATTTAGGTAAGAAACATGAAAGAGAATGTCCTTATCATCATTTCTGCGAAGTTTATTTGAATTCTACTCAATATTATCAGAGAAAATGTTTTTATCTCATCATATGGGACAATTTATCGATGCCGCAACAGCCCATAGATCCCGCGCCTTGAACCGGACCAGAGTTTACCGAAAACTCTGAAAGATCATGCCTTGAGTATTGTTTTCAATGTGTAGTTTGGTTGAATTATGCCCAGAAGCCAACCGTTATCAAACCGATCAGAATTTATCGAAGGAACCTGCAATAGCATGTCCTAAGGATCATACCTGTGAAATTCGGTTGAAATCTGCCAAATAGTTTCAGAGAAGATGTTTGGAAAAAGGTTAACTGACGAAAGGACGGACGGACGGTTACACGACGGACACAGTGCCATTAAAATAACCCCGCTAGACTAAGTCCATTGTAGTTTAAAATGAACAAAAATGTTTTTATCCTGGTTTGAAGTCATCATTGGCTTTAAGTAATGTGAAAACAGTAATATTTTTTGTTTTCTTTCCATGAGTCTATTTATGTGTGGTTGGCCATTTTTTCGAATGACACAATGAAACTCGCCATTTCTTCTACCAAGAAAGTTCTTGTTGCACTTCGTTAGTTACATAGGTGTAACTAGGATTTTGAAATTTATACGCTCTCAGAAGGCGACCAACATAGAATATATAGGATAAAGGCGTTATGTGGACTGTGAAAAAAGGTGAAGGTCCTCCGTCCGCTCCCATTTTCTATGATTTGAGCGTTGATGAATAATAAAAAAATCGTAACTAAGCTGTAGTTTCGATCATGGTAATGATCATTTATCAACGACAATTTTCGAAAGAGGATTTATTTCTATTACGTACTTACGTAATGTGCGTAATGGTAGTTACGTCCTCGAACAAACCAAAAGGAAATGTTGTTTTGCAGTTAATGTTGCCAAATACATTAAATCTAGAGCTTGGAATCGCTCTCATCGGAATAGACCTGTACCAGGTACAGGTCATAGTATTGAAAACTTGGGAACGGGTAAAACTATGCTTCAGATGGCTGGAAAACTTCATTATACGAGCATGTGCGTGATATTTCCAACAATTTCTTTACGCTTTAGGTAACGATGATTTGTAGTATAGACAATAACACAATACAATCAGAATATTTGCTGATCGCCGGAAGAGTTATTAAGACCTTATATATCTATCTAGCGCATTGTGAATACTTTGGTCAGACTGTGCGGCTGCAAAGGATGGCCAGAGGCGTTGCTTCGCGCACATGAAAATGTACGAAATGTCACCCACAGGCCGCTGCTTTTCAAGTGGTAGGTGGGTATAGAGCAAGAAAATTGAAAACAGTTCTCACATTTCCCAAATGCGCATACAAATGCAGACAAGCAATTTGAAGATTTGACGAGACTGTAATTTAATTCAAGAGACCATGTGAATTCCTAGGTGTTTTCCCATGGCCTGCTAAACCAGGCCACCACACCCCTGATCTTGCACAGAAGGACGAATACAGTTTTTTTGCCCCGAGTTTGCACTATTGACAGAGTTCCTCTTACTGGTGTGATAGCGCAGTTGGTAACACGTCGGCCTCCCAACCATGAAGTCACAGTTTCGATCCCCGACGGCAGTACTCGTTCTTTCCGACTATTTGTCTCCTACCAATGGGTTGATAATCGTAGACCTATGTGAAATAGTAGCTGGAGGCTAGGAAATGATGTCATTGTAGTACTGGTGATAAAACTACCAGGGATCCATTGTTAGGTGTTCCAGCCGCGCAATATAACTGAATTATTGTTTAAAGCGGCGTTAAACCCCATTCAAACAAACAAATCTGACTGGTGTGTGCCAGCTATAGAGAGGAAGTCCCTCTTCCAATTGTGAGACCTTTTGCCGGTGCTACTGTGAAGGATAATTTAAATTGACAAAAATGGACGCGCTCTTAGGAATTCTTTTGTTATTGAGTACATTGCACTTCAAAGTGTTGACCGACCAGAATGGATTAGTTACCCCCAGACTTGAAGATCCGATAGGTTATCTATTGGACTTATTGCATGCAACAAACATTCTCAGAACGACAACGAATACCTGAAACACGGGACGAGCCTGTTTGTGCCATAACTAAGGAGTGAAGGGGTTCCTTCATTTACAGTTAACACAGCGTGATATTGACATGTTGAATGATTTTGAAATGAAAATGAATATGTGCGATGAGCTAGTTTTGAGAAAAATTAAAGGGTGGTAATCAAATATCGCTAATTTTGTTCACTATTAGCGATATTTGTAACCTCCCATTAATAAAATATTCATACAAGTTTTATAAATAGCTTCCTATTTCTTCAAAAGCCTTTCAGACGCTTACAATTACAATTACACACATGTATGTCAGTGATATCGCGACATTTATTCTGGCTAAATTTAATTTTATTTATAATAAGGTTGTTGATTTTATCTCTTTCAGTGAGTTTGGAGAGTTTTAAATGGTTTAAGTGGTTGTTTGGAATGAATGAATGAATGGAACGCTGAGCGAGTGATTTGGAATGGTTTTGCTCGTGATCAATGTTTATTTCATGATGTTTTTAACTGTACCCCAGACAGTCGACAGACAGCATTCAGAGCCGCCGTCAAGTGATGATTCGTGCAAGTGGAGAACACGCTTTGATCTGAGAGCCGCTTTGCACACACAGAGAATGAATTTGTGTATTTCCGTTTATTTATCGTCGCTGCCGTAGCACATGCCCATATGAGCGACGCCCCCAGAAGACGCTTAGTTGTTACGGTGGATAGTGCAAGGATACATGACGAAACTACTGATGAGAACCGCCATGGTTCTTTAACGTGCTCGGTGTAAAGCACCGTCTCACGGGGCCTCGGTTTTACGTCTCATCCGAAAGACAATTACACATGTAGTTTTGTTAGTATGCCAACCCGGGTTTGAACCCAAGCCGTCGAACTTCAGTGGTGTTGAAGTCCGGTGCTCAACCAACTGAGTTAATCGGGCTGACATAGAATTTGTTGACTTCAAGGTGCTGTTAATACCAATCCTCAATTCTACATCTGGGTAGTGCCGATCTCATCAGACTGCATGGGTAGAGCATACTGACTAGGATCAAAACTGTTTTCCACTTGGCTGATTTTTCTTTTATTCAGAAAGATCGATCTCCCTTCTTGTGAAAGAATTTATAAAATGTGACCCTATGTTGGCCTCTATTGGAACCATATATTTATATTTGTCCACTGCCAAGTGGTCATCAAACATGAAATAGTTTTATTGCGGACATACGGGATCTATTATGAGATTTTATACTTGAGACAAGCTGATCTTTACCGAGTCTAGTGTTTTAACGTTATTAAGCGAACCTTAGCGACCTAAATATCTTTTCTATCCCAAACGAGGTTAAGATCAGCTTGTCTCGAATATAATGGATTGACAGATTCTTTTTTTTTTTCACATTAACAAAGTTCTGTACTTTTGAATGAAGTTTCCAAAACAATTCCGACGTTTTCTTTAATGCTTTACGGTTTATTATCGAGAAATAATAATAAAATATTATTACTTGATAATTCAATAACCTAAATTTTAACAAATTTCCGCACAAAATAATAAAAAGGGTTAAAAGTGGGTTCTTTCGACCCCCTCAAGATCTACAACTGGAGAGGGACGTCTTTTGATTAACCTTTAAACCTATCTCAATGCAAGAATGTTACCTTTAATCTGTTTATGAATGATTTTAAAAACTAGTGAATTCATGCATTATTTTGTTCAAAAGGATCCATATACATGTAATTCTATACTACAATGAAACACGCCATTTCGATATTGTGCATAATCGAGTCAGGGCACACGATCTTTAATACAGTCTAAGATATGAAGAGAGTATTTCTTTATTTCATTTGGGCGTGAATTTAAAAACTTAATCATACTGTATGATTGTAACACGAAGTGGATTCATACATACATGTATAAGTGTGCCATGATGATTATTATAATTATTTTGTTTCAAACCTTCATGAAATAAACAAATACTCTCTCCGTATGATTTCATATCATGAAGTGAAAAATGAAAAGATCAACGAAACAGACGTCTTATTGGACTGCTTTGCGCGGAAGCTTAGAAAATAGTTGCGTGCTCAAAATTTCTTTTCATGCAGATATGATTTTTTTTTCAGCCAATCAGATTGCACAAAATTTGATGGACACACCTGAAATTAAATTATAACACAATGAAATTATTCTGGGGATCTGGATCTTCACCGTGTATGAAGGTGATCATGGCTTTAGTCGAAAAGGGAAAATGGGGCGAGTGTGAGAGCAGACTGATCAACTTTTCAAAGAAGGAGCATCAAACAGACGAAATGTTGAAACTGAATCCACGGGGTCAGGTATGTGATGTTTCATTATCATAATTATAACTAGTACAAATATCAAATGCTTATTATAATCATTACTTTTAACACTGTTATTACTTTAATAATCATTTTTTTATTCATTTAATTCTTTATCTATTTATCTATTATTAATATTTGAATTTAGAAATGGAGGTGGGTTTGGGGGATACTTTCGATTGTTTGTTTGATAGAATGGGGTTTTACGCTGCTTTCAACAATCTTACAGTTATATCGTGGTGACTGGAGCGCCTTACAATGGATTCCTGGTATATCTCTCACAAGTACTACCATTACATCCTTTCCTAGCCTCCGGCTGCTATCCCGTATTGATCTGCGGTTATCAAGGATAAGCCTTCTTCAAACATTTTCTTTCCATGTTCTTTTGCCAATTGGGTAAGAATTTTCTCTAAAAACCATTGGGGTAAAAGACAAAGTTGCGTAAAACAAGCATCCCCTTTATTTTTCGTTGCTTTCAACCAAAAGAGTTAAATAATAAAACAATGTATTCGACTTGATATTGCAAACTGCAACCACTTCGAAAGGAGACCACTTAGTTCGATTTGTCTTGTAAGAGTATTCTTTTCATTTTTTATCGTGGGGGTATGAAACTAAAAACCTAAGCACACTTATAAATACGCGAAACGGATACTTACAGTGTGACAAGGTTGGTAGTTTGATATCTTATGACCTTACTGAAATTGTCTTCAATTGAACAATTGTCTTCATACCTCAAAAAAAGTAAAGAGTTGTAAATTGCATGAAATTGTGTAAAATTGTACATTACAGTCGCAAGGGTTTCAAATTCCTTTATTGTGAAACAACTGTCGGTCACAATTATTCTATTGAAAATCACAAACGCTTGGCAAAACACGCTGTAATATAAATGCATTCGTGACCCGTCACACGAAAAGGGTTCATCTCGGATGTGCCGTAAATGTTACGAACAGGATCAGACAGCACAAAATCTACACAAACTAAAGTCCTAAATTCCACTTCCTTTTCTGAACAAAAGTCATAAATGGCGACATGATTCAAGTCCATTCGTTTGAATCGTGTAGGCAGGTTATTCACGAAGTTATCAGTAAAAGAGAAATGATAATTTAATTTTGTTGATTTTTGTTAAATGATATGAATAGTAAAGGAAGCTCACTAGTAATTGTTTTACAACCAAAATTTTGTCACATATGGTATAATAACCTATATGGCAAATTTTAGATTTATGAAATAATTGCCAGTAGGACAGTAAGAAGCAGTTTAGAACTGTAGGACGCTTTTTCTGATAAGTATCAGTTAAGATAATGGGCCATGCGATTCGTTTCGGTTCAAAATCTAAGCTCTCATGAAATAACCAATTTTAAGAGACATTTATGAATAAGGGTATTGCACTTTGAGTATACCTTTTTAGGCGTTTCGGTTCTTTATTCCCCGGGACAATAAGACAATGATGTTTTATAAATGGAAAAATCCTTCTGAAGAAAACATAAGTTCGAATAAATAAGCTAGAAGCCAGCATCAGCCTATGCATGATTTGTTCAACTTGAAATTTAAAATTAATTTCAGATGAACAGATTTTAGAAGGACCAATGCAGATACTCCGTTACAAAAGGGTCTTTTAGGAGTTTCAATTATTGCAATCCAGTTAATTAAATAAATTTGGACAACAAATATTATCCGATTCGATTGAACTTTCTACACTGAAAGACCATTTTTAAATTGGTTGAATCAGTCTGAAAACACCCAATAATGCCCGAAATATATTCTCATTTATGCGATCTTGAAAGCCCACAAAAGCTATTGAAATTTCTCGACACTTGAATTTTTGTGGACTTGCATATTCGCTAAGATTTGCTTATCACTCGTCTAACGCTTTTTCAACCCCGATTTGTTCACTATCTAGCACCTACAGCCAAGCATGGCATCCACGTCCTTTGAACTTCTTAAATAATTAAAATTAAGGGAAAGCTTTATAAGGCGTCTCATGCCCTTATGAGCCTTTCGTTTTCTATAGCTGTCTAAAACGGCATTGTCAGCACTTTTGTAAAAGTTTATCTTTCTTCATATTTACCATTTAGGTGCCTACATTTGTTGACGGGGACGTCACTGTGTGCGAGTCTGTAGCCGCATGTTTGTACTTAGAAGACAGGTATAAAGACGACGGTAACCAACTCATTCCTACAAACCTAGCAGAGCGCGCCGTGGTATACCAGCGTATGTTTGAAGTGGCCAACCTCACTTCTAACGTCATTGTTCCTTATGTATATTATCTGTATAGAACCAAACCAGAAGATATTGATCAGGAGGTCGTTAAGAAAAATGCTTCAAAGGTCGGACCAGAGCTGCAAGTGTGGGAGAAATATTTGGGAGAGAAGAAATACCTTGCGGGAGATAATTTCACAATGGCTGATGTGTTTTTCTATCCCGAGTTGTGTACCCTTATTCGCCAAGGCTTGGATATTGCGAAATTCTATCCGAATATGAAGAAGTATTATGATAGTCTACAAGGCCGAGAGAGTGTGGTTGCGTCCTTCCCGCCTCATTGGAAAGACGAGCCAAGCAGAAATGTTATGAAGGATTTTGACCCAACTGTAGAACAATCACAAAAATAGAAATTGTGAATAATTAAACAATTATTCAAGAGATATACAAAAGGTTTCTTCTTTCGTTTTCTATAAGAAAACACACTTAAGGTAGTGGAACCGTAACATTTCGGAACTCATGACCTTTCACAATGTTAACCGAGATTTCCTAATGAAAATCATTTGGAAACCTTGGCTAACACTGTTAAAGTTCATTACTGCAGAAGCGTTGCGGATCTATTACGGGTCCACTACCTTAAATAACGCAATCAGTATGAACACTTCAAAGGGGTATTATCAATTGAATAAGTCAGTTATTGTAATGCGAGGTTTTTCATAAGCGATAGTTTTATAATTCGTTAATTTTCGCGACTGACTGACAAAGCCAATTCAAGGATGCTGCTAAAACTTGAACGTAATGAGGGTCGAAGGAGGGAATGAAAGTAAAAAGGAAATGCCTTAAGTTTTGTAGTAGGAATATAAACTCAGTGCACTGAAAATATCTGTTTTTTTCTTCTATTGTTATATTTTTAATTCGATCAGAATAGCATTTCACCATAATTCTGTCTAGATTGTTCTTTCAACAACAAATCTCTCTTGTAGTAACTGTCGATGTATGTTTCTAAAACATCAGTCAATCAATTCTTTAGGCAGGTTTGAACATTTTTTAGATAACCAAATCTCCTTGAGGGAATCGGATCTTTAAAAAATGTTTAAGGTTCTTGTGAAGTTTTTGTACTTTAGGTTGTACTTTGATAAAATATGAGCCAATTTTATCCAACAGTAATGCAGTTGCTTGTTCTCTACAAAATGACCCTTTTCCACAAAGTTTTGGCTATACCGCTATAGCTATGACAGTCTTATATTGCTCAACTACTTGTGCTAATAAATAGCTCCATTTTGATATATAATGTATATGGACATACTGCTTTTTCTTGGCAAATTAAGTGCCCTTAAAATTTGATCTCAAACACTTTACATGTACCTTAAGTAATACTAATATTGTATAAAGATACGAGACAAAAGCAGCCCTTCGGCGGGATAAAAAAATATAATTGATGGAAGCAATTTTTTTATTTCACTTTTGAGAAAAATTGGGTCAGCTCTTCCGACAACCAGAAAATAATATAGACAAACCTTTTCCACCTGTGATGAACATATATCAAGAAGGCCTATATATGCATATTTTCCGTAGCGTGTTTTCTTTCGCGGCATTCGCGGGTAACAATCCGCGAATTTAAATCGCCGGGAAAAAACTTGATATAACGAAAACGCGAACATTTGTAGCCGCGAACTTTTCTAGGTTTATAGTGATAATAATAATAATAATAAAATGATGGGCTTACTATATATTTCATCCGCGACTTTACATACGCCAGATAGAGATCCATTAACTCAGCGTCGTGCAAAAAAGAAACGCAAATCAAATAACTTTTATTTTCTCACTATCCGATTGAACTACATCACCTATACTTTCACATTCATGTTGATAACGTACGTCTACCAATTGCATGTTACGAAACATTAAAAATTTTAAAAGCTTATTTCGTTAGCCTTTGCCGATTGAGTTTCGCATCGTAGCCGAAAGTTTTCCCACCAACGCACGACAAAAAGGTGTGTTGATAATGTGCATAATACTGCATATTATACATCAATGACGGTTTTGGCCGAGCGATGTTCAGAATAAATCAAATTACACACATGTTAGACTGGCTCCCGTCCCACTGATCTGAAGTATTGTGAAAAAATAAGCCAAATTCGACTAGAGAAAGAAAATTTCTTATCAGCCTATATTCTCTGAGTGGCCGATCAGTGGGACTGGTAAACTCTGCAGAACCCCATGTACAGGTTTACAGTTAGCAGGTTATTCAAGGGTCAATATAGGGACATGGAATGTCTTACAATAACAAGATTGTTATCATTTTCTGGGCTGATTTTCTATTTTCTATTGGGTTATTTAATCTGTAAGGTCATCTTGATGTAAAATTCTAGACAGGGCTCTTGGAAGGAAATACTTGATTTGCTGACTACCTAGAGTATTTTACCAGGACTTTGATTTGAATAATAATTCAATATAAACTAGATTCTAACCAAAGAATATAATCAGAGCTATCACAGAAAGTGATTTATACAGTTCCAGATCCATGTCATGGAAAATAACATTTTGAGAAAATGTTTTTTTTTTTTAATAAACAGTCTGAGCCAGGTGAAAATAAATCTGAAGTACTCACCTGGCATGAAGATCTGAAGACTTCTTAATTTATGTGAAATTTATTATGCAATCAGAGAAGCATATTATTTCAAGCCGCATCCATAGCGCAGTTGGTTAGCCAAGGACTTCTAACCTGGAAGTTGTGGGTTCGATCCCCGGTGGCGGCAAATATCCTTTCTGACGGTTGTCTCTAATCAATGGGTAGATAATCGTAAATCTATGTGAGACAGCAGTCGGAGGCTAGGAAAGGGGGTAATGTTATTACAGGTGAAAAGAAGAGGACCATGATGGTCCTATGACGCTCACCTGTGTATCTTTGTCTAAATAAACTATTATCAAATTTTCCAGCAAAATTGGTTATTGTACTTTTAAAACTAGTTGTCTCTAGAGTGTAAACAAGGCCCCTTTTCACATAATATGGCACAGATCCTTCCCATTTTCATAAGGGTTCATCCTTGTGACCTGGCCAACATTTTGTCCAAGTTTCATAAAGATAAGACCATATTTGTGGCCTCTAGAGTGTAAAAAAGAAAATTGTCATTAAGGCCCCTTTTCCTGTGATTTGGCCTTGATCCTTCCCATTTTCATTAGACTTCATCCTTATGACCTGACTGACATTCTGACCATGTTTCATAAAGATAAGACCATATTTGTTGCCTCTATAGCGTTAACACGAAAATTGTCATTAAGGCCCCTTTTCCCGTGATATGACTCAGATCCTTCCCATTTTCAATAGGGTTCATCATTGTAACCTTACAATTATTCCGACCAAGGTTCACGAAGATTGGACCATATTTGTGGCCTCTAGAGTGTAAACAAGAAAAATGTCATTAAGGCTCCTTTTCCCGTGATATGGCACAGATCCTTCCCATTTTCAATAGAGTTCATCCTTCTGACCTGTCAGTTTTTGAGAATATGGGAGATAATTTGAAATAAAATAGTTTCTCATGAGTAGTCTACCTTATTAATTTTAAAACTAACTGACAGCCTGGGAGCCAGGCTACACACATGTATGCATGTACGGAATGCTATAAACCCCTTATCAATAGATGTATTTCAGTTCATTAAAATAGTCTAGTGCTGCAGTCACACATTGTGTTGTTTATTATACGCCTCAGTATATCAGCACTATAGGAAACTGGAACAACTAACACTCCCATTTTCCGTGTTCACTCAGTCCAAAGAGAATAAATCCGGGATGATCAAAATCGAAGATCACGTGAAAGTTTCAATATGATCATGCTTTGACACGAGGTGACTTTATCGTGTATTATGTAACTTGCAGTTTTCAAGAAATGCTACCGTGATACCGGGCCGTGACGGACTGACGAACAAGTAGACGAACCGTCGAAACCTGTCCTGCGTTCAGAATGAAAACGTTAGCGAAGCGCTTTCGAGGTGATGCCTCGCTTTGCACGTATGTGCACGTGCAAAGCGGAGTATCATCTCAGAGCGCTCGCGAAACGCCTTTACATCCTGAACACATGGCACGTTATGGCTGTGATCGACAAGGCTGTCAGCCTTCTGCACTTGAGTAGAATTTAAATTCAACTTAAAATCCATGGTGGTAAATGATTCTGATACCACATTGTTTAACCAATTTGGAACTTAGGATAGTTTTCATCTACTGAACACTGAGCTTTGACTAAATGCGGCATGAATGTTTCACGATTTCTCGTGCCAACTGCATAACAAAAATGTTAAAACAAATAAAAAAGGCCTTGCATCATTGTTTTTATATGACTTACACATTTAATGGCCTTATTCGTGCCTTCCATCATTAAAATAGTTTTTTCACGAGATCTTACCATGTGCACGATTGGCAAAGCCGAGTAACCGTCGTCTTTATTTTCAGTTTCAGAAACTATTTTTGTGAGTCGTCTTTTACAAGCCTCTTTTATCCAAGTTCATCATGATTAACAAGTGCTGAACAAAAACTTTTTCAGAGACGGTGGACTTAATTGAAAGTTTTGTTTAATACCGCATTTAATTCCCTTGAAATTGAAGGCCGGGTCTGGCGGCCAGACTAGGTTCATCAGGCATACCATGTAGAAAGCGATGCTTTGCGACAGAAGGTAATTGCAATATCTTGCGGGCTTGTAAATAGTAATGTGACTGAAATTAGTCGATGGCAACCTACGTCAAAGACCGTTTAATGAACGAGAACGAGTAATGCCGGGTTTGCGTCACGTTGCAATCTTGCAAGCAGGAATTCTGACAGTGAATGCGCCTATCCGGCGCATCTAAAAATATTTTGTCTTAATGTCTCGAAGCCGCCGCAGTGAATGCAAAACGGACTCAAACCATAATGGTATTGAAATGAAAACCGTTATAACTTTTTTTTGTTTACTAAAACGAAACCATCCCTTTACCTTACACACATTTCCGGACACCGATTCCATTTCGTCTTGTAAAATTTGTAACTTGATGAGAACACATTCCGGCAAGATCTGCATGTTGCCCAGTTTATAATGATAGGCTCTACTAGGCCTAGATCATGAGTGTTCACGATATCTAAACACTAACAAAATAAGATAACCAACACATTCTTGTCAGTATGGATGGCATCGCATTAAGGAAGACGGAGTCGATGTGTTTCAGTATATTTGTATAAATCCAACTCCGAAAATGTCGTCTGCAGCACAGTTAGGCCTACATGATCGCAAGAATGTCGTCTGGTAGGCCTAACTATTAAACGGTTGATCGTGCGTAGATCCGGTGCCTGGGTCCTCACCATCTGGGCGCCGGACGTGTCCGGAGATCGAACACCCCACCCCTCCTGAATATCAAAGTACCTTTGGTCAGAGCGCGAGCAAAATATCGTAACTCAAGCTGTAGTTACGAGCCTTTTCAGTGCTCCGGTCTAGTAGGCTAATGAATAATGACACGAAAAGATACCGGCTAGATCTCTTTAAATGCCCCGCGTTCAGGATGACAAAACGGTGACAATTGTCTGGTAATTTTACATCACCTTGCACGCATGGGCACGTGCAAAGCGGGGTAGGCTATAATCTGCAAACAGTTTGCACCGTTTTGTCATCCTGAACGCAGAGCTGGAATTACCTAGTTAATTGTAATCACAGAAAATCGTGCAAAGCATTTTATGTCCAATAATCATGATAAGTAGGGCCTATAGACTTTGTCAGTTCAGTGTTGAGTGCGAGCGAGTGAGGAAGGCATATAGTCAATACAGAATCTAGAACGGTCATAATGAAGCTTATTTGGGGATCGGGCTCGCCACCTTGCATGAAGGTGATCATGGTGTTGGCCGAGAAAGGAAAGTGGGGCGAGTGTGAGAGCCAGCTGATCAGCTTTTCAAAGAAGGAGCATAAAACAGAGGAAATGTTCAAGATCAATCCACGCGGCCAGGTAAGTGTTCTAGATTTTGACGTTTATTTTAAAATCTAGATCATAGGTGTAAATCCGTTCTGGAATCTTTATTACTTTATGAAACTCATGTTGTTTGTTCTCATTTGAATTGTCTTTATAAGAAGATTCAAAAGAGTACCTACAACATAAGATTTATGCCATGGTTGTTAAAATATTTGAATCCAAAATAAAATTACCCTCTTTATCTGTAGCCCTGTAATAAACACGAAATACAATCGTCCCAAATATTTTCGTAACCGTTTTGACTGAAACTCAATGTTCGCTGCTTTCCTTGGCGTATCTACCATGTAACGAACGTGCGTAATGGAAAGTATCATGCCCTCTATGAAAGGACGTAACTTACATTACGCACATTATGCAAGTGTGTAATGCAAATGAATCCTCTTTCGAAAAATATGATGAATTATCTAAACAACGTAACTTATTCATGCTGTAGACAGTACGATATTTTGAATATTCACCAATACTCAAATCATAAAAAGGGGAGCGGACGTTATAAAATAGCAGTGCTCATTTTACGTTTAATTGCAATTAATTAATGCCATGGGGTGTGCTTCATTTGAAACAATGGATCTTCAACGAAAGGACTTAATACTTTTTCACGATAGGCTATATTTCAGTACTAGCTAACTTGGTCTAAGACCATTTCATTCCCCAGGACACTTTTCTTGATTAATTCTTATAATACACGTAGATCTACTGACTTGCATTTATTAATCGTTGTGCCAACGAATGTCATAAATACAGCTTATATAGAAGCTGTATTTATGTCATTTTAGGCACCATCAACAATATGTTGTTGTACCTCTACTGTAAGGTGCAAGAACACTCAATAATGGGCTACACAGACAGTGAGAAATACCGGACCGGATAAGCAAAATTTTATACCGCGGTCCTCAGGCATAAATTCAGGGTTTCACAAGATTTCTGTATATCTATAAGTACTATTACAATATTTCATGCCGCGTTCATCTAGCTCATTCTGCAAACCTTCCTTCACCACTAAATGAAAGTTGAGATGCACAGCCTCGGTCGGGTAACTTACCGTTATAAGCATGCACGAATCCTGAACTAGGTGGGACGCCAAAGGGGGGAGGGGGGGCTGATATCTTCCCCCCCGACCCTTTGAATTTGTAGTGACAAATTTAAGTGTTACAGCGGATTGATATAAGGCACTCTGCGAAATGATGAAGGATACACACGTATACTCGTATGTCTGACTTAATGCGTGATTTATAATACAATCGGATAATTTTGTCATATCATTACTCAACGTAATGAAATGATCCGACTAGATTTGTCGAATAATAAACAGTTCTGAGCGCGGTAAGCTAAAATATAGTAGGTAACTATCAGTTGTGTCAATAATAGTAATGATAGTAATAAATCAATAATCATAACGAAAGATGCTTTCATCCGAAATGCTGTAGTTACTTGAATATCTACTAATGTCTACAGGGTTAGAATTATCCGGCACGCTCCCTTCAGCTCACTTGGCTATGTTTTGGTATATATATATATATATATATATATATATATAGATAGATCAAGTTATCAAGTACTGAAATTTAGATCAATCGTGAAAAAGTATTAAGTCCTTTCGTTGAGGATCCATTGTTTCAAATGTTCAAATATATATATATATTTAAATCGTTATTGTTTGGTTGTCATTATTTGGTTAAAATACACATTTATTGGTATCAAATTCCTTTATTAAGAAGAACACATTCGGGTCTATTCAAGGTCATTAGCGATTGATAGACACACTTGATACCCGGTATTGCATAAAAGAATACCAGCCCGATCGGCTCAGTTGGTAGAAAACCGGACTTCAAAACCATTGAAGTTCGACCGCGCAGGTTCGATTCATGGGCTGGTACACTAACAAAACTAATTGTCTTTCGGATGAGACGTTAAACCGAGGCCCCGTGAAACGGTGCTTTACACCGAGCACGTTAAAGAACCATGGCGGATCTCAGCAGTTGTTTCGTCATGTATTCTTGCAACCCCCGTAACAACTAACCGTCTTCTGGGGCGTCGCTGATATGGGCATGTGCTACGGTAGCGACGATAAATAAACGGAATTACACACACACGGTATTGCATGCTTTACCTGTCTAATGATTAAAAGGAAATAACACGAATATGTGAAGTGTCGTCAGCCGAGCTTGCCAGGCCGCGGCACAAATTGCATACAGTTAACTACATCGTGTAATTGACATTCACCTCAATCAAAACCATTCTAAATCGCTCACTCAGCGCTCCAATCATTCATTCCAAACACTCACTCAAACCATTTAAAAAAGCTCAAAAAATTCTTGAAAAGTGAAATTCCTTAACAGTTAGAAACTCAGTCAAATTGAGAAGGTGAATGATTTTTGAATGAAATTGAATTTGTGTGTGGAGCGAGTTTTGAGTAAAATTACAGGGAGAAAATCAAATATCGCTTATTTTGTTCAAATTAACAAAATTAGCGATATTCATTTTATCCCTTCAATAAAATATGCATACAGGTCCAATGAATAGCGTTGTATTTCTTCACGGTCGCATTATTCGCTTACAGAATTTGTTAAAGTTAATTTTTGGTGATTTTTGAGCGCTTATGAATGGTTTGGGGGAGTGTTTGGAAAGAATTAATGGAGCACTGATTGAGCGATTATGAATGGTTTTGATCAGAATAAAAGTTAATTTCACGATATGAATAACTGTAGATCGATGGGACTAACCCTTTCCCGATTTACGAAATAACGTAGGCCTATATGACAAATTCAGATAATGAAACGAATGCCTGTAATATAGCCTTTCAAAGAGGGGTACCTCGGGGTATCGTTTTCAGAGATAAAGATAAGAGGGTGTAATGCCAGTCTAAAATCTGTATTACTCATTGAAAACCTATGTTGTGGGTTCTCATAAACTTGATGATAGTCTCGAGTCGAGACTCTCGACGGGGTGATTCGTCTGGATACCCACAAAATAGGCTTGATATTAAAGTACATTGTAATGTAAAACTTTGAAATCCAAAAACCCTCCCTCTGTTACTCTGTGTAGCTCTTGTTTATATTAATGTAGTGAGACCATAATAGTTCCGCAACTCATGAACTTTCACAATGTTGACCGAGGTTTCCTAATGAAAATCATTAGGAAACCTCGGTTAACATTGTTTAAGATTATGACTTCCGAAACGTCGCAGAACTATTACGGGTCCACTACCTCAAAGAAGTTGTATCAGTTTCGTTTTGTTTATATTTGCTGTCTAGGTACCAACGTTCATCGATGGAGACACGATTGTCTGCGAGTCCGTAGCAACCTGTCTGTACCTGGAAGACAAATACAAAGACGTTGGTACCCAGCTGCTCCCCACAGACACGACCAAGCTAGCATTGGTGTATCAGCGAATGTTTGAGATCCCAAACATCACAGCAAACATCATCAAACCGTATCTGTATTATCTCTACATGACGAAGCCTGAAGAGGTCGATCAGAAAGTACTCGACGAAAAGATTCCCGGGGTTGACACAGAGCTCAAACGATGGGACGGTTATTTAGAAGGGAAGAAATATCTAGCGGGAGATGATTTCTCAATGGCTGATGTGTTCTTCTATCCCGAGTTGGCGACCCTGTTTCGTCAAGGATTGGATTTTGAAAAGTTTTATCCAAATCTGAAGAGGTATTATGATAGTCTTCAAAGCCGTGAGAGTGTGGTCGCCTCCTCTCCACCGCACTGGAAAGAGGAGCCGAGTAAAAATCTTATGAAGGATTATAAACCTCCGGTCTAATGGTAGATATGGGGAACAATTTTCAAACATATAGTCTAAAAGTTGACCAAAGACGAAGTAGTTTTACAGTCAAAAATAAGTTTTGTTGAAGTGATAACCAAATAACAATATGAACAGTTTTAAGCAGAAGTTTGAATTAATCATTGCTGTGATTTGAAGAGTAAAAACCTCGTTTTTTACATATCGATGGCTCAGCGCGAAACAATTGTAACTGCCTATATGTGTATAGGCAGTTACAGCTGTTTCGCACTGAACCATCGATATGCATATTGGATTCGCCTGCGTTGCGAACCGTATTTCTAGTATGAGAAAACATTTAGTATCAACTGTTAAGATATTAACATATGCGTGACATTTTCAACAATTTGACATGTGCGTGAAAGACCATCGGCAAGCATCCTAAACAACCACTTGATGTGCACGGAAATTTGCCTGACTATCCAACACACTTTGATATCATATCTCTCTAAAAAGTTCCTAGTGAAGACTCTCGTCAGACTGTGCAGATGCACAGACTGTACAGAATCCTTGCTTGGCTCACATTTGAAATTGTTGAAAATGCCACTCACAGGCTCGTAAATGAATACTGTTGAAAGAAAAGAAAACATGGCATAGAAGACCATTTGAACCAACGTATATATCCCAGGCTTCGAAACACTTTCTCATCAAGTGAAGGCTTTAAAAGCAAAACTCGAAATTATTGGTTTTCAACTGTATTTGTCAGATGTTTGTATGTTGTCAAGATAAATGATCAAAGTACGTTTAAAAGATTCGTTATTGCTAATATATAATTATCTTTTTGCCCTGTCTTGGACCCCCACCCACCCACAAGATATCACCCTGATTTGGCGTCATTGGTGTTCTCGCTGGCTTCGCTGACGTCCAAATATTTCAAAGTTATATATTTTCTCTGCTACTGCATAAATAAATTGAGCCTGTGCGACTGCGAGACATTTCCAACAATTTGAAATGTGCGTGAGATGCAAATATTGAGTGGCATAGACAACCGCAAACTGTAAATATAAAGTAACCTGATGGTGTACAAATAAATCGAGACCTTATCTAGCTAATAAGTGCATAGTGAAGATTCTGGTAAGACTGTGCGGATGCACAGGCTGATCAGAATCTTTGCTTTGCGCATATGTGAAATTGTTGGAAATTTCACGCACAGGCTCAATTTACTTGAATCTTGGCACATGCTTAAGGAAGAATTCTTTTAAACTCTATAATTATTTGTTATACATGCTCCATGTTCTTCCACGGCTTCGTATAAACAAGTGGTAATAAGCTTACCCTGCGTTTAGTAAACTGTTTGCAAATTATACCCCCGTCGAGTTAAAAATGCACTTCCTTGCAAAGCGGGGTATAACTTGCAAACACTTTGCGTCATATTGGCTTACGGAACGCAGGGCTGAAAGATCATGGAGTAGTCAGTGCGGCGTAATCTCAAACAAAGTAAACGTGTTAGATCCTCGGCGAACATTCTATCTTACATTTGCCTTCCGAGTTCCCAACAATTGGTTTAAGTCAGTGAACCCGTAAAAGTTCTGCTACATTTTGGGCCACATGATCTTTCACAATGTTAACCGAGGTTTCCCAATGAAAATCATTACGAAACCTCTGGTAAAACTGTAAAAGCTGCGGAACTATTACGGGTCCACTACCTTTAGAAGCGTAACCCTAAGTCAATTAGCAGCATGAATTCGGAAAGGATGCTGTGGTAACACTGATGTGAGAAATACCATGATTCCATGGCAAGGTGCACTTTTCGCGACAATTGGACTGGAAAAAGGTTACCCCCCCCCTATTCTGTAAAGCATTTAGTAGGTCTATATTTAGTTGTCACTACCCATCTACGTACAACCCAATTAAGGGGTAACGGTCAGTTTTGCTCTTGTAAGTTAAGTTGAACGTAGGCAGCCCTTGTACCGTAACAATTGCATTTGATCTCGACATCTGACTTTTGTCACTTGGATCTTGGTCATTTCATGAGACTACGACAGTATTTTCCAATTCATGGAGGTATGAAATACAAAATATCAATAAAATTTATGTTTATACAGGGATCGTTTTGGGTAGAGATATTGAGAGATTCTCTCATTTTTCTCATAAGTCTCATAGAAACTGGCTAAATAAGAGAAAAATCTCAAAGAAAATGTAATTTAGCAAAGGATTTGTCAAAATTTCTCGTTAAAATGTCTCAATTTCTCATTAGATTTGGCCAAATAAGATATTTTTGCTCACAATCTTTTGAGCAAAAATTACCCCTGTTTATAAATTTAAACATAACTCTAGTTTGAAGTTTTTAGAAGTTAAATTTCATTCGTCCATGAGTTAAAAAATTCCAATAGCATATCGTTTTGAACATTATCAAGCTGAAAAGTCACAGCTTTACTATTATGAAGCAGATTTCTTTCGGAAGGCTTCTTACCCAGAGTAATTTTCATTGATATATGAAACAAATATTCAGTCAACCATGATGTTAAAAGTTGTTGTATCAACTAAAACTGAATAGTATACAAGAAAGAAAAAAATCGAATTATGAAACAATCGCCTGTGGTTGCTAGCCGGCAGACAAATCTTTATAGGTCTGAGTCGGAGATAGTTCAAACATTTTTCATAAACCGTCTCATTTTAGAACTGGGAAAATAAATAGAACAAGGGCATAATATAGGACAAAATCGAGTGAACGGTTTGAGAGGGATGACCTTTGTATCCTTGTTTCTCTTCACACAGGATGATGGCCCGTCTATTATCCAAGATAAATGCCATGGCAGGGCGGAGTAACGGGTCGTTGAACTTAAGGTTAAGGTAAATCAGCTTTTATCTAAAATAACCTACTTCTAAAGAGAGTCGACATGAATAACTCGAGACCATAAATCGTAGATTGGTAACAAAATCCTCGTAGCTTCAGCTTAATCAAGCTGAAGTTACGAGGTCTTGGTAACCAAAAGATGAAATGCGTTCACTCTCTCAAAGCACGTGAATCCTTTAGGTTTTGGGAAACAGTTATTTTCACACGTTAACGATGATTACCGACTAAAATTCGAAAGAACCCAAACTATTGAAAAGGAAACTCGCCAAATTACGTCACGTTTAAGCCCCGCCCTGCCAGTTCATTAATTACGCAGAATAACACTGCAGCAAAACAATTTATTGTAAGACCGTAAACCCTTATCCTACTGTATTTTGCGTTTTTTGTTCAAACTCTTTGTCTTTTTTTGACACTTAAACCAAACATTCAGTTTTTTCCGAACAAACATTTGAAATAAAGCAGGCAGAAAAGGCCTAGATCAGAGTGTAAATCTGTGCGGGCTTATCTTAGTCTTTTCTGTCTGCAAACACTTTGTGCACAGCGGGTAAATGTCGTGAACACCATCAGAATGGTTTACGGTGACAAATAATTACTTGTAATATACCTTCTGAAGATATCAACGGTATCCCAACGTATGTGCATTCCGTACACTTATCGCAATGAATGGAGAGAACGTATTTTGCTTTACGCTTTGGCCCCGAAGATGTCTGAAGATTATATCAACGTGCAATTAGTAAGAGCTTCTACACTGTACGGGCTCGTACGTCTTTTTTTAAAGACTTAGACATCGATTTACAAAATAAATAAATAAAAAAAAATCCCACACGATTATTGTGCCAAACGACTTTTTGAACGGCCCACATTTCCCTGTAGTTAAGAGTAAATTACTATTCAATCGTGCATGAACACGACAGCGTATTGAGTAAAATGTCGAACAAAAATATGTTCTTGTATTGGGGCTCCGGCTCGGGACCGTGTGTTCGGGTTATAGCCGTGCTGGCTGAGAAGGGACTATGGGAACGATGTCCGAACAAATTGATCGAGTTCTCGAAGAAGGAACATAAATCAGAGGAAGTGTTAAAACTCAACCCGAGGGGACAGGTATGTTTAGAATTATCATATTTTGTTATTTATTAAATCATGGTTAAGTAGGTTATATAAGTAAACTGAGGTACTCCTATATCTATTCATACTGTATGGAGTTTAATGACAATTTCAAACTTTTTTATTGCCTATGGAAAACTTGTGATCCTAACCATGTAGCCCCACTTTTTAATTCTCCTTCACTGAGAATCCTGTGTACTCTAGCTAGAATTTAACCGAACATTGAAGGTTTAGTACTAGTGTTGGTGCCTGTAAGCACTTACCATATTTATACTGGATTCGCCACGACCGTCTGTCCGTCCGTCCGTCTGTTCGTGGACACAATTTTGTCCGTAATTAATCAATAATGTGTATCTGCATATGAAGTTGTGCACCTGCAATTCTGAAGCCCCTACTCTTGTTGCTTGCTGAATTATCTCCCTTTGAACATGTAATTTTGACTAATTTATTGTTGTCCGGAGCATTTCTCCTACACCATTACATGTATTGACTTGAAATTTATACATAATGAAAATGGGCTTATGAAGTTGTGCACCAGCAACTTTGGAGCCTAGACTCTAAATAATTGCTGAATCATCTCCCTTTGAACGTGCAAATTTCACTAAATTATTGCTGTCCGGCGCATTTCTCCTACACTTTTGCATTTACTTACTTTAAATTAATACATAATGCGTAACTGCATTTGAAGTTGTGAAGTTTTGAAGTCCCTTCTATGATTTGTTGCTGGATAGAACAGTTATACAGGTGAAAGGTGAACACGTATTTTAGTGCTCTCCGTTTTTATTAAAATTTTCAAACAGTATAGAAGCATGGTCATTAAAAAACATGTATGTGATTTTATGTGAAATGGACTAGTTGTTTGGACTTTTCAATTCTGTGAGTATAATTCGCATTTGATATATTTGGAGGCTGAAATATTGACAATAGAACTACCAAATTCATAAGTAAAATAAAGCTATAGAGTGTTCACCCAAGCGTGTCCTTATCGTGGGTCTACCTTATGATACAATGTGAACAAAACAAGGTGCATACCTAACGGTATATGAACTGATAACTGCTCTCAGTATAGTTTTGCAGTGAATCTACGGTGTACAATCTGTGCCATCATGTCCTTTTCTGAACGATCATAGTCGGCAATTTAAAAACAATGGGTATCGAAATAAACAGTTATAGGGCTGCTGTGGGGTTATTCGATGCAGTTTGTAGACCTAGATGTAAACCGAATCGTTTGCAGCGGTATGAAAGAAGTGTTAGTAGTAGTGACATTGTTCTACGTACAGTAGCATGTTGTATGGTGCTGTTGACTGTTGTAAGCTGTGTCTACACGGTGGTTCTTAGTCACCACGTTCTAGTAAATAATATCATACCACAGTTATGTCTCCACAGTTTAGAATATTTGAGTATTATGAACTGTTTACCCTTGGTTACTTCCAAAGCTATGTCAATCACTACTTATGGGGGCCAATACGCATCATACCATAGCTTAATGCTACTGTTATCAGCAGATATCGAGCTAAATCCAGGACCAACCGAAGACACAAAAATGATTCTGGATGCTATAGCGAGTACTAATCATGAACTTGGAGCCATAAAACACGCGGTTAGTCAAATGAAAGCGGATGTCGCCACTGTTACACAAGAGATGAATGTTCTTAAAGCTCAAATGATATCAGTTACGCATGAGCTGCGAAATGTCCAATTCATGCAAACAACTTTCGAAAATAGACTTGCCGAAGTGGATAGTAACATAAATAAAATTCAATATCAGCAAGATGTACTAAATGATGATATGGCAGCCATGTCTACAGCAGATGAGAGGAACCACGAGCGTATGGACGTTTTGGAGCAGAAATTAAATAGATTAGAGTCTGAAAAACTGAAATGTTCATTGCGTATTTTTGGAGTAAAAGAAACCGAAAGTGGTGATAGAGATTTAAAAAGGCTTGTGGTTGATGAGGTTCTTGGTGTGGCTGATCATGTTGAAGGGTTCAGTGAGGCAACATTAAACGATGTTAGGAGAGTTGGTAAATTGGGTCCTTCTAAGGATAGAATGATAATTGCCACATTCAAGAATGAAACTGATAAATTAAATTTGTTTAAATATAGAGATCAACTTCGAGAAAAAGGGGTTAGACTCTCAAATGATTTATCATATAACCAGAGGCAAGAAATAAAAGATCTAAATTCTAAAGGTCTAGGGGGATATTTCAAAGGGGGGAAACTTGTTGTCTATCGTAAATCAAAGGAACGAAGTGATCGATCCGCCAGACAAAATTACAATTCTCATATACAGTCTGACCATGGAAATATAGAAATGGTTCAATGTAATAGTGCCACACCAGGTACCTCAAGAACAGACAGATAATGGATTGGCCGAAGCCCTCAATCTTTCAGGAAACTGTGTTTTCTTTCGTGGAATATTGAAGGTTTAAGAAATAAGGCTCTATCAAGTAATTTAATTGAAATAGTAAACGATCATGAAATTATTAGTTTACAAGAAACGTGGGATACTGACTCTAGTTATTTAAATAATTTTTTCCCTAATTTTGACCTTTACTCGTGTGCAGCAAAGTCATCAAGCACTGGTGGCAGGGCCTCGGGTGGATTAGTTGTGTTTATAAAAAGAAATATTAGTTGCTTTGTTAAACGGCTTTTTGAAGAATTTCCATATGGTGTGGTTCTTAATATTGATAAGAAAGTATTTAATACTAACAAAAATATTTTATACATATCTGTGTATTTTCCACCTGACAAATCCCCGTTTTATGTAGACGAGGATTTGACGGGTTTGGAATACATTGAAAGTATCTTAGAAAAATTGAACAGAGCTGATTTTGAAATTTTATTGTGTGGAGATTTTAATGCCCGCACTGGTATAGAAAAGGATTACATGGAGAACTGTTTAAATATTCCAGAATTAAACGAATTTGAAGATCTATTAAATGGGGATATAGGTCACTCACGAAGTTCACAGGATAACGTTGTAAATAGAGCAGGTAGACTTTTGCTCACGTTTTGTAAAACTCATTGTTTGTATATTGTGAATGGTCGTTTTGGATCTGATGAAGGGAAAGGCGAACACACTTTTATAAACCTAAATGGCTCCAGTGTGATTGATTATTTCATAGTATCAAAATATATCATTGATATGATTAATGATTTTGACATTTTATCGCAAATAGACAGTTCTCACTTCCCATTATTTTTATCTCTAATTAGTAATAGTGACTCGAATGAATTATACTGTGATAATAATGTTATGTCTACACAGTATAAAATCAATATGGAAACTAGTAATAGCTATCAGAAAATTCTTTCAGATGCTTTTTCTGATGGCTATTCTAATGAGTTAAACCAATGTATTGAGGTTGCTTCTTTAGACAGTATAATCGATGAGTTTGAAAGATTCATATTTGAATGCTCTCAATCATTCAAAATTTCAAAGAACAACATACAAAACAAACCTGAAAATAAATGTTGGTTCGATATAAATTGCAAGAAAGCAAAGGCTAGTTGTACTGGTGCACTGAGAAAATATCGGCGCTTTCGCGATAACGATAATTTATCAGAGTACTTGCGACTTAAAAAGGAATATAAGACTTTATGTAAAATAAAAAGGCTCGAATACCAAGAATCACAGGTTAATAAGCTGGAGGCATGTTTAAATTCACAAAAACTATTTTGGAAAGAGATTAACATGTTATGCAAGATTAAAAGAAAATTACCAAATATAAATCCAGAGTCATGGTATACACATTTTAAGCAAGTGTTTGAAGCTAATAACGTCAATAATGATATTTTTCCTTACACCTTTGATAACAATCAATTGGACGAAATCGATGACATTATCTTGAATAGTCCAATTACAGAGGAAGAAATTAGAGATGCAATGAATAAACTTGATACAAAAAAAGCATATGGAGGTAATCTGTTACCTCAGCAAATTTTATACGGAATTGAAGTCTTAACTCCATTTATTCTTAAGCTATTTAACCGAATTTTCGTATCTGGTCAATTTCCTTTGAGATGGTCGGAAGCAATCATCGTGCCTATACATAAGAAAGGTGACATTAATCAGCCAGACAATTATCGAGGAATAGCTTTGATAGATGTATTAAGCAAAGTCTATGTATCGATTTTAACGAAACGAGTGTCATTTTATGTCGAAATCTACGGTAAAATTTGCGAATCTCAAGCAGGTTTTAGGGCAGGTTATTGTACAATAGATAATGCATTTGTCTTGTATTCTATCATAAGTAAGTACCTTAATGTAAAGGGAAAATCAATCTATATTGCTTTCATTGACTTTCAAAAAGCATTCGATTCAGTTGATCGATTTATTCTATTAGAAATCCTGCAGAAAAACGGAATTAAAGGTCATTTATTTAACTCAATATCATCAATATATTCGATTGTTAAAGCTCGAGTAAGAGTATCAAAAGATTGCTTCACCGAAACATTTAACTGTCCGCTAGGATTGAGGCAAGGTTGTAGTCTTAGTCCTATACTATTTTCTTTATATATCAATGAGTTTTATACACTCCTCGTTAGAAACAATGCCCGGGGAATTCAGTTATTTCCTGATCTTACGGAAATTTTCTTATTAATGTTCGCGGATGATGTTGCCTTAGCATCTGACACGGTACATGGATTACAGTCACAGTTAAATGTTTTAAATAAATTTTGTCATCAATCAAAATTAGCTGTTAACACTGATAAAACTAAAGTAGTTGTTTTCAAGAGAGGGGGCAATCTATCCTCCAAGGAAAAGTGGTTTTATGATGGAAAACGTTTAGAAACCTTAAGTGGATATTCATATGTTGGTATTTATTTTAGTAATCGTCTGTCATTCTCAAAAATGACAGAAAGTATGGCGCTAAAAGCAAAAAGAGTTCTTTTTCACTTGCTTAATTCTCTTAAGAGCTTGGGATGCATTCCCTTCAACACTTTTTTCAAAATATTTGACGCAAAAGTATCATCTATTCTTCTATATGGATCTGAAATTTGGGGTCTTCAACAAAATAGCCATCTAGAAAACGTTCAAATCATAGCCTGCAAACGTTTTTTAAATGTCCCTAAGGGAGCTTGTAATGATGCTATTTTAGGTGATACGGGTAGGTTACCAATGCATATTTTTGCTGCTAAACGCTGTATGAAATATTGGCTACGCTTATTAAGAATGCCAAGGACTAGATATCCACGATTATGTTACGAAATGCTTAAATATTATGACAGTGTCGGTCATGAAAATTGGGTTTCTAATGTGAAGAATAGTCTTATGTCAAACGGTCTTGGCTACGTATGGAATGACCAATTCATTGAAAACGATAAAGATTTTATTAAACAATACATACAAAGATTGACTGATCAATATAAGCAGAATTGGTTTGCAAAATGCTGTAACAATAGTAAGCTTACCTCATATATCCATTTTAAATCAGAGTTTACAGCAGAATCCTATGTAAAAAATATCACTATTGATAAATATAGGTCATGTTTAGCATCCTTTCGTAGTTCTAGCCATCGTTTAATGATAGAGGAAGGCAGATATAGAAATATTGCTAAAGAATATCGCACATGTATATATTGCGAAACATTTGTAGAAGATGAATATCATTTCATAATGATTTGTCCTCTATATTCGGATATCCGCTGTAAATATTTAAAAAGCACATATTTCAATCCCCCTTCAAACTATAAATTCAATACATTAATGTCCCTACAAGATAAAGTTAGTGTAAGAAATCTTGCAATGTATATTTACCACGCTTTCAAAAAAAGAAAAATGTTCCTAACAAGTTTCTCATAGGTCCAAATATTTTGTGTAATAAAATTGTATGCAGTCGTATGTGCGAAAATATGTGCGTATACCTATGTATATATGTTTGTTTCACACTTAGTTATTTTGTTCATCTTTCACCTGTATGTAATGTTTGTAATACTTTATGTCTATGTCTATGTGTATGGGCCGGTGGCCTAAATATCACATTAAATAAACTATTAAACTATCTCCCCTTGAACTTGTAAAATTTGGATATTTTGCTAATCCCTGGAGCATTTTACCTACTTGATTGCTGCTACTCCTTTGATATTTATTGTAATTTTTAGTGTAAACTAGTGTTGAGGAATTTTGTATGACCCTACGTATATTAGTCCCTTATTTATTTCCCGTTGAATGTGTTAATTTGTATATTTTTTTTTTATCTGGAGCATTTTACCTACAATAATGCACATAGTAGTTGCCAATTATTTCCCTTGAATTTCTTAGTTTACCCAATTTTTGTTAATGTGTTGCAAATAGATCATGTACTGAAGGCACTTATACTGAGAAATGGCCCTGGTAGAACAACGTCCCGGTGTGAGTGTGTGTGTGTGTGTGGGGGGGGGGGTATCAGTCCGCTTGGCGACAGGTGTAGCTTTTAGCTCACCTGAGCACGAAGTGCTCAAGGTGAGCTATTGTGATCGTAACTTAAATGTCCGTCGTCCATTGTCAGTCGAGCGTCGTGCGTCGTCCACAGTTTCTTTAAACATCTTCTCCCCCTTAACCAGAGAGCCAATCTTGATGAAACTTGGCAAGAAATGAAATCCACCTTTAACTTTCCCCTAACCCTTAACAAAAAGGGTGAAAATAGGAAAATCTTCAAAAATCTTCTCCTCTGAAGCCAGAAGGCAGACAGCTTTCATATTTGGTATGTAGCATCATCTAGCGAACCTTTACCAAGTTTGTTCATATCAAGACCCTGGGGTTATATTTTGGCTTCATCCAGGCATAACCCTTTTAACATAGAATCAAAGAGCGAAAATCTTCAAAAATCTTCTTCTCTGAAACCAGATGGCAGACAGCTTACATATTTCGTACGTAGCATCATATAGTGAACCTTTATCAAGTTTGTTCATTTTAAGACCCTGGGGTCATATTTGGGCTCCACCCAGGCCCAACCCTCTTTACATAGAATCAAAGAGTGAAAATCTTTAAAAATCTTCTTCTCTGAAACCAGATGGCAGACAACTTTCATTTTTTTGTATGTAGCATCATCTAGTGGGCCTCTACCAAATTTATTCATATCAAGACCCTGAGATAATAATTGGACTCCACCCGGGTGCATCCCTCTTTGCATAAAATCGAAGTGCCAAAAGGCATAGCATTGCTCTTGGCTAAAAACATTTCATGGTATTGATCTTATGTAGAAATTTACTCCTTTGTTGACATCTGTTCCAATTTAATCAATGTGATGTCCCAGGGGTCAAAGAGACTCAGGTGAGCGATCTAGGACAATCATGGTTCTCTTGTTTTAGCTTACACAACGATTGTGTGAACAGAATAAGAAATTCAAAGAAGTCTGTTAGATTCCTTTGTATCTTGATGATTTGTTTTCGAGCTTACTATGGGCGAGCGAGATATAGTTCCACAAGTCTAAAAATAAAGTAAATGAGGGTGGTGAGTTAGTACGCATGAAATTATGGTTGCATTCCCAATAAACCCGACGTGATCGTTCTGCACCAGTATATGAGTCATTTGAAAAATAAATAAATAAATAAATAAAAAATGAAAATCCCCATAACTTAAAGATCAACGTCGAACATCAATGTCAAATGTCAAATATGATATTCTCTAAACAAACGCTGCTAATGCAACGCTAACGCTTATAAATGCTGTTATTTATAGGTATTTTTAACCAGGAATTTCCATACGTATTGGCGTTCTAAGAGAGGGACAGGGATACAGACAGATAGAGAGAGAGAAAGAGACAGAAAGAGAGACACAGACAACAGACAGACAGAGAGAGACAGACAGAGAGAGAAAGAGAGAGAGAGAGAGAGGGAGAGGGGGAAGACACAGAAAGAGAGAGTGGGAGAAAGAGAGAGAGAATGGACAGAGAGAAAGAGAGAATGGACAGAGGGAGAGAGAGAGAGAAAGAAAGAGAGAGAGACAGAGAGAGAGAGAGAGAGAGAGAGAGAGAGAGAGAGAGAGAGAGAGAGAGAGAGAGACATAGAGAGAGAGAACGGAGAGAGAGAACGGGAGAGAGAGAGAGACAGAGAGAGAACGGGAGAGACAGAGAGAGAGACAGAGAGAGAGAGGGAGAAGGAGAGAGAGAGAGAGAGAGAGAGAGAGAGAGAGAGAGAGAGAGAGAGAGAGAGAGAGAGAGAGAGAGAGAGAGAGAGAGAGAGAGAGAGAGAGAGAGAGAGATAACAAACAAACAAAATCACACATAATTTTAAGTTAGTCGTTTCGGTCAAAACTAATGGTTATCCGTTTGTAAATAAGTTTGCACCATCTTGTATCACACGAGATCATTTTTCGAACGTTCATTCTTACTGCCCATTATACTTATAGAGAAAAAGCAAGAAAAAAAAATATAAATGTTACCACAGAGGATAAATAGACATTGTAAAAACGTGCACATATGCCGAAATAAAAACTGTTTTACTATTTCTGAGCCCGGGGTTGTAAAACTTTTCTTAGGCTCAGTCTCAATTTTCTCAAATTTTAAGTTAAATTAAATGTATGAAAATAAAAGACAATATTAATAAATTGTTATTTATAACAACTTATTAATATCATCTTTTATGTTTATACATTTAAATGAGTAATAAAACAGAATTACGACTTTAATCTCTTACTGAAATTTGAGAAAAATGAGCCTGAAAAAAATTTAGGCCTATAACCTCTTGCCCTGATGTCCGTACGATAATCAACTTGTATTTTCAGGTTCCGACATTCAAAGATTGCGACGCAGTGATAAATGAGTCAACAGCTATTTGTCTTTACCTTGAGAACGTCTACAGTAATGACTCAAACAGACTTATCCCCCTTGATCTGACTGAACGCGGTCACGTGTACCAACGTTTCTTCGAACTGAAGAATTTAGATACATGGGTAGCTGATCCAATTGTGAGATACAAAATGCGGACACCTAAAGACCAATGGGACGAGGCGGGTTTACCGGATAAATATAAAGTCGCAGATGCTGAAATTAAATGTTGGGACGCCTATCTTACAGGACAGAAATTTCTAGTCGGAAATAAATTCACAATGGCCGACTTGTTTCTGTTAGTAGAACTTGCACGGTTTCAGCGTTTTGGACTTTCTCTTGACAAGTACCCCGCTCTGAAGGCATTTTTTGACTATCACAAAGATCGACCGAGTCTGGCAGCATCAACCCCTCCCCACTGGCATGAATCCCCGGGCCCGGGCTTTCTAGCTGATATGAACTGACAATATATGTGACATTCTTGTATTTGTAAATCGGCCTATTGCCTACTGCATTCTCGAAAACAAAGACACTGGTCGGACGCATAGTAGCCTCTCAAATGATTTTCGCCTGGGACCTGTTTCACTAAACATCTGACGTTATTTTTTTGCGTAAGTCAAATATTAAAGCTGCTTCTTCAGTAGTAACTAAACATGGAATACTGCCATGAATCATCTGTTTGGAATCGTCCTCTAAAGACGATTCAAGTGAGATATTTGCAAGGCAGAATCTAAAAATGAATGAAAACACCAGGTACGATTTGTGATTTTGACTTACGATTATTTTTTCGTAAGATGTTTAGTAAAACGGGCCCCTGGTGAGTAGTACGAGAAATCGACTTTCTTGGTCTAGAGTCAGTGCAAAACTTATGTAGTGCCCATCAATATATAGGCACTTATAATAGTTTAACGCTTACCAATCGAAATCTCAAGTTTCCTATGCCCTTGCACCGTTTTGCAACGTGCCATTCTAAATGGTTGAAAATTTTATAGCAGAACCGGTTTGTGTCTGTCAGACGAAAATGAACAATCTTGGTAGTGCGTAAACTGTCGATCCTAGTTAGACTGCGCGCACTGTACAGGGTGACTAGAGTCGCAATTTTTCGAACTAAGCTGAGTTTCTAAAACTTGAATGATCCTTCTGCCTTCTTCTTTTTTGATTTTTGAAATACAATCTTCGATTGACCTGTCCTGGAACCAATCTCTATTTGAAGAGGGTCATGCTTATTCTTTATTTTTTTTTCTGGTGAGCTAAATGACAGCAGCTGAATATGAGACATATTTGGTCTTTCAATTCGAGAGCAGCTTATATGTTATATGCAATCAATCACTCAATTTATAAATAACATTTATTTTATTAAGATGGCGAAAAGAAAAGTTACTAATACTGAAAGTTGAAAATATAATACCATATTTCACTTGTCACCCCTCTGTTTTATTTGTCTGTTTATTCTATAAAAGGCACAACTGAACACTTCAGGCCATATGCTGGTCGTTGCAAAAATTTAACCTCGTTTTCAAGACTGTAATGGGAGCTATTCACAGTGGTAGCGTATTTCCCTCTGTCGACCGTTCCTCCATGTCCAGCCCGTTAGTCCTATTTTGCGCACATGAACACAAAGTGCGACGTGGACATTCGTGATCTGTCATTGTCCGTCCTCCATCACGCTGTCCACTTTTAAATTAAAACAGAAACAGAAATCAGTCATAGACACTGATTCCCTCGCGCATAGGCGTAACTAGGATTTTGAAATTCAAACGCAGTCAAAAGGCGTCCACCATAGAATATGTAGGATAAGGGTGATATGTTGACTGTGACAAAAGCTGAATGTTCTCCGTTCGCTCCTCTTTTCTTTCATTTGAACGATGGTGAATAACCAAAACATCGTAACTACAGCTTGAATAAGCTGTAGTTTCGATGTTATGATTATTCATCAACGACACTTTTTCGAAAGAGAAATTATTTCTCTTACGCAATGGCGTAATTTACGTAATGGAGGTTATGCTCTTGTCCCCGCGAATAATGCTTGCTGCTCACTATGGGAACAACTTATCAAACTATTGTAAATCGAAAACTTTGGAACAAATACTTCATTCACTTAATAAAAAATCATTAAAGTTTAACCCTTGACACCTAATTTCCTATATTTGCCGATATTCATATGCCATTTTCACTTAATGCCTTCATCATGTGAGGGCTCCTAGAAGATTTAAATTCTGAAGACCTTATCACAAAAACGAGAATATTTGAGTGAGAATCCATTATGCTCATTTCCCTGTGTTTTCCCAATATTTCAAGAGGAAAAGTTTCAATTGCGATAAAATTATCATCTGAGAATGCGAAAAAACCTGATAATAAGAGTTTGTTTGATTGTTTTAACTGTTTGAATGGGAGTTTACGCCGATTTCAACCATCTTTGAGTTATATCGGGCCGGTTGAGTACCTAATAATGGGTTCCTGGTATTTCTCACACCAGTACTACCATTACATCCTATCCTAGCCTCAAGGTGCTATCCCACACAGGTTTATGATTATCGACCAATTGGTGGGAGGCAAATGGCCGGAATAATAATAGTTTGCGGAATCTCACCATCGCTTTTCAAACATTCGACTAGAATTTTAGAGCTGAAATTATAAGACAAAGTTCAAGCCAGCGGAAAGGAAAGATAGTGTTATTGCATTCGTTAAACATTTTGTACGATCTTTTGTATCGACCCACATAACCTGCCGATTATGCATCAGCTATCTATCTCTCTGATAAGGTTAATTTGTGCACAATAAGGGTGTAAAATGTCGAATAAGGATATGTTCTTGTATTGGGGCTCCGGCTCGGGACCATGTGTTCGGGTTATAGCTGTGCTGGCTGAGAAGGGACTATGGGAAGGATGTCCCAATAAAATGATCGAGTTCTCGAAAAAGGAACATAAATCAAAGGAGGTTCTAAAACTTAACCCGAGAGGACAGGTATCTAGGACTTTTTGTTTTTACTTCTATTTATACTTTCCTGTAAATTCCCTGAATTATTCTTCCCTGTGATTTTTATATTTTTTAAAATATAGTGGAAAAGGATGAAATTGCTTGTTACAAGCATTTTCTTCTCTTCTCACAATATTTTCAACCACATACATTAATTTCAAACTGCACGAATCTTTTACTACCGTCTGAAACCTCTTTCAATGTTTACCTATCCTTAGTTTCGTTTAATGGAGTTTTAAGCCGTTTTCAACAATTTTCAGCCATTACGCAGATGTAGGAGCCACTTACAATGGATTTCTAATATTTCTTGCATCAGCAAAACGATCCTCTCCTTCTTTAGACTACGGCTGCTATCCAACTCATGTATTGTATTGTATTGTATTGTTATGGTTGATTTTGAAAATTGGTAAATTATTATATCATTATTATCGTCAATAATTTTGATTTGATTATTTCAATTAGGTGCGTAGTGTGACGCTTAATTGTACACAAGCTAAGGGCCAGTTTAGATTAAATGCTTACAAAAAAATTACAATCGTAAGTCAAAATCACAAATCGTACCTTGGGTTTTCATTCATCTTTAGATTCTGCCTTGCAATATCTCATTAAATCTATTTCAATGAGATGATGTATGGCATAATTCCATTTTAGATACTACTAAAAAGCAACTTTAATTTTTGACTAACGCCAAAAATGATCGTAGGATGTTTAGCAAAACAGGCCCCAGGTCCTGTATTCTATTCACCTGGAGGTTTTAAAAACACAAAATTGCGTATTTATACAAAGTGGTTATTTTTTCCATTCATATAAAGTATATTTTTAATAACTTAGTTAAAACAGATGGCAAAGGGGTTCACTAATTCTATTCATATCTGTGCAGGTACCTACGTTTAAAGACGGCGATACCGTTATCAACGAGTCGACTGCCGTATGCATGTACTTAGATGAGAACTACAGTAACGAATCAAACAGGCTTATCCCCCTTGACACAAAACAGAGGGCGCAAGTGTACCAATGTCTGTTCGAGTTAAACAACCTTGATTCCTGGGTAGCTGCACCATTAGTCCGTTATAGAATGTTTACACCTAAAGAGAAATGGGACGAATCCTTGATAAAAGAAAAAATACCATCCGCACTCACAGAAATTAAAAGGTGGGACGCATACCTGACCGGAAGGAGCTATTTGGTTGGTGACCGGTTTACACTGGCGGACATGTTTCTGTACACGGAGCTGGCATTCTTCCAGCGATTTGGGTTATGCTTAGACAAATATCCGGCTTTGAAGATGTTCTTTGACTCACACAAGCAGAGGCCAAGTTTACAGGTATCCAGTCCACCCCACTGGAAAGAAACACCGGGATTTACATATCTTGCTGACTTGAATCTTTAGAGATATTTTATTCTTCGTAGAGTTTTAAATACAAATTTTCCGTATTTTTGAAATGGTAGTGCGTCGACTTTAAAACAGGTCTTTGCATTAATTCTAAGATAAAGTAGCTTCGGATATCATTGGAAACTCACTATTAATATATAACCGACGCAATTGTCTGTGTTCATTTTAAAACAAAATCTCCGAATTTCAGCTTAAATGAGCTGAAGTTCCGAGGATTTTGTAACCCATCGATTAAATGGGTTCACTTTTGTTGAACATTTGGTTTTGTTGTACATTATATACGTTATCATTCTACGAATTCTGAAAAAAAACACAATAAAACAATATAATATAAACTAGCTAAAGACATAACGGTAAAGCCACACCCTACCCGGTCAGAAGTTACGAACAATAATGTTCATCAGCAGATTTCTGTAACTGCCACATTAAAAAAGAAAACATTTATTTCGGTTTTTATTTTATGAAATGAGCATATGCGTGATATTTTACTGCCACATTTATGGGGCAGTTACACATGGCAATCGGTGATAGATCTGTTGTTCGTTTCATCTAGGTAAGGACGGAATCGACCAAAACCGATATACAACCGACGTCTCAAATTGGCAGACGATTTGTCACTCACCACAAACTATTCGGAAAAGATGAGTTTCATCGGTGAAAACTAACCGATCGGGATTTTTATACTGTTTAAAATTCTCGATCGGTGAAAATTTCAAACGAATAAGCGATTGACAAGCTATTTATAACCGATATCACCGATCGGTCAGTGATAAGCAACCGATTAACACATATCTATTAGCGATGGGAAAAGATGATGGGTTTTTTTTGCGGCGTTCACGAGAAAATGACATTTTCTATTTAGTTAAGTGGAAATGAAGAATTTGATTGGTAATATATTTTTATCGCGAATGTCTCTATACTTTGTCTCGAAAGGACGGGTCTCCATAAGGGCCTTTTCGTGGCTAGAATAGATTTCTTTTAAACTTTTGCCATACATACTTTGATATTACCTGCGTCTCCTGACAAAATATTAGCATCTCAAACTTATTGGTTCTAGCTGTGCGCTCTGTTAAAAGTGGGTGGGGTAATTTACTACGAACTTGAGTTTCATTTTAAAACTTTTATATCGCCCAAATTATTTACTTTTGAGTTTGAGGCTGCCACACAATACTACAATGAACTATTCCCTAGTTGACATACGGAATTTATTTTAACATATTATATTTTCCATTGTGATTATCTCCCCTTTTTTGTCTTAAGGCAATTTCTTTGTTTTATTTCCTACCGACTTTGCGGGTTTGCACAACACGTTTACAAATAGCCTTGAATATCAAATTTCTTTTATTGATTGCAAAGAAATTACAAAACCATTGTCCCAAGTTTTTTTCCGGGGAAATCGATTCATTAATTTTGGAGTTATCTGCCCCTGAATGTGAGGTATAAGCAAAAATAAGCTTTAAACCGGTATTTTCAAGCCAAATTAAGATGGATTTCAATGATATTTGGCATATTTGATCCAACATATGAACTCATTTGTGATTGAAACTAATATTTGTAAAAGGTCAACTTTCAAGGTCACGCACCAAGGTCAAAGGTCAAAATTAGCTCAAATTTGGCTTGTCAAGCGCATAACTAATTTATTTACCATCAGATTTTAAAGATATTTAGTACAGTTGTTACCCTTGATAGCTAAAATATATTATGAAATGAACTTCTTGATAAGTTCGGGTTCAAGGTCAAATTTCAAGGTCAAATGTCAAAATAAGAGTAGTACATGCTAATAGGTATATATCTACCTTACGTTTTTGTAGATCCTAAAATGATTTGACAAAAGTGCCTCCTTACATCAGGATATATGTAATACAAGAAAAAAGTATGTGATATGTCTAGGCTCAAGGTCACACATGAAGGTCAAAGGTCAAAATAAGCACAAATTCATCTTTACAAGTGCATTTTTCATTAATTTATTTACAGACCTTAACAATATTTGGCACATATATTACTAATCACATGCACAAAAATTCTTTGCAATACATTTAGTGATATGTTGAAGTTCAAGGTCACATATGAAGGTCAAATGTCAAGATGAGTACAAATTTGGCTTGAAAAGTGCATTACTCATTCATTTATTGACATATTTCAACAGTATTTCACACAGCTGATGCCCACCACAACTTCAAATTACATGTATTACTAAATTCATTGCAAAATATTTTTTGCTCGAGGTGGGTATCCACTGTGTCAAAAATTGTGATTGTTTGTCAATAAATGAATGATTAATGCACCTGTGAAGCCAGATTTATGCTTATTTTGAAATTTGACCTTCATATATGACCTTGAATATCAACATATCACTTAATTTATTTCAAAATATTTGTGTACATGTAATTGGTAATACCTGTGCCAAATTTTGTTAAAGTATGTCAATAAATTAATGAAAAATGCACGTGTAAAGATGAATTTGTGCTTATTTTGACATTTGACCTTCATGTATGACCTTGAGCCTAGACATATCACATACTTTTTTTCGTGTATTACATTTTTGCTGATTAAAGGAGGAAGGTTTGTATAATCATTTTAGGATCTACAATAACCTAAGGTATATATATATCATATATATACCTGCCGCCACCATAGCGCAGTTGGTTAGGCATAAGACTTCCAATCTGGAAGTCGTGGGTTCGATCCCCGGTGGCGGCAAAATATCCTTTCCGACGTTTGTCTTTCACCAATGGGTAGATAATCGTAAACCTATGTGAAATAGCAGTCGGAGGCTAGGAAAGGATGTAATGGTAGTACTGGCGTGAGAAATACCAGGAATCCATTGTTAGGTGCTCCGGCCGCCGCGATATAACTGAAATAATGTTGAAAGCGGCGTAAAACCCCATTCAATCAATCAATCATATATATATACCTATTAGCATATACTACTCTTATTTTGCCATTTGACCTTGAAATTTGACCTTGAACTGGAACTTATCAAAAAAATCATTTCAAAATATGTTTTAGCTTATCAAGGGTAACACCTGTGCTCAATATCTATAAAATCTGATGGTAAATAAATTAGTTATGCACTTGACAAGCCAAATTTGAGCTAATTTTGACCTTTGACCTTGGTGCGTGACCTTGAAAGTTGACCTTACAAAAATATAAGTTCAAATCACAAATGAGTTCATATGTTGGATCAAATATGCCAAATATCATTGAAATCTATCTTACTTTGGCTTGAAAATACCGGTTTAAAGCTTATTTTTGCTTATATCTCACATTCAGGGGCAGATAACTCCAAAATTAATGAATCGATTTCCCCGGAAAAAAACTTGGGACAATGGTTTTGTAATTTCTTTGCAATCAATAAAAGAAATTTGATATTCAAGGCTATTTGTAAACGTGTTGTGCAAACCCGCAAAGTCGGTAGGAAATAAAACAAAGAAATTGCCTTAAGACAAAAAAGGGGAGATAATCACAATGGAAAATATGATATGTTAAAATAAATTCCGTATGTCAACTAGGGAATAGTTCATTGTAGTATTGTGTGGCAGCCTCAAACTCAAAAGTAAATAATTTGGGCGATATAAAAGTTTTAAAATGAAACTCAAGTTCGTAGTAAATTACCCCACCCACTTTTAACAGAGCGCACAGCTAGAACCAATAAGTTTGAGATGCCAATATTTTGTCAGGAGACGCAGGTAATATCAAAGTATGTATGGCAAAAGTTTAAAAGAAATCTATTCTAGCCACGAAAAGGCCCTTATGGAGACCCGTCCTTTTTTATACGATGATAAGTACTTTCAAATTAAAAGCAAATTTTGTAACTGAAAAAATATTACATGTCCTTTGATGTCTTATATTTCAAAAAGGCGCATTATGGGGATTCTACCTCAGATAGTAGAACGCACTGATGTCACCCTCTCTGAGTTTGGCTAGGAAAGTGCTGTATTGCCAAAACTGAAGTCTTCTTTTTGGCGTTAGCCATTGCTTCGTCCACCATCTTCCTTGTCTCGTACGGCGGCGACCATTTCCGCCTCGGGGGCCCAAGTGAATGCCATGTCCGGGGTTTAAGAGAGCTTGCTGTTGCAGCAATAGACCAAACTGTTGGAACGCCCTTCCAACAATCATGATATACTGAGTTCCATAAGAAAGTGTGCACTTTTACTTTTTGCATTTTTCTTGATTTTTACAAAATTGGAGGAAAATTTTGGTGCAAATTTGATACCATACTTCAGTTAAGACCTTTTTAAATTAAAAGTCAAATCAGTTTTGGATTAGGTATCGGAAGCTGCATACGCACATGCAGAACTTAATTTGTTGAGATTTGACCTTCTCACAACTTTTATTTTGGTAAGAGCTATGTGTTGCTGTTACATTATAGAGTTGTAGAAGCCTTTCCAAGGCATTTCCAAACAAAAGTTTAATTTTTTATGCAGACGTTACGTGTACGTCATCGTTAGATATTACTACGTTGCGAGACCGGTAACTTGTCGTTGAATGGTGCTATGGCGTTCTATGACATCTCGATTAGCTTGATAAAGGCCTTGCAAAATGACGACCTCCATTTCTATGGGAACATGAATGCTCAATCAGTTTTAATGACGTTCTAAATCTGACAAGGTTCGATTTTGTTCAACGCCGTTTATTGGTAGTCAAACCACGCTGTAGAATCATGCATAATTGTAATGAAAATGTGATTTAATGCTTAGGAAAGCCGCAAAGATTCAACTGAAAGCATTTTTAGACCAATTATTCGTCTAACGCGTGATGTACATGCAAAATATGCAAGATCAAATGTCTCAATTTAGCAGAAAATTTTTGCTCATTGCGCGATTTTTGTTTTCAAACATCCTTAGCACATACTCTTTGGTATAGTCATACGACGTTTCATGACGATAGATTCTGTCATTTCAGAGATATTCAAAATTTAAAAGTGCACACTTTCTTTTGGAACTAAGTATATCATACACTGAACTAAAATTTATCGCTTTTCATCGCTTACATATCATTTTAATGAAAAAACCGACGGCAGTCTGCTGAACAAAGATTTGCCAGCTATTCACCACCGACATCACCGATCTTTGACCGGTGAACACATACGGATCACCGGTTGTATCCGACGAAAAGCTATAGACCTCTTGTCGAACACCGATCAATCACCGACTGCCCGATTGACAACCGTTGTAAAAGCGACCACAGCCGATGGTAAATTAAGCAAATAAGCGATGATCACCCACCAAGCTCCTACTGGCCAGCTATTTGTCGCCTACGGACAGCCGATCTACTTTGTATTTTACCGATCAAAAAGCTATTTATCGCCGATACCCTGTTACACATAAAGGCTGAAATGCTGACACCGATGACAACCAATCATATGAGAGAAATAATTCACCGATTAAGGACCGATTTAAGTCTCATCGTATGTGTAACTGCCCCATTAAAAGGAAAAGGGAAAACATAGTTTACGGTTTGTATTTTATGAAATAGGCCTGTGCGTGATATTTCAAGCAATTTGACATGCGTGCAAAGCAAAGCCTCTGACCAGCCTGTGCCTCCACAACGTCTCACCAGAGTCTTCACTACCCGGGAAGTGTATAGCTACTGACAAAAACATCAATGGACTAAAAGGTACTATACGTACTTTGAACAAGAGGCACAAGAGGATCTATATCGCTCCAGTTGTTTTCAAATATCTGTCAATGAGTAACTCAGACATATATTGAAGGAAGTTTATGAAAAGGTAAAAAATGGACAGAAAGCTGAATGAGAAGCGGTGTTTTCAAAATATATGTTAGTATCGATTCTAAATAGGATCAATCAAAATTTCTGAAAAAAAAATGAGAAGAGGATCACCTAAAAAAACCATACATGTTAAGTTTCATTGAAATCAACACAAGGCTTTTGGAGGAAAAGATTTCTAAACGTTTTCGGGCTAGCATAAACCCTTCCTGTCACACACTTAGTCAATCCAAATTTCTTGAACAACTTTGAAAATGGCGCATCCAAGGAAATACTCGCTAAGCTTCATTGAAATCCGCCCAAAAGTTTGTGAGAAGAAGATTTTTAAGGATTTTACAGTGGCAATACACCAAGCCTTTCCACGCCAATATTAATGGACCAATCACCATTTCTTTAACAATTTAAGTGAAGTGTCACCAATGAAAAACACCCATGCCAAGTTTCATTAAAATCGGACCAATAGTTTGGAAAGAGAATTTTTTAAAAACATTTTAAACTGAAAATAAGCCCTGCTCTGCCACGCCCATATTTCGGAATCAATCAAAATTTCTTCGACAATTTAAGAAAAGGAACATCCATGCCAAGTTTAATTTAAAAGGTCTCAATGGTTTGGGAGGAGATTTTTTAAATTTGCCCCGCCCTGTCACACCCATATTGGGGGAGGGGAGGCGCTTAAAAATTCTTTAATAGTTAAAGTACTTTAAGGAACATTTCTACCAAATTTCGTTAAACTCCGCCCATTATTCTAGGAGGAGAAGATGTTTAAGTAAAACGTTAACACACGTACGGACAGACGGACGCACGGACGACGGACACACAGCAATGAAATTTGATAAGGACCACTTGAAAATATATGGGTATTTTTTACTTGATATATCAAAATTTCTGTTTTTATCCAAAAAATCTTTGTGTTACATTTAGTAACGTCGTAAAATTGACATTTATCTCCATCAAAACCATTCTAAACCGCTCACTCAGCGCTCCATTCATTCATTTATTCACTCATTCCAAACCCTCATTTAAGCCATTCAAAAATGCACTGACACAATTGACATTTTCAGCGTCTGATTGGTTCCTGAAGAAATGGAGAGCTATATATAGATTTTTTGCATATTCTTTTTAAGGGGGGGGGGGGGGGGGGGGAGTAACAACTATCGCTCATTTTGTTCACCATGTACAGAATCCCTTCCAAAATCCGGCATACCAAAATCATTCCAAAATCACCAACCTTGTCAATTTCACAATGTTCTTAACAACAACGGACAATAATACGGAAATTTCCGTGTGGAAGTGTTTGGAATCTGACTTTACTGTCAATGTACACTTGCTTGCGTATGCTTTTCTTTTGGATTTGTGCTCATGGATGTCTTCTTAGAATTTAAACAAGCCTTCCGATGTTATCAAAATGCTATTCGAACCGACCGATCGTGTGTTGCCTGCAACCACAGAACCATGGTACGCCTTTCAAGGATGGCATCTGTTGGAGTCTGCTGCATGACCAGGTTGTGGTGAACTGATCTCAAGTATGTGGACATCACAGAGCCTTTATGAAGACTTAACGACAAGATACAAAATCCTGTCAAGGAAAAACTCAGCCAAACTCAGCCAGACAAGTTGCAAACAGTTGTGCTTTTGCCAAAGATATGATCTGAATAAATATTTCCCATTTCTAATTTCTTTGGAATTCAAATCGTGCTAGAACGCTTTTGTTAGACGTGTATGGTCATGGACTTTCCTCACAAAGAGTTAGTGTATCTGTATTCGGTGTTGGTCATGACCTTTAAGTATGGGATATAGTTAAAAAACATCGTGAAATTAATAGTAATTCCGATCAAGACAATTTCAAATCGCTCACTCAGCGTTTCATTCATTCATTCATTCATTCATTCATTCATTCATTCATTCATTCATTCAAAACACTCAATCAATTTTATCGAAAATGCTCCGAAATCTTTAGAAAATTTTCGAAATCGGCCAAGACGATCAATATGTATAATTCAAATGGATAAAATCTTTCTACAATTTTATTTAAATGTATGGATTTATAAAGTCTAATGGTTCAATGTAGACACAAAAATAGAAAAGTATGTTTATTTCATTAAAGGTACGTAATAAATAGAGCTATTTTGTTCACCTTGAACAAAATCAGCGATATTGGATTACCTCCCTGGAATTTCACTCAAAACTCGCTCCACACATATATTAACTTTCATTCCCCATAATCATCTTGTTAATTTCACGATGTTCTTAACTGTACGTAACGGTAGGGGAGGGTACGAGAGTGCAATGTAAAACGGACATACAAAACGTTCAAATTGGCTCCATGATTTAATCCTGAAAAACCAAAGACAACTAAGATGTATATGGTCTCCTCTGGAATTGTTTTCTATATTTTGTGTCATTTAGCACTAAAGTAGTCGTCCAAAGATGAAAGGGCAGATGAGAGGACAGTTCGTTGCAAAAGAGTACAAACAGACGACATTTTCGATAAGAATCACTGTCTGCCAAAGTCTACAGGCTAAAATATGCTTGCATTTGTCATGAAAATGTAACAGACTGCAATATATGTCTGACTAATAAAGCCAACCACGATTATGAAAGTATAGCAAACAACTATGGGTGGGCAGACTCAAATCCAATTATGAAAGTGTGTGTGTGTTTTTTTTTAAAAAAAAAATCTGGTTAGCTGATCATAGATTGAAGTCCAGTTTTATTACTAAAACAAAACATTTACAGCAAAATTAAATCAAACATTTCAATTAAAAAAAAAAATGTTCGCTTCGCCTTTCGTTCCGCGTTATCCGCAATGATAGTCCCTAGTAAATTATTGCCATTGTTCCACTTCCATAAGTTGCTAATACTTTCACTTCTTAACGCAAACATTTTGTCAAATGAACATTTATTATAATCAGAAGAAATTTTAGTACCGTTTATTCTCAGGTTACAATTAAGAGATATCTTATAAGTGACCCTTATCAAATTTTGAGTAGTATACATGTATATTGCATGTGTTTCAACAGGGAATTGTTTTAAAATAGGCCTCAGTATCAAAGCCATTTGTCAAAGTTCCTACAAAGAATAGACCACAAATGGACGAGATGCGTTCGGAGAGATTCCGGACTACTTTTTGTGAACGCATTCGACGTCTAGATTCGATAACAAATTGTCACCCCAACTAACCAAACATCTTCAGAACATTAGCAATAAATTTGATGTTAAATATTCCGTAACAGTTAAGATAATTCCATTTTGTTCATGGTCGGTATAGGGATACGGGGTATTTGCATTCTTCGTATAGGCAAATTCATTATTATCAATATCAAGGTTTACGTAACCAAAACGATGATGAGTTACACTTGTTGCAAACGATCAAGATAAACAAGTTACATATGAGTACATTGAAATAGCAGTTACTGTTTTTATCTTTATTTGTTTTTCTAGAGGGCCAGAGGGAAGAATGGATTTACCAAACTGTGGTGCCTCGTTAAATAAGTAATTATTATATATTTGTTTATTTCATTATTTTAATAGAGTAAAATCAAAATATACCTACTGCTTGACCACTTATGTAAGTAAGCTCTTTGACCAAAATGAAAACGTCTACGTATGAAATGCCTATTTATGTTGAAAAATCCTGAACTTTGGCCATTATTAAACATAGATCATTCAATGTTTAAACCCTCCCAATATGTTCACACAATACCTGTTGAAAGACAGTATAGCCTTAGATCAGCCTGTACAAATATGCAGTCTCATTTTAGCCCATATTGCCTAAATTCTATTCCTTTATTTAGGGAAAACGTGAAGCAAGGTTGGTTGATATGTCCAAATGACTGCAATCTGTTTGAAACAGAGGGATAAGTGATAAGAACTAATGTGTCAACTTCAACAGAATGACATATAGGACAGGGACGTCTCTGCCTTGCCCTTTAGAACATGGAAGCAGTCGCGAACACCCTAGAGATCGTTATTTATATCACCTTTTTATTGCGTTTCCAAGGTTTACTCTAAGACGTTGACGTCATACCGTATGCTCTAATCTCGACGATACCATTCTGGCAAAATCAATATACTAGCGGTTAATGTTTTTGACTTACAAATAAAGAGAAAATGGTGGGGCCTTTAATTAACATATCGATCCAAATAACTAAGCTGGATTTTTAGCATTATTAATATTAGCTTGTGTTGTGGCATGGTAATATGTACATTATTGATACTCCATAGGGAAATGTGATATTAAAGAATTTTAACAAATATGGATACTGGTCATACTGCGGGGGAACTTGCTAGTGCAAATATCATCGGAGCATCTTTGTTTCTATGAAACTATTCAAAGTATGCAAAATCACGAAAGATCAACTACATTGATCAGTTAAATATAGTCTCGAATCAGCATCAGTAAGTGAAGGTTTTTTAGCTCAGCTATTTTCAGAGAAAACCTGAGGTATTGCTGCTGTAGCCTTGGTGTCGTCGTTGTTGTTGCCGTCGTTGTTATTGTCGTCGTCGTCGTACGAAAACTTTGACATTTTAAAACTTGGAACTTGGCACACATGTTCACTGCCAAAAGAGAAACCTATACTATCAAGGGGATAACTCTAGATGCATTTTGTACAGATAATGCCCCCTTTTCGACTTAATTTTTACTACAATTCAGCAGTCAACAGCCAAGCGTAGGCACCCGTAGGGTTTTTAAGTATTCCCCCTTATTTTTTAGGGCAAAGGGCTATCAGAGCTTTCGGAACATCGTTCAGACTTTTTCGTAATTGGAATGTACTTCGGACGAATGTGTGGTTTTGGGTCAGTACTTACATATTTCGTAGAAAAACACTCCTTAAATACTTTTTGGTGGTTTAGCGAGAAATAAGGATATATTAATACTTGATAATCTCATAATAAGCAGTGAAATTATAAAAAAAACACTTTATACCCTGCTTTTGTGATTTCATCCTATCTGACGTCATCTATGCGGGGCGAAATTAGTGTGACGTCACAATGAACGTTGCGTAGCAATCACGTGCAAAATGACGCGCTTTACAAATTTATGTCCTACAAATTTCACATTTTATCTCATTTTAGCAATAAAGAAATAGAATAATCGTTTGTTTTTCGAGTAAGATGAATTAATATTTCATTTCGTGATCAACAAAAGCTATATTTTCATTCGTGGCTCGAGCACTCGTGAAAATATAGCTTTTGTTGTTCACTCAATGAAATATAAACCGATCCTACACTGAAACAAATGATTAGCCATTATATCTTTTTATTACAAAACGCACTAAAACACTGTGTTTCGTTACCGAATCTTTACATGCCCAATTTATCCTTTCGTTGGTTTTGTTTTTAGCAATGTCATCCTTAGTAATGTTTGTGACGTCATATAAATCCACGTGCGATATTACGCGCTTTCATATCTGCGCCCTCATTTTCCCCTAAGGTCTATTCCGTAAATTCGCCGAAGGTTCCTGACAAATATGTCGTCACTTAATTAAAATAACGTAAACGCCTTATTTGTATGACTCTTGGAATTAGAAAATGCGTTAAGCAAAATTGTAATCAATGTAAACAAAGATACTAGATTTTCTTTTTTCAAATAACTTGGTCTTAACCTCGTATAGAATAGGAAATCATAAATCTCGGGTGGAGGGTGCCAAGGCATACGTTACGTTCGCATTTTACCAACGTCTACACTATTTATTGACCACGTTCAAGTAGTATTTGTACGAACAACCGACCAATAAACGTAGTATGCTATTGGACATTGACACCGGCCAAATTATGACCATCACGCTTTTTTGAAGAAACTGAAATTTAAAGAGATCCATATACGATCTAAATTCCTGACGATATTTTTTATTCAATAGTAGTATAACTATTCTAAAGGCATCAAGTATACTGTTAAAACATGTCTATCCATAATGAGAAATTTTGCAATCAGGTCGATTGCGAGAAGCTTCGTAGGACATCGCTATTTTTCGGTTTAGCTAAAATATTTCCGTTTTTACGTTGCAGAACTTAAACCTTCAGAACATCGTTCGGACATTTCCGTTATCTAGAAAGTACCCCGGACGTAATTGTAGTGATTTTGTGTCATTTTTCTGGTGGTATTTCGGTTATTTCATACGCTTGAAAGCCACCACCATAGCGCAGTTGGTTAGGCATGAGACTTCCATTCTGGAAGTCGTGGGTTCGATGCCCGGTGGCGGCAAATATCATTTCCGACGTTTGTCTCTCACCAATGGGTATATAATCGGAGACCTATGTTAGATAGCAGTCGGAGGCTAGGAAAGGGTGTAATGGTAGTACATGTGAAAGAAATACCAGGAATCCATTGTTAGGTGCTTCGGTGGCAGCGATATAACTGCGAAATTGTTGAATGCGGCGTAAAACCCATTCAAACAAACCATTCATAGGCTTGAAGAAAATCACATCTTGTTAATTCCTTCCGATCGTTCGAGGAGATCTTTCGGGCATATCATAATTTGATGACAAAACGCAGTAAAACACCGCGTTTGATTATCAAATTATAATGTGCTTACTTTTATTCTTTCTTTTATTTTGTTTTATACAACATAATCCTTAGCGGGATCGTTGATGTTCTTGGCGTCACAAAAAAAAATAAAATAAAAAAAAAAAAAAAAAACATGTGCGAAGTGACTCGCTTTCTTGGCTGCGCCCGTATTTTTCCCAAAGTATATTCCGTAGAATTTCCGAGGGTTCCCGCTTGGAACTTAAATTGTCATTAGTGCCTTTAGCAAAAAGTCATGAGTTGGAGCTAAAAATATCGCGTAAAATTGATAAAAACCGACGCCATATTTGCATAGTTTTATTTTATATTCGTTTAAGTAAACAAAACGCGATCATTAATCTGTCACCAAGTGTTTATTAATGAACGTGTGATCATGATTTATGACCAACGTGCACTGTGTACTGTATGCGTCGGTTCCTTAAACAACTGAATATATATTTATATATATTGTAGGTTCATATCGCTAAAACTGCAGTTATGGACTAACTAAACTGATCAAAAATGAAAACTTGACACTTCAAAATGTTCATTACGTTTCTACAGAAATATTTTTTTTTTATTTTTCATTTGATTTAAGGCCATATACCATCTTGGCATAGGATGAAACTATAAAACATTTCACTGATAATCTGTTTTAGCAAATAACTTCAATAGAGTCGAGGTACCGTCAAAAACCGATTTCACAAAATTCCTAAAAGAAAGCACTTTATGGTACTCATTGGTGAACTGGCGGCCCAAATAAACGATTTTCATATTTGAAACTGTCTCGTTCTAACTAGACATCTCTCTGCTTTTAAATGTTGATGTAAAAATCTTTCTCAAAAGTTGCCGTAATCTTATTACAGAACCGTTTCAACGTGACGTCTCTGGCGTCGCGCTAACGCTCGTTTTGCAAAAAAAAAAAAAAAAAAAAAACTCTCGAGTTTTTGCTATGAATCGCTGAAAATCTGCAATTGAATGTCTTTCAATATCTTGTCACCCGAAACTCGTTTATAGACCTATAAATCAAAAACTTCTCCAAAACGTGTTCTGGTTTTCGTTTGAAAGTGACGAAGAGTTTACAATAAAGCCCAGTTTGAAATTAAAATTTGTTTTTCTTGTTTTCCCTTTTTATCATATAGACAAATAGACAAATTCTTTATTGGCACAAACTTACATAAAGTTTCTGGTCAAATTACAAGTAAAATGTTTAATATCTATATATGTGAAAGGTCAGCAACAATACCGTAAGCTGAACAAATACAAAGGATACTACCTCTTTTTATGATTTTTTTGTGAAATCGTGGTGTTCTTTTATTTGCGAGAATGAGAAACAATTACTACAACAGCAACCACAACTGTAATTGTTATTGTAGCAACCATCATCATTACCGGCAAGATTGTAATACGATAGAACATATGAGATTAACGTCATATATATCTGAAAATAAGTATGCTGTACGATTTGATTTGAATTGGGGTTTTACGTCGCTTTCAACAATCTCTCAGTTATATCGCGACGACTGGAGCACCTAACGATGGATTCCTGGTATTTCTCACACCAGTACTACCGTATGCTGTACGAGGAGGTAGAACAAGACTTTATGAAATAGTTCGATAGTTCGATGGCTCTGCGCGAAACAGTCGCAACCCCTATATGTTTATAGGGAGATACAACAGTTTCACGCTGATCAATCGAGTTAGAAGCTAGCATAAAGAGTTACGAAGCATAAATGACTCACGAATGAGTTTTCCGAGTTTTCTTCAAACGGATATTTTTTCAGTACTCATTAATGTAACAAATTTGAAAACGCTTGGCTTATTATAATAAAACTTTTCTATATACTTTTTTCTTAAGGTGGCAATGGACAGCGGCCTTCCGACTCTATAAACCGGAAGTGGGTTTTCGTTTATTTTACGGCTCTTTTTGCGCGTTGTTTAAAAAGACCGGTTTTCGTAAGATTCTATTTATGGAAATAACGTAGAATTATGATGGTAAAACTTCATAATCGATCTTCTTTTCAACATTTGATATCAATTGAATGACTGGATCATTAATTTAAACAATAAAAATGTGTTAAAATCGTCATTCGTTTAGGGGGGAACACTGAAAAATAACGAAAAACTTTCTTATTTGCATGGAAAGGTATGCTGAATTTTTTTACCAAATAAAGGAAAAATATGGATAACAAACACATCGGAAAATAGGAAAAATTCATTGGGTAATTTCTTCAAAAAAATAGGTTTTTGGGGCATTTTCACCTTGTAAAATCACAAAAATTGGTGCATTTTTAACTTTTGAAAGCAAATTGTGCAAATGCAAGTGATCAAAGAGAAATTTTCTTGTCAATGGCAATTGTGTACATGTATAAGGTCTATCAAAATGTATGTGTTTTATAGCTATAATCTAGTACAGAGTTTATACTAGACCTAAAACGAATATAACCGTTTTACTGAAAAATGGTCTATACCACTCAAGGGAGGATAACTCTAGCATGAAAACGAGCGTGGTCAGGTACCTTCAAATTTTGATATAATGACGACACAATGTTAATCTACAACATATGTGACCAAGAAAAAAATTCATTGGGCGGAAAATGACGCTATGTGTTCATTGCTACCTTAACTATTCATAAATCGGATAAACCAGAAAAAATGGTATTCGTCCTCTATATCATGAGAGTCACAGAACAGACAGTATTTACGTGATGAATCAGTGAGTTCGCGGTTATAACGCCCAGTTTCAATGCGTAATTTATGAGAAGATAGCCTCAATTTAGACATAGAAATTCTGCAATTGCCTGATTTGTCTCGGTATCTTTCAAAACTAAACCTCGTTTTAAATTCTTTGTACAGATTGAGTGTTCTACAAGATTGCACGTTATTAAACCATGATTGTTTAAAAACATCTATCAGTCTATTCTTAAAATTTTTTTGGAAAACCTTCAAATTATGTTTTAAAGGATTTTCCCAAATACATGTTTATGAAAAACCGTATGAATCCAAAATGCTTTTGATACCGAAGCACAGAGTTATTGTTGCCACTTAAAGCATCTAGGCGAAGTGAATTATAAACGGTTTTTATTAAAATGTTTTTAGTATCAATTATTTTACACCAAAATTTTATTATTCTTACATATCGATTAATGTACAAAGGAAATCTCCCTAGTTCGCCGTATACCGCCATGCTTGAAGTTGATGTTTTAACTTGTAGAAGTTGTTTGCAAAATTTCAAATGGATTCTCTCAATTTTTTTACTCTTACCGAACCCACCAATTTCGCAGCCAAATGTAAGAATAGACCCGACAAAAGCGCCGAATAATTGCCACATTGTAGACGGTTTAGAACCCAATTTTCGAGTTTTACTGATTAGAACATTCAGCGCTTTTAGTCCCTTACCTACCAAGTACTCTTGGTTTAGGTTAAAAGTACCGGTGTAATTAAAAACAGTACCCAAGTAATTAAAATAATCAACAATCCAAGTAAAGCTATGCTTAGCGTCTGTGAGATAAAAACAAAAAACAACACCGTTTATGGTGTACATCATGGCAAAGGGGTCCGAAATAACCCCCACCACCATATATATTAATAATTATATTATTAGTATATATGGTGGTGGGGGGTTATTTCGGACCCCTTTACATCATGGGACGTCAATGTTTTCCGATTTCGGGGGCTACACGTTGACGCAAAGCACATTGCCTCCAAATTTTACAGAATTCATAAAGTCACTTCGATTCTACTTAATGTCACAAATGTTGCATTACGTATTAATTTGACGGATAATAAGAAAGTCAAAAGTGTCAAGTTTTATTTTTGCTCAGTATATTATCATTGTATAATACTTTTCTTTCGAGACAAAAATATTTCGATGGAGACCGTTCATTCCTGTATACTTTTCAGGGTTTTTTGGGGGTTTTTTTCAGTTTTTTTTTTACAATTACGACCTTTCCCTAGTATATAAGATCAGAAAAGAACGTGAAACTTACGTATACCCGAACTTATTTTTTTCGAATTTTCTTCATGAAAATTCTGCAAATTTTAGGATTTACTTTCTGTAATTTGTACATTTTTAATTCATATGAAATTGGATCATTGCAAAAAAAAAAAAAAAAAAAAAAAAAAAAAAAACAAAAACGGTAGGAACAAAGCGTTATCCAGATATTATAGCCGTACGTCGAACAAACGTCATTTAAGTTGAAATTTCAATGAATTTAATAACGCCGATAATAAACTGATATGGGACATTTCTGTGAACAAAGAAATTTCTAAATAATTATGAATAAAAAAAATACAGACTTCTAATTATCCCGACTTTATTTTTTCGAGTACAGTTTTCTTATCTCTACTAAATACCGAAATCAAATCATGCAAAATCGATCATATTGTAAGAAGTGTCGGATAATTGTATACATGAACTTTGCTTTAGAATGGCAAGTATCATTGATAAATATTTATTGATTACAACTTTTACAAGGTATCTAAATAGATAATAATATTACACCTCTACAACGGTTTTAGTCGAAAGTCGTTTTGTTGTTGTTGTTCATGGTTATAACGTGCATTACTTTTGATGAATCATAAAAAGATCCAAAAAGCAATAATCAAAAACGCTGTTCACTCCTGGTTCCAGTAATGTATAATTTCTACTATTTTGAAAGGAATAATTGTTGATTTAAGACCCGCGGTAGCAAATAAACATATTATCTCCAACTTTTGGCGTTACGTCTATACAGTGTATAGACACCTGCGGCGTTAAATCACTGCAATGGCTTAGTAACCGACGAAATTATTACGATATGAGTTTCTCAGGCAATGTAAAATAAGAGGGTCAGAATGACTTTAAACCGCCCATCTGACCAGTGGATGTCACCCAAGTAACTTTCTGGCAAAGTTTCATTCACAATTGCCTAGTTGTTGAAGAGGAGATGTTATTCAAAGAATTCAAAGTAAAAAAGACGCATCCATCCATTGGTTATTCAGGAGAAGATGTTTAAAGATTTCGGGCTCAAAACAAGAGGGTCAACCAAGAAACATTTTGGTATAGTCAATTAAAATGGCCCTATTGTTTTCAGAATGAGATATCGTTGAAAGACTTTGGGCTCAAAATAAGCCCCGCCCGGCCACGTCCATATTTATGCGCCAATCACAATTTCGTAAACTACTTTTAAAGAGAGTCACCCAAAGAACATTCTGGTAAAGTTTCATTGAAATCAGCCCAATGGTTCAGAGGGAGATGCCGTTCAAAGATTTCGGGCTCAAAATAAGCTTCGCCCTGCCACGCCCATATTACGCGCCAATCACAATTTCGTAATCATTTTGAAGACGGTCACCAAAGGAACATTCCGGTAAAATTTCATTGAAATTGGCCAAGTGTTTCAGGAAAAGATGTTCCAAAATTTCGGGCTCAAAATAAGCCCCGCTCTGCCACGCCCATATTTAAGGGCCGATCAAAGTACAGTGGTCTCGCGTTACCTCGAGAGGGCGAAATCTCGAATTCAAGCGAAAGCTCGAGCTCGCCTTCCGGTCCCGACGCGTCTTTCTCTATTTTCTTGTTAATTATTACTGCACTTACTCGAACGCGCGATTGCTCGATCGCTCGAACAGCAATCTCAGTCCCGTAGTCAAATTTTACTGCATTCTCTCGAGCAAAGGGGTCCACACCTATCTAACATCTATTGTTTTGCATCAAAATTAACTTGCAGTGCGTATTTGTTATTTCATCCCATCGGGCCTTCAGGCCTTTTCACAGGGTCTCACCGAGGCAGACAACTAATTCACACCTTTTTGTATGCCACACTTATTCAAGTTTAGGGTGTAAATGACGGGAATATAATGATCAGAAAATGATAAAAAGACTTTTATTATAATTATAATTTAAACGTACATTTTTTTTCGAATAAATGTTCATTATCATTTTTAAAAGCCTATCAACCTCGTGAGTAATTCAGCAAATTATTCATCTTTGTAACGAAATATATTGATGATTGCCCATCGAAACATCATAACCATTTTTGTCAGCTGTAATTTTAATGTTTAAACGCCAATCGACAGTGTTCGGTACCAGAACGTGGTTAATGAAAAAAATGCGTCTTTTTTAATTGTCTTGAATCCCGCTTCACTTTTAATTTTGTTTCTGCTTGAGAAAACTTTTTGATAAATTCCAAAAAAATGTAAAAAGTTTGTAAACTTCTCGCTTTGTTAAAAGATGTCATTTAAGGAAACACCCTTACAATTTAATTATATAAGGTACAGAGAAAGTTAGCTCTTGAGAAAAATTGTGAGAAAAGAAGGAATTGCTTGCAACCTCGCCTATCTTCTGACTGATAAAGGGTCTAAAAATTTGTGATTCAGCAACGATAGCTACAAAAATATAATAAGGAAGAAATTATAAGCTTGTTATAGTGCATCTCATTAAAATTGCCAAATCTAACATTTTGTCATTTCAATGGCCTATGTACTGAGAACAGACACTACTAACATTGACGCCGACGCCTTCATCGATATTTGTAGATTTTTCTCTTTAGAACCCTTACGATTTGGTCAAATTAAATCGCCTGATTTTACAAATCGTTTTAAATCAGAGAAATATATTTCGTAAAACTATTCCTCGAGGAGTATTTTACATAGGTAATGCATATTTTGAAGGCAAACTATGCAAAGAAGTGAAGCGTCTTTATAGATGATAATTTTGCTTACTGGCATTAACTCGAATCATGCGATGACTCGAGCAAATTGGTCGGTCCCGTGTGTGTTCGAGTTATCGCGAGACCACTGTATCAAAATTTCGCGAACAAATCCTGAAGAGGGTCACCCAAGGAACATTCTGGCAAAGTTTCACTGGAATAGGCCCTGGGGTTCAGGAGGAGATATCGTTCTAAGATTTCAAAGTGAAAAATTCCCCGCCCTGCCACGCCCTTATTTATGGGCCAATCAGAATTTCGCGAATAATTTAAGAAGAGGGTCAAGGAACATTCTTGCAAAATTTAATTAAAATCGGCCCAGCGGTTTCAGAGAAGAAAAATTGTTAAATTGTTGACAACGGTTAGTAGCATCATGTATTTGACTTTCATCTCAATGAAAACAATCTAATTCGCTCACTCAGAGCTCCATTCATTCATTCTAAACACTCACTAAAACCCGTTCATAAACGCTCCAAAATGACTACAAGATAAGATCAACAACTACACTTTAAATAAATACAGCTTAAAAAATCGCGGTTTCATCTACAAAATTAAAATTGTAAGCGTCTGATTGGTTTTTTTTTGAAGAAATAGAAAGATGTTGATAGAACGTGAATGCATATTTTTAAGGGGAGACAATTGAAATAGCTATTTTTGTTCATCCTGAACAAAATTTGCGATATTGGATAACCTTCCTTAAATTTCACTCATAGCACGCATTTAATTTCGTTCAAACCCATTCTAGAACAATTCACCATCTCAATTTCACGATGTTGTTAACTGTGTCTTTTTTGTACGTCTCGAAGTATAACAAAAATACTACCAAGAATACAGATCGTGTATGGGTCGAAGGTCAAAGATACAAATCTGCTATTTGTATAAAATCTATCGGATCCCGTCAGATGATCGGCTGATCCCTGGCCGAATGCTTATGCTGTTAAGTTATAACGTTTTCACAGTAATGAAGTGACGTTTCTTTATGTTCTACGCTTATTTGTATAGTTATTACACTAGTGTAATAACACCCGTAAAATACCTCACTGTCCTTCGGGTTATTTCACTTCTGCGACGTAGGTCATATTGCAAACGTACTAATTATCACAATTATTCTCAAAAGTATTGATCTCGTATGTGCTGTTCAAGGTAGTGGACCCGTAATAGTTCCACAAAGTTTCAAAAATATTTACATAGGTTTCCTAATGACATCATTAGGAATTCAATTATCATTGCGAAAGATCATGAGTTCCTAATTGTTGTAATAGGTCGACAACGTTTCAAAAGTAACGAACTTTTACAGTGTTAACCGAGGTTTCCCAATGACTTCATGAAGAAACCTCGGTTAACATTGTGAAAGATCATGAGTTCACAAAGATCATGGACTGTTGTGGAACTATAACGGGTCACTAGCTTAAGATACAAGAATCCAGTTTGTATTATGCGTTCATGATGAAAACGTTTGCCAAACGTTTCAGAAATGTTAGCCCCATTTGCATTTGTACTCAAGTGCAAAGCAGGGTACATTTTCTAAATGTTCGCAAACCTTTTTGCATTCCGAACACAGGACTGGCCTTGCTTGACACAACAAAGTTTTCTAGCTGACCGACTAACCCATTTATATTTAATTGGACAATATAAATCTAAGTTTTGATATGTACCATAAAAATATTTGTTTAAGTGTAAAGATAATCTTACGTAGTTGTTAAAAGACACTTGAATATTTAATTTTACGGTCTTTCTATTGCAAAGGTTATTTGTCTTTTTTGTTCATTTGGTGCTGGGTAATTCTTGAAAGCAGAAATTAAAAATTTATTGCCAATGCTCTTGCTTTCAATCAATTACAGTACATATCATTATAAATCACCGTATTTTCTAAATGTGCTTAATTCAACGGGTATTCTAGGTTTTGTTTTCTTATATTTACAAAGAACTTTTTCTTAATTTTCTATAGGAGATAAGGAAAAATCGTTATCGTAAAGATTTTTTTCGACTAGAATTCCATAAAATTGTATTTCAACCTTATCCCAATATAAATAGAGCCTCAAATTTAAACGGAACCACAAAAGAAACGCCGCATTAATCAAACCAGTAGATAGAGAATAATATGAAAGTGTCTTAAAATATCAATGTTATCTGGTCGAGGCTGGGAGAATTTATTATGACGAGGCTTTAACGAGTCATGTTAATTTCTCACTGCCGAGACCAGATAACATTGATATTTTAAGACACTTACATGTTATTCTATTTATCATGCAATAATTTTCAATGATTGACTATACTAAACCCTTAAAAATCAAAGAAATTCAGGTGAAAATGTATGCAAATTGTTTCTAAAAATAGACTGCCTGATATCGTGTTATGTTACCAGACGGGCGATATCAGGTCAATACAGGCTTCGTTGCATGATAAAAATAAATGAATAATAATAATTAAGGAAGTCGTTCAGGACGATCAACATTTCAATTCAAAACTGTCAAATTATCTTACGATTTTATTGGCAGGTGTTGATTTTAAAGTGTCTGATAGGTCCACGAAGACACACAAACAGAAAAATCTGTATAATTTATTAAAGGGATGTAATGAATATCGCTATTTTTTTGTTCATCTTGAGCAAAATTAGAGATATTTGATTACCTACCCTTAATTTCACTCAAAAATCGCTCCACACACTCATTCAATTTCATTCCGAAATTATTCATCTTGTAAATTTAACGAAGTTATTAATTGTATTGTACAAGTGAGCGCCTAAGAAATGGTTCCCTGTATTGCACAGTGAAACGTTTATAACGCATGTTTAAAACTTGGGGCCCCCGCTTGTGCTTAGTCAGCCTGTTCTTACGTGCCAAATTGGTTACAATTTTTTAACATTTACAAACGTTCACATACTAAACGTAGGACTTATTCCAAATATAACCGTTCCAATACAAATTTTTAAATTGTCATTTTACAATATGTGACCCGTCACACGTAAAAAGGACCATTTTTAAACTCCGGAAAATCGATACTTGAAAAAAAAGAAATTGGCTCCAGCGCACTTCAACCAGAGATCGCGTTTTAAAAACCATTTCATAGGAAAGAAGATCGATCATTCTTTATTCAAAAAATTGGCAAGGTGCGAAAAGTTTCGACCCTAGTCAGACTGCGCAGTTTGCGCAGTCTTACATCGGTCGACATTTTACACACTGCCCAGATGGCCCCCTTTTCGCCTGACGGCGCACATGTAGACATTTTGGAGTAACACCATCACTGTACGATCAATACTTCAGCTTCGATAATTAGTAGGGATCATCTAAATACCTATACTATATTGGAAACAAGGATGATTTAACAGGTGGGTGTGATGCTACGTGAAAATAATTAAATACATGTATACATAGATTTTTAGATATTTTTTTAGCAAAAATATAACCAACTTTTGAAGATGATTTTCTCTGATTCAAATAAATCATTTGATTTCATAAATTTACATAAATGACTCTATAAATTTTACTATGATACGCAACTGGTTGTTAAAATTTAACAGTTTAGAATAATATTCTGATTTCATTTTTGCTATCCATCGCAAATAATTTTCTTGATGGTAATTTTGCTATTATCATTTGAACCTGTGCGTGACATTTGCAACAATTTAAAACAGCTGCGTGAGTTATTAGTGTTGAGTTTGTAGTGTTGACAACGACACAATGCAATAATAATTATAAATGCTGACCGCATGAAGATGGGTTAAAACCTCATCTATCTATATAGCGCATACTTAAGATTCTGGTCAGACTGTGCGGCTGCACAGGCTGGCCAGAAGTTTTGCTCTGCGAACATTTGAAATTGTTGGAAATGTTACTCACAGGCTCATTTGTTATTTGTTTTATTTTGATAAAACTACAATATTTATATTTTTCCTTGTTATCTCTTTATATTTATTAAGATTTAAAAAAGGCATAGAACCCAAGAATCTAATTGATGATCAATGCATGGGCAATTATGTCATTGTAATTACACTTGGTTCGCTCCACATGCCTGAATATACTCGGAGTTTTAATTTAAAGAGAATTATTTGAAAGAAAATCTGCACAACAAGTAATATTGGTTGAAAAGTTTACTACAAAAGTTTTCATAAAATAACATATACCACGAGCTTGGTCCATAAAAAGCGTAATTTTCATCTATTCTATATTAATTCTAGCAGCTTCACAAAGGGTAGTCTAAGTAACATTTCTATGGAATTTAATTAAAAACCATCTCTTAGGTTGTTAGAAAATGATTTAAAAAAAATTACGATACAATATATCTGAAAATAGCCTCAGGATCTGGCAATTAAAGCCATGTTTGCATCCGATTAAAACTTCTTGAAAAAAATGAAAGAGGGTCACTCAAAGATCGTTTATGCGAAATTTGGTTTAAATTTATTCAGTAGCCTCTAGGAGAAAATTGTTAAAGAAAAGGACGGATGTTATGACAATATCCTCATTGGCCTTCGTCCATTTGAGCTTAACTCGAGACCAAAGTACAACACTTTTTCTGGTGCTCCGATATACATGATGCATCATTCATGCCTGCCTAATTGGCAATAAAATTGACAATATATTGACAAATCAAATTGTAATAAAAAAAAAGAAATCATTGTCTATAGAAAAGGAAAAAAATATAACGTTCCAAACAAGATGCTATGTACCTAGCTATGTAACCATTATCCCACATACCTGTCCTGCGTTCAGGATGACAAAACGATGCAAACAGTTTTCCAATTTTATCCCGCTTTGCACGCATGTGCATCTGCAAAGCGGGGAATAAACTGTATGCACTATTTTGTCATCCTGAACTCTTGATTAATTCATATGCACTGAAGTTAATCAGAGGTGTGGTATTATGGATAATACACCAATTGTCCGTTGACAAGGAAAAGATGAAGTTCTGCTTGTCCAGGATCTGAAAGAACCTTTCAACAAGAAAAGAAAAAAATGTTTTTAAAGAAGAAAATGCTGAAATCCAGCATTTTTTCATTGGAAACAATATGCTCTACCATTTGTGATAAAAAAATATATAGCTAATTTCATTATTCTATTTTGTACCATTTCAATATTTGTCCTTGTATTTATTTGTCAATGGACAAGTAGCCTAGAAAATGTAATTGTTCGCAGATAGAAAAGCCCGAGTCGGACACGTCGCGCAGGGCAATTCTACACCCCTGGTAGTTAAGTGGGAACAACGAAAAGAAAAAAAACGACATCTCTTGTTAAATATATCTCTATTTTTAACTTAATGTTTTCTGCAAAATTTTACATTTTGTTTTCTATTTCAACCCAAACTAAATGCAGGAATGAAATTCTTTGAACTTGTATCATGTTTGAATTGTTCGCTTTGTTTAATCTTGGTTAGGCAGCTTAAATTACCAAGTGACGTCATTTAGGCAGCTTTTCCTGGATGACGGTAATGTTTGTACATGTATTTTGTTTTTCTTACATAACACCCAAAACGTCGTGCAGCCGCTCAACTGTAACAAGTTGTTAAAGAATGGTAGCGGGGAAGAGAAATAGTTGTCTTGATGACTTGAAAACTCAGTTCTCTTACCGGAAGTTGGGACTTCAGCATGACAACCCAGGACTCTTCGTCAATGCCCAGGTAGTATAACATTGATGAGCGACAAAATGCTGTAACTACAGAAAAAGAACCCAAAAATCAAAACTGTATAAACGACATGAAATATCAATCAATCTTAGTCGAAAAACAAACAAAAATTATTCTTTTTCTTCAATGCAAAAATTAGACGTAATGTGAAAATTTTAGGACAATTATTTATAAAAGCGCGTCATTTTGAACGCATTTGCTAGTTTGCTATACAAATGTTTATGGTGACGTTAATTCCTTGGAATCCGCTTAGATGGCGCAAGCTATGGTGAACGAGAGCTGGGTATTTGATAATTTCACAGGTAAAGCGGTGAGTTTATCAAGTGATAATCTACCAGTTATTCTCGATAAACCGACGAAAAGCATTGAAGAAAGTTATAGCATTTTGGTCGCAAAACAACGATATTATCCTGTGCATGAAATTTAAAACAATTTCATGTGCACTTTAATAGTGAGTTGTCTGGACAGTCACACGTTGAATTATAAGTATTTCCTGATTCTGGGGGCCGTTTTATTAAACATCTTACGATCATTTTTTGCGTAAGTCAAAAAGTAGAATTGCCTCTAGATTAGTAACTAAATATGGAATTCTGTCATGCATTATATCATTGGAATCGTCTTCTAAAGACGATTCCGATGGTATATTGCAAGGCAGATTCTAACAATAAATGAAAACACCAGGTGTGATTTATGATTTTGACGTACAATCAATTTTTTCGTAGGCACTATAGTAAAACGGGCCCCTGGTGCAGATAATATCAGTCAGTAGATATCTATATTTGTAATATGACTGACGTCGTGGGATTGAAATAATACCGTTGAATATTTTTAATATTAAACGGATGTTCACTAATGGAATAACTATGCAAATGAGCTAAGAACGGACATCAGCGATATATTTTTCGTGTAAAATGACGTCGTAATGGATTTGCTGACGTCATATTGAAAATGGCATTATATGTTTCACGGAACAACTTGAATCGATAGATATCGTAATATCCTCGTTTAATGACAAAAATTTGGGTCATATTAGAAATAGAATATCAAATTTGTGGTCACAAAATGCAGAATTTATTAAACTCGTCGTCTAAAACAGATAAAAACTCGGCGCAGCCTCGTTTTGATTTTTTAATTGATGACTCGTTTAATAAATTCGGTATTCCATGACCACTTATTCAATATCCTCTTTCTATTAGACTCACACTCGACCGTGTGGATGCACAGGCTGTTCCAATTCTTACCGTTGTGCACATGAGAAACTTTTGGAAATGTTACGCACTGGCTCAAAGTGTTTTTCATATCGTATACGTATATAAAAATATCCATTAACAGGTGAGAAATCGGATTATGATCCGGGTTAACAAGGTATATAATAATTTGTTAGATATTATATAAATATGTTATATAATCGGAATAAGAAGACCGATTCCCGTTACCTGCATCCATAAAACATCGATCTCTCGCAACCAGAGTATGGACGTTTTTACTAAGATGGGTTGACACCTGATAAATATTTTTGGGTCAATGATATCATATTAAACATGTTATGCAATAAGGTCACATAAAAATCGGCGACGCAGACACCGCGGCGATTCATATTGTCCATCGGCCGATTAGTAAAAAATAAGATCGGCCAGGCGTCAGCGTCGTAAGGACAGACTATTTTATTCTGCAGTCACATAAAACGACCGATGTTACTCTGTCTTATTTGGCAAGCGATGATAAAGATACTGCATTGTCGAATAAATGTAGTGATACAACGGCTAGATGTCGTCGACTAGTCGCCGATTCCAAACGAAGGTGAAAAGGTCAGAAATAGACAAAGGGCGTCTACGATGTGTACAAAATCGGTCGAAAATCCGCCGATGGTCAGTCGTAGTCCGGACGATCGGCTTTCGATTAGCCGCCAATACAATAACGACTTTCACGAAACCTAAAAATACATCGTAAACTTATCAGTTAAAAAACCGCTATTTAAGCGGCTCCGATTTTGACACCTAAGTTACAAAAAGCATCGCTGATATGCTGGGACGTTTATGCGACAAAGGCTTTAAGGAAGTAAACATTGTGGCCTGATTCCACAACAAAAGATTAATTCTGCGACTTAAGACTTGAAAAAAAATCGTTTTAAAACGCAATTGCAAAGCGGGGAAAAATTTCTAAACGGTCGGAGTCTGTTTACATCTTCAGCGATGGATGGTTTTAAGCTTTGCACTAGGTAGTGTTATCTCTATGTTATGCTATTTGTCCGTTGTTTGATAAATATAATGGTTTCATAATTAAGGGTCCTGAAAGATGTTACAAAATCCTAAACAGAACTAATTGTCCTTGCAGATATTTATTAACTGCAAGTCGGTAAGATTGAATTTGAAAATAACGTGCCAAGTCTGGAAATTGTTAAAGATGGGCATGATCAGTCCTTAGTAAAGGATAACGAAGCACAAACAGAGCGCCCCAGAATGTATATCTGGCATTACCCAGCGAATGGTATCTAACACATGTTTCAAACTTGGGTCGCTCGATTGTGATTCGTTATTCCGGACATAGGGTTGGACCTGTATATTTGTAACCAGTGTATTGATACTTGTAGCGATAAATCGCGGACCCTCACATCCTCTTTCTCTCTTCTTTCAGTGTTTTAAGCCGGTGGTTTACCTTATATGGAGCGGGTTTTGGGCTCTGTTTTTCTTCTCCATGTTAATGTTGGACGTATATTACAATCGGAACGCTGGAGCAGAATATTTCGTGTTCCTGACAAACCTCACCTACATGTTACAAACATCTTCCCTGATTCTGGACTTTACAGTCACTTTGTATGTTTATATCAACAAAACAGATATTAGAGATGGTAAGTGACTGGTTGAGACACATTTACTGTCTATATAGAGGATAATTTTTCCTTCAATGTAACATCAATTTCCCTTTCAATGAGTGAACAACAAAAACTTTATTTTCACGACTGGCAAAGCCAGGGGACAAATTAAGTTTTTTTCATCCAAAGAAATGCAAATCGACCTTACAAAAAAAACAAACTATTTTTCTTTTTCTTTAGGTAGCAATGGACAAATGATGTCATTTTTTTCGCCCAGAGAATATTTTTCTTGTTCAAAAATGTTGCAGATTAACATTGTATAGTCATTATATCAAAATTTGAAGGTACTCTCCATGCTCGTTTTCATGCTAGAATTATCTGCCCTTGAGTGGTACTGGTCATTTTTCATTAAAGCTGCTCTTGCACAGATTGAGAAAATGTGAATTTTAACATTTTTCGTAAAATCAATCGGAATAAACTACCTCATCATGTTGAAGCCTTTAAAATAACACATAACGTTTACATCCCTTTTAAGTCTAGTATAATCTCAGTACCAGCTTATAGCTATAAAACTCATACATGTTGATATAACTTATATATGAACACAATGGCTGTTGCCAAGGAAAATTATTTTCGAATAATTGCATTTGCATAATGTGCATTCAAAAGTTAAAAATGCACTTATTTTTGGAGTTTAAAGGAAATATGCCACAAAAAACCTAATTTTTTTCTTATTTTCCGATTATGTTTAAAAACTTTATCTTTCCTTTATTTGGTAAAAAAAATCAGGATACCTTTCCATGCAAATAAGAAAAGTTTTCGTTATTTTATAGTGACCCCTCCTAATTAAATGCCACTTTTAAAGTATGTTTATTGTCGAATTCAATGATCCAGTCATTCAACTGATATCAAATGTTGAAGAGAAGATAAATTATGAAATTTTACCATTATTATTCTTAGTTATTTCCATAAGCAGAATCTTATAAAAAACGGTCTTTTTAAACAACGTACAAAAAGAGCCGTAAAATAAACGTGGTTTGAAAAGAATTGTGGTGTGAAAGAAATAACGAAATATATCGTGATTTCCTGGCAATGTTTGATACAGACGAATAGTAAGGAATATCGTGAATTTGACAAGGGGAAATATTTCAGAATGACATTAAATGAGTGCGATGAGAGTTTTGGCTGAAATTCAAGGGAGGTAATACAATATCGCTAATTTCGTCCAATTTGGACGAAATAAGTGATATATTTTACCTCCTTTTAATAAGATATACGTACCTTTTTGTTCGAGTGTTTTCGCGGACCAATCAGACGCTTTAAAATCAACAGCATTTCAAATGACGCAATGAATTAATCGATACGAATGAAAAGGTGTCCGCTTTGAAGGAATTCAAAATTTTTTGTCGTTTTAAAGTGATTTGAGGGAGTGTTTTAATGCCATGAATGGAGCGCTGAATGAGTGATTAAGAATGGTTTTGATCGGAATGACAGTCAATTTTACGATGTTGTGAAAGTTTCGTATAGCAAGGTTAGGACAGTTTTCCTTTTTTGTCACAGAAGGACTATCATATAAAAGCATCAACTCCTTATGTCCGTTCGTCCATCCCGGAACACATATTCTTGCACCGAATAGCTGCTTTCATTAGTGTAAGCAGATATCAATGGACTCAACCAATGAATAATTAATGGACCTAATAGATTAAAACAATGCAAAATAAATCGAGCGATACTTCGAAGATAGTGGAGATCGAACTAAATCGGAAAAATCGATTTTCAATTTAAATAGTTTTAACCCGTAACAACTCTATAGCCAACCTGTTTGAAAATTATAACAACAAAAAAATAATTATAAATAAAAATGCATAGATAAATAAAATAAGCCATAAAATGAAAGGATACGCGGCGCAAGATGTACACAAAAAGCAAAAGGTTGTTTTAACAGATAAAGAGTATACAGGTTAATATAATAGAGCTATGAAAGAAAAAAAAATATTTAAAAAAGAAAAATAAAATAAAATAACCACACTGTATGAATACGCAAAAAATTGGCGATCTAAAATAGACTGTGTAATTTTATGTTCAATTGAGTAAGAAACTACACTCGAAGCTTTCTTATGTCGTTCATTTACTCGTATTTAATGTTTTCTTCGGTATTAAAGTTTGCAATTATGAGGGCCGATTGTTTAACTGATTTCGATAAATGAAGTATAGATAGCTAGTGAATTACCTCATACTAGGGTTGTTTGAAATTTACCGGATTTTGCCTTGCAAAATTTTATTTTTGAAGCAATCAAACTAAATTTGGTATCATTCCCTGTCGGAATTCAATCCACATATGGTTATGTAAAAGTAGTATAGTTATCGAACATAGCGCTCGTGCATCTGCCATATCTAAAATGCCATGGAAACGAGTACCAGGCGCAGCAGATAAAATAATCCATATATTTGGTCCTCGTTTGTAAATATTCATTCTTTTCTAACTGTTCAAAACCTTGAAAATTAATTGAGTTGCTGGAATAAGTATAACAAATGCCTTGTCTTAATTTGAAGTAATTTGACCGTTGATTTTTTCGATAAGGTTAGTTAAAATGTGGCGGGATAAGTGTTTCGGAACGTTCTAGACGACGTCAACTAAATGCTCAGAATTTTGAATTTTAATATTTCTATTCGAAATCTACAAACAAACCGAAAGACATAAATCAAATATTTGTCACGCCGAAAGTGAATGGTTCATTCTTCCAAATGCTTTATTTTCATTCGTGAAGACGTTTCCATGCCCCGTGAGATAAGAGGAAGAATGGACAGTGAGAAAACTTATCCAAGCAACTGTAGGAACGTCAATTGCCGAGTCTCTGGAAGATAAAGGCGATTTTCTAAGGGACACCTTTCTGAGAACTTCGATTTTGCACCAATCGATTTTATCTTTATACAAACCATAAAAGCACAGCTTAATTACAGGAGCACTGAATTCAGCCTTCTGCCGTGAATAACGAGCCGTGACAAGTTAAATTACACAACATCAAATGCCTCGATTTTTGACAACGTCGCTAGCGTCATGTACTGTGTGCCGGCTCCTAATACCCATGTATTTTTGTGTGCGTGTGAAATGTATGTACATCGTTCAAATGCTTCAGGTTTTTGCAAGTTTGAGCATATCGAGTGTCCCGTTCATATAAGTAAACTTTTTTTCACATAGCGATAAATCAATGATGATTTATTAACCTAATCCGGATAAAAATTGAACATCCTTCGTCTCCTAGCTTTAACATAACGCACTGTGGGCGTTATTCGCGATGTGTTAAGGCAATTAAAGTTTATAATTTAAAAGACAAAATGATAAAAATACCCATGTATTTTTGTGTGCGCGTGAAATGAATGTACATCGTTCAAATGCTTCAGGTTTTTGCAAGTTTGAGCATATCGAGTGTCCCGTTCATATGAGTAAACTTTTTTCACATAGCGATAAATCAATGATGATTTATTAACCTAATCCGGATAAAAATTGAACATCCTTCGTCCCTAGCTTTAACATAACGCACTGTGGGCGTTATTCGCGATGTGTTAAGGCAATTAAAGTTTATAACTTAAAAGACAAAATGATAAAAAGGCACACATTAATCCCCTATAGCGATTGTAGTTCTTCTACAAGTTTCCAGGTATTGGCGTTTTGATCCACCAAATATCCGATTGTAAATACATACTCATTTTGTTTATAATGATAAGGGACAGGCTAAGTGAAGTAATTGACAAAAAGCCTTAATCCTTCAGTTGACTATTGTGCGTAATCTACAGTGGCTGCAGTGACGGCTCTTTCGGTGTTTATCTAGAACAAAAAGTAAAATTTGAATCCTTCGGGATATAAATGAGCCATTTGTTTTCCAGGAGATTACAACAAGATGGAATGGTATATGAAACTACAATGGGTTATGTTTAACGTAACAAACACGTCTTCTTTATTGATAACTGCTATGTACTACACTCTGCTGACACCGGGTAGGTATACTGACGTCCGATAAAAAACGCACTTGGCTATCAAGATTTTTTTATCAAGATAAACTCGATTTCAATAAAGTGTCAGCAAAGCGTCACAAAATATATTAATAACCTAAGCGACGGGGACGGATGCACTCTCTATGAGTTGTTTGTAGGTTTACCCTTCAATACAAGCCAGTGATGATCAAATCATTTCTATGAAAAATCGTATTCGTGACTAGTATCCGTCACAATAAAATAAATGAATTGTGACGGTTATCCATCAGACCCCTGGCCATTCACCTTGTTATAGCACTGTGTTCTAGTCCCTGAAGTCATATCCCTTGTGTTCTCTTCAGCGAGAAAATGACTATTCAATGACTACAGTATGACGCAACATGACAACTTTCTCACATGATTACCATTGCCTTATATAACGAACAGCTATCAGAGATATATGAGCCTGTGCGTGACATTTCTAACAATTTGAAACGAGCGTGAGGTACAAACATTTAGCAGTATAGACAGCCACTAACTGTTTTGATGAGATGTTACCTGATGGTGTAAAAGTAATTTAAGACCTAATCAATCTACTCAACGCATAGCGAAGACTCTGGTCAGACTGTGCGGATGCACATGCTGGTCAGAGTCTTTGCTCTGTACAAATATGAAATTGTCGAAAATTTCACGCACAGGCTCATATAGGATTTGTCATGAGACAAGCTGATCTTAACCGAGTCCAGAATAGAAATGTTATTAAGCGAGTCTTAGCAAGCTTGATAACCTTCGATTTCGGACGAGGTTGAGACCAGTTTACCTCAAATGAAATAGATTAAAAGATTCTATCCACGAAGAACCCAAAGTCACGCACTTAAGGGAAATTATTCAAATAAAATTATTTTTGGAATTAAAAGAATATATTTTCTTATTATTTTATCTTTGTTTACATATTGTCATCCCATTAAAACATAAATCTTGTCAATCATACATATTGTATAGAAAAGTCACAGTTTTCAAAATACCTACAAAAATGACAAAAGAGAACCAATTTTCACGCACTTAGAATAAAGGCAAAAATTTAGGGAAAAAAATTGTTTTTGGCCTAAAATATCACATTTGTTTAGTAAACAACAATTTTCTGACCCATTCTCCAAAAAAAGATGTTTGTAAACCCACAATAATTTCTATATTGAATTATAGATTTCCAAATATTCCAACTGACATAAAGTGGTCATTCAATCCCTATTTTGAAATGGGGTTCCCCATAAATTGATTTAAACATGAACAATTTTTTCGAACTGGGATTTTGTGTTTTTGTCTGTCATTTAAAAAAGACAATTGCTGATAAAATAATCTAATTTTCATACATCTTTGTTATCTAGAAGACATCACAATGTTAGAAAAGCATCTGAGCTAGAATGTATGAATGTTACCTTATTTTCAATATAAGGACCCCCTATATGTTTATCTACTCATATCATCCTCATGTAAATGACACACTCATTAATGCTTATGTCATTTCAAAGCCTCAGATGACGACAAATGCCAAAAATAAAAAGATAACCACATTAGGTGGATAACCAAGAAAAAGATGACTTCGTAGGATGTATCGAATAAGGGCATAAGAAAAATGAGATAAATTGACACTGTTGTTTTAAACTACGCTAGAAAATACAAGAAATTTCTAATAAGTTAAATTTCTGCCATTTTTCAAAACAGAATTGGACTATTAAGTTTGAAATCAGAAGATGGTAGCATTTGGTTTTGTGCTGACTTCATAATCAACCGAATATCGATAGTGCGTGACTATTGGGTTGCTTGAAAATGGGTACCTGGAGTATATTTTGTACGTTAACAACAAATTTTGAAACGCTCTGATGGTAGAAATACCGCCAATTCGTGCTTCAGATGACGTTGTGATGGCGTCATTTAGAATGTGGTCTTAGATGTTTGTAATACAGATATACCTGGGCCCGATGTTATAAAACTTTTCTCATTCACATTTTAATTTTTGTCTCAAATTCAAATTTGAGATTAAAGCCATAATTCTCTTTTAATACTCATTTTATTATCTACTCATCTTTTATTAACATACAAGATAATATTAATAAGTTTAATAAGTAACAACGTATTAATATTACCGTTTATTTTCATACATCTATTTAATTTTAGAATTTGAGAAAATTCCCAGTTGAGTCTGAGAAAATTTGTATAACCTCAGGTCCTGATATCTGTTCGTCAAAGAAGAAACGGGGAGCTATTTGAACAGTCTTTGTGTTACACATGTGTATGTAACCCATATTTCATTAGACTGAATCAAGACTAATTATTCAAAGAACGAAATAGCGATTTTTTTTTACTCTAAACGCAGACTGGGGCTTTAATGTCGTATACGGATTCAAATTAATATTCAGTTTTTTCTAAAGTTGGTGCCGGGTACAAGCCGCTGCTCGAAAATGTCCGAAACAGATTTCACTTTTGCTCGGAATGCAATTTGTTGATATTTTTCTTTATATTAATGTTACATTAGTCTTCATTTAATTTAAAACCTTGATTTGTACATGCTCAATAAATTCTACAGGGAAGAAATAAAGGAAGTGAATGAATGAACGATTGTTATTTATATTATTTATCATTTTTTATGTTTATGTCAATGCTTATAAGTACATGTTTTTTACATTTCAGTATTTACACACGAAAGTATCAACACGCACCTTTTAAACAGCGTACACACATTACTGAACATTCTGTTCTGTGCCAAGCCGGTCCAGATTCTACATTTCTACCAGCCCATGATATATGGCATGGTATACCTCCTATTTTCTGTGATATATCATCTAGCCGGGGCGGAACCTATCTATGAACCATTGGATTGGAGTAAACCAGAGCGGACAAGTTTAATTACTTTATTAGCACTTTTTGTAGCTATGCCGTTTATTCATATATTCGTTGTTTTTCTTTTGTATACAATTAGACTGCAGGCCTACACAAACTGCTGTAAATCTAGAATCAGTCCTTTACCGGAAGTATCATATGGTGCTGTGAATTCTGGGTTTTCGAAATCAAATTCTGATTTGACCAAATCAAAATATTAAACAGATAAAAAATTAACTCATTTTCTGTTTTATTGACATTTATTAACATATGAATGTTAAAACTTTTTAGACATTTTTTGATATCCTTCATAAATCTTCAAAGTCAACCGTGAAAAGTAAATGCTAGCAATGGCCCGAAGACAAGTCGCATTCAAATGGCACCATTTTCTACATGATTAATTAACATTTTAGGTAACAGTTATTTTTCTTCGTTTTATATACTAATGGGCAGAAATCTTGTCCGGTTTAACAAATATGCATAAATATTATCTATTTTATGACAAATAGAACATGAATGAATGTGGCATTATTTAAAGAAGACTGTGTAACATTCCAATCTACGGTGGTTTTGTAAAACTTTGATCTACGGTCTATGAATTAAATGACGTAATAACAAGCACGTTAGAGTGTCTAATCACGACTCTGTCTAATCCAAGCGAGGGCAAAATTTAATGAGCAAAAATCACGCATACTTGTACATAGTAGGCTAGCTATCTGCGTGACAGCGTACGTGGATTTTTCTTAAAAAGGAAAGGGGTCAACATAATGTTGTTTCAATTGGTCTGACTAACGTCGTTAAAACGCGATCTGATAAACACTAAAATTTAGGGAAAAGATGTCATGCTTCATAAATAACGCATAATTTATTTTAATGCGTGTTTCGTTTATCCAAAAAGAGCAGAAAACGTCTTTCTTTAATGTTTTTTGGTGGTTTATCGAGAAATAACGGTAGATTATCACTTGATAATCTCACCACAAAAGCAGTGAAATTATCAAAATTTTATACCCTGCTTTTGTGAATTTCTCCCTATCAGACGTCATCTATGCGGGGCGAAATAAGTGACGTCATAATGAACGTTGCATAGCAATCACGTGTAAAATGACGCGCTTTACGAAAATATGTCCTAGAAATTTCACATTTTGTCTCATTTTTGCATTAAAGAAATAGAATAATCGTTTGTTTTTCGAGTAAGATCGATTAATATTTAATTTCGTGAATAACAAAAGCTATATTTTCACTCGTGGCTCTGCCACTCGTGAAAAATAAAGCTTTTGTTGTTCACTCAAAGAAATATAAATCGATCTTACACTGAATGTTGGTTCTGCTTATGAACTCGGTTATATTGACCATAACGAAACCATACTTGAAGAAGATATAAGTAGTTTTTCAAATTTAATCTTTCACTCGAATGGGCTTCACTTTTCCAACTTAAACATTAGACATATTATCCCTAAAATCGATGATATACGCATAATGTTAGCACTTGAAAATTGCCCTGACATATTTGGTATGTGTGAAACATTTCTGACAAGTTCTGTTTGTGATGGTCAAATTGCTATTGATGGCTTTGATTTTATGCGGAAAGATCGATCAGACACTCAAAATAAAACTGGAGGTGGTGTAATTTTGTACTTTCGAAAATCAATTAATTGTAAACGTAGGCCTGAACTAGAAATATCAAACATTGAAACACTTTGGGTAGAGATAGCGTTACCAAATTCTAAACCATTCCTAGTTTGTTCTGTATATCGCCCTCCTGCATCTAACTCTAACTGGATCGATCTTTTTGAAGAGGAGCTATCGTTCGCACAGACAACCGGCCTTGAACTTATTATAATGGGAGACTTTAATATTGACCTGAAGTCAAGTCCGAATCGAAACAAAAAATGGCACAATTTGATAGAATTATTTAACTTCTCTCAGCTCATACAAGATCCGACTCGAGTAACCGAATCAAGCTCTACAATTATCGATCACGTCTACACGACAAACCCTGAAAATATAGTAGAATCTTTTGTATCGACTTTTGCCTCGAGTGATCACTTTCCAATATGTTTTACGAGAAAAATTAACAATCGGGTAAAGAAATCGGATCACATTACCCACTCTTATCGATCCTTTAAGAATTTCAATGAAAATTTATTTATTTCAGATCTTACGGATGATTTAAGATATTTTACGGCATCTAGTCCGGACATAACTGAAGATCTATCTCTTTGGTACAGTATACTCATGAAGAACTTAGACCTTCACGCTCCAATAATTACCAAACGGGTCAAAGTGAAGTCTTTACCTGACTGGTACAATGACGAAATTGCACGTGCTCGAAATCTTAGAGATAAAAGTAAAAATAGCAAATCATGGTCATGTTACAAAAAATATCGAAATAAAGTAAAACAGTTGATCCGGGAAGCTAAGCGTAAATACTTTAGCGATTCGGTAATAAATTCGAAGAATGCACGATCCATATGGAAACATTTTAGAAAAGCCAGCAATAATGACAACCATTCAAATAGTAGCTTACCAGATGAGATTGTTATAGATAACCAACGTTACACTTCTCCGGGCGATATTGCTTCTAACATCAATGAGTACTTTGCCAATATATCTCATTTCTTCGGAGGTGACGAATCTTCAACTACTAATTTTGCTAATCTAGTAAATTTCATTAATAATAGAATACCAAATGATGTACAATTTAAAATACCAAAAATTACACCCGAGCAGGTTGCTGTATACATCAACAATCTTGACCCGTATAAAGCAATGGGACTTGATGGCCTTGGACCTAGAATTCTGAAATTATTAAGTTCTGTCCTATCACACAGCTTAGCTGTCCTAATAAATAAAAGTATTTCGACATGCTGTTTTCCGGATCAGCTTAAAATGGCTAAAGTCTTCCCTATTTACAAAAGTGGAAGTAAATCCGATCCGAACAATTATAGACCAATCTCCATATTGCCCACCATCTCCAAAATCTTCGAAAAGCACGTTAACGTGCATTTGACTTCATACTTAAATAAATATAATCTTATTCACGAGAGCCAATCAGGCTTTCGACAGAAACATAGCTGCCAGACAGCACTTGTTAAATTAATAGACAGTTGGATGTCAAGTATCGACAAAGGCGATAAAATTGGGGCTATATTCATCGACTTTAGGAAAGCTTTTGACCTAGTTGATCATGAAATTATGTTAAAAAAATTGGTAGCATACAAGTTCAGTAACTCCTCTCTGAAATGGCTTAAGTCATACCTTGAATCGCGTCAACAAACAGTTTTAAACGACCAATGTGTTACTACGTTTGCTCATATTAAATCTGGCGTTCCCCAAGGTTCAATTTTGGGGCCCACATTATTCCTGCTCTTTATAAACGACCTGCCTTTAATTTTGAAACATTGCTATGCTGATCTATTTGCTGACGATGCGACGGTTCATTTAAATAACCAGGAAATAAATCAATTAAACGAACTAATGTTAATTGACTTTCGCGCCATCACGCATTGGAGTAAACAAAACAAGCTTCCTATCAATTTTAACAAGAGTACGTATATGGTAATTGAATCGAAAAAGCGGTCTTATGAAGCTAATGAACTCCATCTGACCGTTGACAGCTATGAAATTAAAAAAGTATCTAGTCAAAAACTGTTAGGCATCATTATTGATGAACATCTCAATTGGACACCACAAATAGATTATTTGTGCTCACTTATATCTAGCAAGGTTTCGCTTCTAAAGCAGCTTTCGTCATACGTACCTCAACATATTCAAAAAATATTCTACAAAAGTTACATCTTGCCGCTAATCGACTACGGATCAAGTACATGGGGCGCTACGTCGAATCTTAATATTGAACGCATCGCCAAATTACAAAAACGAGCTGCCCGTATTATTCTACAAGCTGACTGTATGACACCTTCTAGCCAGATGCTCGATGATCTGGGATGGCTTTCTATACCAAAACGTATTATGTTCAATAAAGCCGTACTAACTTTCAAAGCATTGAACGAGTTAACTCCTGAATATATTACTGAATTACTTAAGCCAATGTCAGAAGCTCATTCGCTTCCATTGCGATCCTCTTCGAATGCTATGTTGTCAATACCAAGATCTAGAACTGCGCTTTACGATCGCTCCTTTTCATCCTCTGCATCAAAATTATGGAATGCTCTTCCTCAAAAACTCAGAACGACTAAATCCCTTTCTGAATTTAAAAGGGGTTTGAGAAACTATATCCAATCATAAATGGGCAATTTTTCACGCTAACTGAGTTATCCGGAATTGCTTAATTTCCCGACATATTTTTATGATCTAATTCGTCCAAAACTTTTAACTGTTCACCATAGCATCTTACCAGCAATATAATTCTTTATACAACATTATTTAAAACGATAATTTAATTTTATCATCATAGACCTCTGTGTCATTTTTACAGTTTATTGTACCCTTGTCGTAAATAACAACTGTGTTTGTATGTATTTTTACGTTTTTATGTTTGTAAATATTTGTTTTATTAATGTAGAGGGCCACTTGGTAGACTGGCTGCACAGCTAAAAGTGTTACCCTCTCAAAATATTGTATAAATAAAAAAATAAATAAATATCCTCTATTTATTGCACTATACAACAACAAACCCTATGACACAAACAAATTTAAAAAGTATTCTTAAATGAAAATGACGTTTCTGAGAGGCAACCGATTTTTTCCATTTTTTTTGTGTTTTCCTTTTTGATCATTTGTGATCCAATTCCGGTTAAAACAAACCCTGTGTTTTGATGACAGGGCTGATATTATTAGGCAGTATTTTAAACATATTATCTTTCAAAATAAAAGCTAAATTATTGAACAAAACCGGACAGAACTTTTGTCATCAATAGAGGTATTTCACGTAATTATCTCCCTTGCGTACTCTCCAGTCAAATTTACATAACAATGCAAACGAGGGGGCGTCCTTCTTTTCTCCACTCTTTATTTCATTGAAATTTATCCGAATGAATCAGTCGATTTCAACTATTAATAAAGTATACCATTAATCTTTTATAATTTAAACCAATACTTAAATGTCATTTGAAACTATTTCGACCGCTTTTGGTAATTTTTATGTTTAAATATTGACAAAAAGCGACGTTTGAATTTAGTTGGGTGGAATGAATTGCAGATATAACTCTTCAGAGTTTATCCACTTGATGAATTTATATTTGGTCGAAACAGATACCCTCCATTGAAAATCTACCGTTTTGAGAAATCACTTCAATATGATAGTTTGTATGGATTTCTTTCATTTTGACTATTCATTTTCATTATTTCAATGCTAGAACTAGTCATTTTTCGTCACAAATCGATCGTAATTTATTAACTAAAAAATACAAAAAAAGAGATTAAAATAAAGAGATAATAAAAAACAGACAACAAAAACGGCAGACGACAGAATGCAAATTCGACACATTTTTTTCTCTCTCTCCTCTCTCACGAAAAATAAAAAAAAAAACACGAAACCATATCGAGAGTGAAAGATAATGTGAAAAGGGGAGAAATAGTTCCACCGTAGGTTTATTATTACGAGTTGCTATTTCATTTTAATAATGATTCAAATTTGAACACATACTTGCATTGGGAAGAGCTTTTAAATACATTGGAAACGTACATTCGCTGTGTCGAAATTAAAGATTTGTAGTTCTGAATTTCACTTGATTTCTTTTCGTACAGTCTTTTTTTAACACTCACCTCTTACGAATCCAATAAATTTTCCAAATTTATGAATTATTGAACGCATTATTTAGATACCCCTTTTATGGATATATATTGATCTTGAAGATGTGATAGCAGTTAAATACGATTACGTAATACCATATGTCACATACGACGCTTAATTGTCACCAGTACAATGTTTATTTAGCGCACGTGTTGTAACTTATAACTGCTGCCTTAGTGTTTAACCGCTCTTTGATCTGCGGTCTATGGCATATTGAAAAACCCTTTCTAAAATCATAAACAAACATGAAGATTAAATTCAGCCCTACATCTTATCAAGCAATGTGAAAAACAACAGCGCTGCAAGGGGCTTGTGCTAAAATATTTTAACGATTCTTAATGAGTATCAGATATATGGCCCCTAAACGATAAAAACATTAATCTAACTTTAACTAAGTCTGGTCTTTCTGTGCTTTTTGAAAAACACCACGTATTTATCTATTTAATATTATCATTAAATATTTCCTTAGTATGAAAATTTCTTGCGCAAAAAAAACCCCGCTGTTGTGAATAGATAACTTTTTCACAAAGAAATATATATTGCACGGTCAAAATACATTGTATCACATAGGTCTACTTTTCCTCAATCATGATTCACGACCCCATGATTCACAGAGTGAAAGATCGTCAATGTGTTGGTTTCAGTTTTCTCTTTTCCACGAAGTTTCAACAGCGCAATATCACAAACAATCTATGAAACGAAGTGGCGTATTTGGTTGGATTATTCGCTCAACGATTTATTTATTTATTTTATTTTTTATTATTACTTTTCGATAGAATACATTTCCTTGTCTCAGTGTGTGAATTACGATGTGATGGTATTAATGTTTTATACAAAGAAATTACTACATGTATATAAAGAAATGATTGAGAAGGCTACGTTTTTGTGTTCTTTTTTCAGTAATACATGTATTGGTATTTTAATGAAAAGAGCGAAATAAATGATAAGATCTGAACAAATAAAAAAGGGAATAATATACGAATAAATATAATTCAAAGACAAACTCTGATGACACTTTTTTAAAAAAAAAGGTCATTACATAATGACCAACAAGAAATTCAAAATACTTCTTCATAGGTCAGGAACGCGAAATAGAGTTAGATTAATATAAGTTAATCAAAAGCAAAAAGTAGAAAAATGACAAAAATAAGCATGAAGAATTAAAGCATTAAAACTACATTCTAATTATGTGTAAAAATAACTTTGATTTCGTTTATAACTACGAGTATTTGGTGGTTTAAAATATATCATTTTTCTATAAACTATTTCTGGACTAAAATGACAATGCCCCCTCGTTTGTATAAGGGGCGGAGTCGAGAGATTTCCGCGCATGCGTAGACTTATGTGAAATAGGTCTATTATATGTAACACGTTAGGAAAAACATGCAGCGAGTCTTGACTCGTACCCGGTACCTTTCACTTATAGGGCGAGTACTCTACCGACTGAGCTACCCGGCCTCCTACATCAAATCTGTCCTAAATGGGTGTGAGTTTTACCCGCGACATTCACTCATTTTGTTCTGTAAATCGTCCCCGAAATTTAGAACACGAGCATTATTCGGAGTTTTTACGTCAATAAATATAGTAAGAAGTTATTGACATGACTTGACCTTTATGCAATGAATAAATTAACCGATGAATACATTAATCATCGAGGGTAGCCGCAAGCTTTCGAAAAACATCGTAAATCCGTGTAGTGTATAGGTTTTAAAAATGTTTGTATAATGTAATAGTTCTACCAAATACTGTTTGACTGTGTGGTCGAGAGGTCTAGTCTATTGACTACAGATACAGGGATCATGAGTTCGACTCTGCTCTCAACCCACCTTTTTTTTTATTTTTTTCTTTTTTCTGTTAGCCCCATTTAACTAGTTTTCTCGTTTTTGAATGACAACAATTGTTTTGCACAGTCCGTTTCATTTATCGCATTCTATCTCCTGAACTCAAATATGGAAAACACAAGACGCTGTCAAAGGCCTATAGAGCAAATTTGGTTGACCTATGCTGGTTTGGCAGCTGGAGTCTCGGAAGAGTTGTCGTGGTAGAATTCGTAAGAGAAATACAAGGCATCCATAGTTAAGCGTTTCACTCCCCGCAATATGACAGACAAAATATAAAAAAAGGCGTTAACCCATTCAAACGAATAAAACAACAACAACAAAAAAAGAAACTAACGGGAAAAACAAATAGTTATAACATACTGCAAATCTCTTTGAGAATCAAGTGATCTTCAACATTTTCTAAAAGAAAAAACTAAATCTATAAAATGGATTGAAACCTAGACGAAAAGTAAATATGCTGTCATAGTGATTCAAACCACTGTCTTTCATCTTCTGATTCTTTAATCTTTCCACGTGCACTGACAAGTGTGTACCCATCTCAGTGTCATTTAATAGGTATATATTATGAAACTTGGTTCATGAAGTTAAACGAGACATTACGAAGATAACATGTGACAATCAGTCTAGCATGTAATGTATGCTAATAGAGGTTACGGTCAGTTATGTCAATGATTTTACACTATACAATACACCTTTTGTTCTACAACCAACGCATTCATGGTCCATAGTGGGCGCCATGAAAAACATGCAACGAGTCCGGTGCTCGAACCCAGGACCTCTCAGTTAGAGGTCGAATACTCGACAGACTAAACTACCCGGTCGCCTGCACCAATTCTCACCTAAATATGTTTGAGTTCAATTCGCGATATATATCTCGGTATTTCTGTCATTTTGTTTCGGATTTTTTTTCACTTTTCGTTTTTTTAAAATCCAGTACTTTTCACTAATGACATAGGGACCGTTTTACTTAACTTCTTACGAAATTAATAATAATAATCTTAAGTCAAAATCACAAATCGTACCTGGTGTTTCATTCATTCTTAGATTCTACCTTGTAATATCTCATTGGAATCGTCTTGAGAAGACGATTTCAATGAGATGATCCATGGCAGAACTCCATTCTAGTTACTACTGTACAAGCAACTTTGGTTTTTGACTTGCGTAAACAATTATCGTAAGATGTTAAAAGTAAAACAGGCCCCTGATCTTCATTTCACCTGTCATGTCAATTAAGAACGTAAGAAATTGTGTAATATGTGTATGCCAAAGCAGCAAGCACAAACCGAGACAAAAATACAACTTTGAGGTATTTCTTATCTGTAAACTGAGAAATAAACTGTATACTCGTGTACAAATTGACGATATCTAACAGTCCGTAGTTTCCATTGCACAGTACTTTCAGTGCTTTGATTTATTACTTATTATTCATAATTTCATGTTCGTTTTATTGGGAAGATATAGAAATCTAATAAAAAAGTAATTTTCATTTTTATATACAGATAAAATAAAAAAGGGAAGATCAACAAAATTGACAGACAAAATTCTCTAATTATACAGTTTGTTTTCGTTTTCATATATACAGCTGCGTATATACTTTTCGTCGGACTAATTAATATGAAAAGGTATTTGTTTCGTACAATGTTATACAAACAGTAAAATAGACTCTGTACTCGTGATATACCATGCCATAATTTTTTTTTAAAAGAAGCTAACAAGATGTCGTTTTTTCGAAAATGGTAAGAAAGAAAGGGTAAAATGACCATTCTTAATAAAGATCTAACATGTTTCGGTTCTAGTTAGCCTGCAAAGACGGCAAATTGTTTCCAGGAACTTTTCATATTGTTATCCATATTTTCCATTTGCGCGGAGGGTCATATGTTCTGTACAATTTGTTATGATGTCGATATGCCAACTAATGAAATGGAAAAATGAAATGTAAATCAAATCTAAATGATACACTGTACCTTACAAGTGACTGATTACTCGAAAACAAACAAACAAACAAACAAAAAAGCCCTCTTAAAGCCGTAAATGATTAAATGTACAGTTAATAACATAGTGAAATTAACCAGGGGAACGAAATGGTATGAAAATGAATGAGTGTGAAAAGTTGGTTTAAAATGAAATCAAGAGAACGTTATATGGTCTTGTTAATTTTGTCTATACATAAAAAAATATCGATAATTTTTAAGAATACACCTTTACATGGACTGTGCGCTACCATTACGCACAAATCTGTAGTGACGATGTTTTGAACATTTATCAATATTGAAATCATTAAAACTATCCCCGGGATGAAACCATTAAAACTGTCTGTCCTCCATTTCTTGCCAAAAGGGGCGGACGGATGTAAGATGATTATAGTACTGGTGAGAGAAATACCAGGAATCAATTGTTTGGTGCTCTAGCCGCCGCGATATAACTGGAACATTGTTGAATGGGGCGTAAAACCCCATCCAGAATGTCAAAACAATTAAAGGAACAATTTTCATTTCCTGATTATATTACATCATAGATAACAAAACAATATGTTGAATTCGTTATTTCAACAAATATATTTTATTCTCTTAATGTACTGTTGATACTTCGTTCAGATCCCATAAATTGTAATGATATGAAGACGAAAAAGTACTACTCCCCGGCGGGGAATCGAACCCCGGTCTCCCGCGTGACAGGCGGGGATATTCATGATGCATTTTTTCCGGTATGCAAAATGTATCGTTCCAAGCAGCTTAAAGTAAATACTGTTTCATGGGACCGAACCCATATTTTTAAAGTCCTTCAGCCGCCCAAGTAACAATCAATGATTCTTTGTGGCTGGGCGGAGCCTTTATATATATGGTTGCATTTATTGGAATTAGGTGAAACGGCTTTGGTTATTTTTAGACATCACTGGACTTTTGATAGACTTTGAACATACGTGTTGCGTTTTTAAAAAGTGAATACGTCGAAGAGGACAAAATTATCTATATTTTATAACCTCCCTTTGAGAACAATCTATGCACGTTTCTTAAGATACATTCGCGAGTCGCGAGTGAATGTCAATTTTGCGATTTTACTAACTGTAAAATACGTACTGTTAGTGAAAATATACATCGTGTAACCTCTATTAATCCCTTAAAAAGTAAATAGTTGGTCTTTTACAACTTCTTTATATTGACTATCAGCGACTCACAAGATGTCGGCTGTGACGCCGAAGGCTCACGTAAATGGTAGTGGCAGTGTTATACGCAATCTGGAAATCGACCTAAGAGATTTCTCGTATAACTCTTTAAACTTCCGAAATCCTGGGAATTGACCTGCGGGAAAAAAACGACGTTATAAAAACGTTTTGGGGATGCATCAAAAGGCGATTCCGAATAGAGATATACAAATTTCAAAAGAAAGTGTGCACTTTCTGTTTCTATCGAGTAAAATCTATGAAATTATCTCGATAAAACCTTATAGAATCAGGTTTCAAATCGGATTTCGCAAGACATCCGCAAACTGCATTTATGCAAGCAGCTTATACGACAAGGGCGTAGCTACCAACACTCACATTACGAAAGTTTGTAATAGAAAAAAAATCTCTTTCGAAAAAGACTTTGATGAATAAGCTTTAGTTACGGTGCTTGGATTATTCACAAACGCCGAAATTAAAGAAAAGGGGAGTGGACGGAAGACATTAATCTTTTATCACAGTCCACATATGACCTTGTCCTACATATACTATGTTGGTCGCCTCCTGAGTGCGTATAAATTTCAGAATCCTAGCTACGCCTATGTATGGTAAAGAAATTTACCCTCCCTACAACTTCTTCTCTACGTAGAGTGATGCGCTCATATGGTAATTCAGATTTTGCATAGGATCCCATTGCATTTCCTAATAAAAGCTTGTGTTCACAAGCATACTTCGAAGGGTGTCAATGTTACCAATCTCTATATTTGGTGACAGAAATTCCCATGATGGAACACCAGTATATAGATACACAAGTTCTAGAAAGTGGTCAAACGGCGATTTTCTCTACACAAGTATAGAGAAAACTGACTTTTGATCACTCAAAAAAAAGTTTACATCTATATCAAGTGGTGATAAAGGGAAGTTATAAATGCAGAAAGCATCCAGCATACATGTTCAGTTATCCCCAATATTGTAGCCATACTTTGAAAAGTTCAGCTGTCCTCATACCAATAAAAGGTTAAAGAAACAGCGTAAGGCACGATTGTTCGTTTTTGATATTTCTACCAACGGAGAGCCTAATTGAATACTCGTACATTTGTTTTACCCAATGTAAGGCTTTCGCCAGCCCTAGTGTCACGCAGTTCAGGCGAAAACTTTATTGTAGATGATAGTCTAAAAATCTTAGTTTTATGTTTGAAATCGTCTGAAAAATATAGTGACACGTCACGAGAAGAAGGGGCGTCTTGGAAACGCGAAAAGTATCCTTCCTGATCAAACTGAGCGAGCTGTGCAGGCCGACCGATGTAAACAATTCTCTTTTTACACCAGAACCCAGGGTAATCATTCTACCTTCCCAAACGGCTATTTTTGAAATACGACCTATTGTTAAGCGCTGTTGGATCCAATCTCTTTTTCAAATATATACTTGAAGGAGTTCCCGGATGTTGATTTTAGCGTGGCGGCTAACATATAAGAGCTGAAGAGAGTATTTGTTGCTTTCATGGATGTATGAAACTAAAAGTCTAATCACACTGCATGAAAACGCAAAGCCGCTTCATACATTATTCAATTCGTCAATTAAGAAGAGTTTTCTTTCGGGACTACTTTTTGCGAAACCTTACAAAACAGCTGTGTACTCAAAATTGCTCTCTTAAGGTAATAAAACAAACTTTTCCACTAATCATAACTGACGAAAGTTTATGGACACATCTAAAATTGAATTATTCATATATGGAATGGAAAATTCGAATGAAAAACCTCTGACACAGAGGAGAATGTGTCCTACAGTTAACAATATCACGAAATTGACACTTATCTCGATCAAAACCGTTCAAAAGCACTCACTCATCGCTCCATTCATTCATTCCAAACACTCACTCTTACCATTCAAAAAAGCTCCAAACTCACTGAAAAGGATAGAATCAACAACGTTATCTAAAATAAATCCAACTAGAAAAAAAATCGCGATTTCACTAAAATAATTAAAATTGAGCGTCCGATAGCTTCTTGGAAAAATAGGAAGCTATTTATAGAACCTGTGTGCATATTTTACTAAAGGGAGGTAATTCATATCGCTAATTTTGTTCAACCTGAACAAAATTTGCGATTTGGTTTATCTCCCATTAAATTCACTCAAAACTCGCTCCGCACAATTTCATTCAAAATCATTCAAAAATCGCTCACCTTGTCAATTTCATGATGTTGTTAACTGTACATAATTATTGGTTTAAACATATTTTATTTGCAACAAAAATTACAATGCATAACACTCAACATTAAATTCCAGCAAAAAGGATTGAAACGAAAGCAGAGCTTATATGGTTTCTTTCCAATTTGATAGACAGCGACAAGCACATATACAATATTTATAGCATTTAACACCAATAACCATTTTGAAGTTGAGTTTAAGAGAAAAGCAATATTACTTATTCAACTTGTAAGAGGGAGATGAGAAAAGGTGAAGAGAAAGATGTAGAGAGAGAAGATAGAGAGAAGTGAAAAAGAGAGGACTGCAAAAATAGGAAGGTTGTTCTATCAGACTTCATTTGTCTTGCTAAGCGTACACAACAAGCGATATATCAATGACAGACTTTAAAAAGGTGGTTTAGAACCTTTTACTATCTTTTATAAATGATTGTACCCCAAGAAAAATATATTCATTTTCACTGAAAGTAAATTCATTTTTTCCAAATAGTAACAACTCAAGATCAATCTGGCCGAAATTGGATAAGGAATTTAAAAGTGTTGCCCTCGCTGTTTCATAATTTTTGCATTCAAAAAAGAAATGTTCACTCGTCTCTGTTTCACCACAGCTACAACGAGGACACTCAACGATGTTCTTCATAAATAAATGGTGATTTAAAGAGCTACATTTATTTCTTATTTGTGTGTGTATAATTTGTAATTTCCTTGATCCAACAAAGAATAGTTTATTTGGGTTGGGTTTACTTTGATTTAAAAACATTTTGAACCGTGACAACGAATCTTGTTCGCGAATATCAACAGGCAACTTATTCCACTCTGTTATTACGGAGGGAATTAATGATGTTTTGAACAGTTCAGTTCTACATTTCGGTATACTATGGTTCAGAGAACCGCGGAGACTGTAGGAGGATCTGCCACCAGTTCTTTGAGGAACTAATGACGTTAAAAATTCAGGGCTGTACCCTTTAACCATTTTGAAGTATAATAATAGTTTATGTTTCCTTCTCCTTTCGTGTAATGTTTCCCAGCCAGATTCTTTTACCAGATCAACGAGAGAAGTCAATTTCGTACAACCCGTTACTATTCTTGCTGCTTCAGTTTGCACTTTATCCAATTGATCTTTTAAGTATTGTTGACAATTGTCCCAGATGACATCAGCATATTCAAGAAGTGGACGAATGAATGAGAAATAAACAATTTGAAGGGATTTTCTATCTAATCGCTTTTTAAGTGTTCGCATCATAATTATACATAATACATAATTATTAAAGCCCCCTCCGAAATATTGACTGCAACAAAGTTTTTCTAATTTTAAGATTTTATCAATGCTGTAAATGAAATATATAAAAAAGTGAACAATCGTAGTTTCCGTTTCTAGTGTTTTGCTCTACGGCATGGGCAAGAAGAAGGAATCATGTTATGAATGAATGATTGTTATTTATATTATTTATCAAAATTGTTATGCTTATCTCAAATATTTTATAAGTACATGTTTTTAACATTTCAGTATTTACACACGGAAGTATCAACACGCACCTTTTAAACAGCGTACACACATTACTCAACATTCTATTCTGTGCCAAGCCGGTCCAGATTCTACATTTCTACCAGCCCATGATATATGGCATGGTATACCTCCTATTTTCTGTGATATATCATCTGGCGGGGGCGGAACCTATCTATGAACCATTGGATTGGAGTAAACCAGAGCGGACAAGTTTAATTACTTTATTAGCAATTTTTGTAGCTATGCCGTTTATTCATATATTCGTTGTTTTTCTTTTGTATACAATTAGACTGCAGGCCTACACAAACTGTTGTAAATCTAGAATCAGTCCTTTACCGGAAGTATCATATGGTGCTGTGAATTCTGGGTTTTCGAAATCCAATTCTGATTTGACCAAATCAAAATATTAAACAGTTAAAAAATTAACTCAATTTATGTTTTATTGACACTTATCAACATATGAAGATTAAAATTTCTTGGAAACAATTTGATATCCTTCATAAATCGTAAATGTATGTCTAACATGAAAAGAAAATGCTAGCATTTTTAAATGGCCTTAAGAAAAAGCGCATTCAAATGGCACATTTTTCTGCATGATTAATTAACATTTGAGGTCACAATTATTTTTTTTTTTTCGTTTTATATACTAATGAACAAAAGTATTGTCCGGTTTCACAAATATGCAAATAAGGCAAAATCTATTTTATGAAAAAAAAAAAAAAAAAAAAAAAAAAAAAGAACTTAAATACATGAGGCATTATTGTAAAGTAGACTCGCTGTGGAGCGAGTTTGAGTGAAATTAAAGGGAGGTAATCCAATGTTGCTAATTTGTTTAAGATGAACAAAATTAGCGACATTCATTACCTCCCTCTAAAAAAGTATACCTATTTTTCTATTTGTGTGAATTCGTGGACCAATCAGACACTTTAAAATCCACACGAGCTAATAAAGTCATAAAATAATTTGACAGATTTGAATTAACTGTTTATCGTCTTGAACGATTTCGAACTGTTTTCTAACAATTTTTGAGCGGTTTAGATCGAGTTGAGTGAGTGTTTCGGAATGAGTAATTGGGGCGCTGAATGAATGATTTAGAATGATTTTGATCGGAATGATTGTCAATTTCACTATGTTATTAACTGAAATAGATGGTTGCATTTAATGAAATTATGTGAAACGGCTTCTATTATTTCAAGACATCTCTGGGCTTCTGATAGATTTTGAATATACGTGTATCGTCATATAAAAGTTAATTCGTCAAATTGGACGAAATTGTCTATATTTCATTATCTCCATTTAAAAACAAATCTATGTACATTTCTATAACTAGATTCGTAAGTTTTCCTAGACCGTCTGTGAAATATTTTTAACGATATCTACATTTGGTGGCAGAATTCAAATTTAAGCTCCAGAATATAGATACACGAGTTTGAGTAAGTGGTAAAATATTGCTTTTCTCTATACAAGTATAGAGAAAATAGACTTTTAATTACCCACTAAAATGTGTACATCTATTGTAAGAGGTGAAAACGGGACGTCATCAATACAGAAACTACCGAACACGTATATCCAGTTATCTCCCATATTTTTTGTCACATTTTTAAAAATACAGGGGCCTGTTCTACTACATATCTTACGATAATTTTTCGCGTAAGTCAAAATGTAAAGTTGCTTCTACAGTAGTAAATTATATATTTATATATAATATGGAATTCTGTCATGATTCATCTCAGTGGAATCGTCTTCTAAATACGATTCCACTGAGATATTGCAAGACAGAATCTTACAATGAATGAAAACAACAGGTACGATTTGTGATTTTGACTAACGACTATTTTTTTTTCGCAAGAAGTTTAGTAAAACATCCCCCTGCTGTCGTTTTACCAGTATAAGTGTCATAGATACAGTGTGTTGTACAGTTAACAACATCGAAAAATTGACAAGGTGAATGATTTTGGAATGATATAGGAATTAGATTGAATGAGTGTGTGGAGCGAGTTTTGAGTGAATTTAATGGGAGGTAATCCAATGTCGCAAATTTGTTCAGGATGATCAAAATTAGCGATATTGATTACCCCCCTTTAATGAAATATGCATCCAAGTTATCTAGATAGCTTCATGTTTCTCCAAAAACCCAATAGACGCTTACAATTTGAATTATGTCAGTGGAATCGCGATTTTTCTCTTTCCAAAATTATTTTTAATGACGTATTCGTTCCATATATTTCAATAGGTTTGAGCGTTTTTGAATGGTTGCAGTGAGTGTTTGGAATGAATTAATGAATGAATGAATGGAGCGCTAAATGAGCGATTAAGAATGGTTTTGATTGAAATAAATGTCATTTTCAGGATGTAACTAACTCATACTAATAAAATTTCTACCAACTAAGACCCTGATTGATTCTCATGGTTAGGCTTTTATTCTCCCTAGTATCATACATCTCAAGCCAACGCTTCATTGTAGGTGATAGTCTAAAAATCTTAGTTTAATCTCTTTTAAATCGTCTGGAAAATATAAGTAACCCGTCACGCGAAAAATGACCATCTTGGATATGAGAAAAATATCAATACGGGTCAGCCTGCGTGGGCTACGCAGGCTGACTAGGAAAAAACACCGTACTCCCAATTTCTTAATCCAGATTAAACATTCTACTTTACCGTACAAATGTTTTCGAATTGCGACCTATTTTTAGCGTGCCTGAATCCAATTTCTTTTTTTAAATATTTTAACTTTATGTAATTTATAGATAGTCCATTTTCGCTAGTCCATTTTCGCGACACGGATCACATTCATATTAATTGCAAAGGGCAAATGAAAAATGATATTAAAACAAGCAAGGTGTGCAAAAAAGTCATTTTTAGAAACAACAACAACAACAACACACAAACAAACAAATATTGCCTACAGCAAAATTTTTATTCTTTTAAGTTATCACCAATGCTGAAAATGAAAAATATGAAACGTGAACATTGTAAGTTTCAGTTCCTAGTGCATTGCTGTTATACAGAAAAAGCAGCTATCTTTCAAAACATCGTGAAATTGACATTCATGTCGATCAAAACCACTCTAAATTATATACTTAGCGTTCCAATCATTCATTGAAAACACTAACACAAACCATTCAAAAACGCTCCAAAATCACTAAATGTATCAACAAGTGCATTCAAAATAAATACAGCTCGACAAAATCGCGATTTCACTGACATAATTGAGATTATAAGCAACCCATTGATTTTGAAGAAGTGGGTAGCTATTTATAAAACGTAAATGCATATTTTTGAAAGGGGGGGGTAACTAAAATCGCTAATTTTGTTCATCCTGGACGAAATTAGCGATATTTGATTACATCTCGTTAAATATTCTCAAAACTCAATCATCGTACTCATTCATTTCCATTCCAACACCATTCCAAATTCATTCACCTCGTCAATTTTACGATGGTGATAACTGTATAAGGAATCGCGCTTAATCATAAATTTGAAAAGATTGCGGTGCATATGTGACATTGTTTGATTATCATATTTATGCATATACTGTTCGGAAACAAAGTAAAATACAAATATTTATATGAAATTCATATACATACGAGTATACCGATTTCAAAAAGAAAGTGTGTACTTTCACTTTCGTATTTTTTCTTTATTTTTTCAAATGTTGAGGGGAATCTATGGAGAAGTTCATATGACAGTCCGAGGGACGGGAGAGATGATGTTATAAATTAAAACATAACTGTAATATGCATGCTCAGAGACGACATTTATGTGAACGGAGCTACCCACTGATGGTAGTAATCATGATTTAAAGATACCGTTACAATAGTTAATTAGCATACAAGAATTCATTTCAATTAAATCTTTTATTGTACATATAGGCCACTGGCCCAAAATACTTTACAATACAAAAATGCATTTATTTCATTAACAAATTGGTAAACTCATGCAAAACACAATTATTCTATTTAATCTAAAGCAATACCAGTATTATTTATAATCTAACTGTTGCGCTCAATTTTTTGACGTCGTTCGGAACCCAAGTAACACAGGCCTGACCCACAGGCACTTTGATTCAGGATTTTACAACTTAAAGTATATCACTATGTTAAATAATCAACAAGGTAGTGCAGCCGCCATGTTTAAGAGAACGGATGTTTTTACTAGCTTCTTTGGCTTCCGTCACAGAACGTGTTTACTCATGAGAATCGAGAACCAAATTGCTTTTAAAAACATCCGTTCCCTTAGAAAATGGCGACTGCACTACCTTGTGTATTATTTATCATAGTGATAATGGTAAGTTGTTAGTTGTCCTGAATCCAAGTGCCTGTGGCCTGACCCGGAATCCGGAGTATCGAGATCCAAAGGTTAAAATAACCTCACTAGAGTCGAACCGAGGTCGTTCGAATGGGGTTAACTTGGATCGAAACCGGGTCCCATATGAACTTACCATATGGAGTAAAAATGATGTCATACATGAGAATGGACCTTGTTGGAAATTAAGCATCAAATCAGCCCTGCGCTCAGGATCACAAAACGGTGTAAACAGTTTTCCAATTATACCCCGCTTTGCACGTGCACTTGCGTGCAAAGCGGGGAATAATTGGCAAACTGTTTGCACCCTGTTTGTCATCCTGAACGCAGGGCTGATTACGATAAAAGATTACATGCTGCCTACCCACCGATAGATCCTATAATGTTGAGATTTACTTTCCTTATAGCGTCTCCTTTTTAACGAGAGCTATGTGCTTATGTGACGTTGATGTTTTCGGCAAGCCTTCTCAGCAATTTCCAAACAAACTTTGATCTTTCATGCAGGCGTTACGTGAGCGTCCACGTTAGTAAACGCTACGTTAGTCGTTCAAAACGGTCGTTTGACGGTGCCCTGGGGTTTTGCTATGCTTTTCAGAGGCCATTTTATTGGCATTGAGGTTCTATAACATTTTTCTACGCTTTTCAGAGATCATGTACGTGAATTCCATACATTTCTATTAAAACACTTGTTCTTATTCCATGTTCTCGAGGTTTCAAATCTCGCTAGGTTCGGTGATATGTTCACCTACGTTACTTGATTTCAATCCAAATAGAAACAAGTCGGATAACTGAAATTTCCTAGTAATTTTCTAAGTCCAGTATCCGTATCTTCCGGAAAAAAATCATTGGTCCATAATCAAACTCAAACTTGATCTGTTACTCATTGATGCAAACTCACACAAAAAAATAAGCTCAATATCTTAATGAGTACAGAAAAAAAGTCCGAAAAACTCAAATTTCCTACTAATTATCTATGTCCAGCATCCGTATCTTCTGGGAAAATCATAGGACCGGGAAATTGAAATATGCGCTAGGTTAGGTGACTAGGAACATTTTGTCAAAGTTTCTTCCAAATCCGGCCATAAATGAAGAAGAAGTTGCGTTCACAAGATTTGGGCGTACGGACGGACGTACGAACTGACAGACACCAGGACGGACGGACGGACAGACGGACGGATAGAGATTATGATACCAATATACGTCCATATATAAAATCCGTTTGACCAGATAATTCATACTTGTTTTTATCTATTCTGAGATGAACCTCGTATTCACATATTCAGACCAATCAAAAAAACATTATTAAACGAAGATGATGGGATTTTCACGAGGAAAACTAGATAAGCTGGCTAGCAATAGCGGTACAAAGCACGTGAAAGTTAAGTTAAAGATGTCATAACCGTCCAAATGATAATTAGCTCTTCCAAATAAGGAATAATGGATATTTCTTTTGTCAAATGATTAGTATAAAACCACGTGTTTTTATTATATTATAACATTTTCTTAATACTAAACAGCCTCCATCACCCCTCGTGCTTAAGGTTCATGTAAAGAGTTTGTGACAAAATTTTAAGGCACTTCATTTGCCAAGAAAAAGCAGTATGTCCATGTATAAGACTGTCATAGATATAGCGGTGTAGCAAAACATTGTGGAAAAGGGTCATTTTGTACATTTTGTGAATAGCTTTTGTCACAAAGAGCCAAAATGCTAAAATATTAACATTAGTTAGATAGACAAAATCATTATTTTGTAACAATTGTATATTCAAAAAATATTTTTTGGAGTGTTATTAAGCTGAAATTAAGATACTACCACATACAAATCCTTCATTCAAACGCAATTTTATGTAATAATGAAGAGCTTAGTCAATATTGAAGTCAAGCAGACTATACCACTATAAAAAAACAGTCTGCGACAATCATGAAATGATCTTTGAGCAAAGTCAAATCATAAAATGATGGTGCTTTCATTTTTTTTTCGGTATACCTTGTTTATTTCGCTATATTTTATTTGGGAATATGGCATATGTACAAAGCTAAATAATCGAAGAAACCTCTGTCAGCGCTGAAATAAATAGCGCTGAAATATTAAGCTTCCACAGTCAGAATCGCAAAATTTACGACTAGTCTATAGATGTAAATTCAACAATACGACACGTTTCTTGAAAGTCAAAAAAGTTTCTTGAGGGGCAATTTTCATCGTACGATTGCGATGCTATCAAATATAATTTTTCCTTTTCTTGGAGAAGAAATAAAAAGCTGATTTACCTTAACCTTATATCCAATGACAATGACAAATATTTTAATTGCTTTTAGGCCAGCGCCCCATGCAAAGCATAAAAACATTTACAAATAACATTCATTTGTGTTTACAGTGTGTCATTGATACATCTTATACTATTTTATTACTTATAATGACATGTCCTGCGTGTCCGTAAAAACTGGGATACTAATTTTCCTTTCCTCCTTTAGTATGGACATTGCTTATATTTTAATTTTCTCAACTATCAGTAAATCATCCTTTAGTCACAATACTCGTAACCACAGTTTTATTAAAACTGTAGTTCAGAGTTTTAGAACTATTCTATCCGAATCCTTTGAACTTGATTAATTTTAGTAATTATATGAAAGAAATCGATCCTCTGATAGTGTTAATAAGTAAGTTTCTCGATGTTCAAAGGCATGTACAAGATATGACGCAACGCAAATACAACGACCCGTTATTAAGGCTCCGCCCTACCAGGGCAAAAATCATGGATTATACAGCTAGATGCATCACACATTGTTTGGCCATACCATAATGCTAAAAAGTGATGTTTAAGATCGCGCAGCAGTACCATAAATATGGTGTAACTATCGATCTGATCATTTGTTGTTGATCAAAGGCGTTGTGATCATAAAATTTATTGCGCAACAAGGTTGAAAACGAAAAGTGAGAAAAAAATATTGGTTATTCAAGTCGATGCCATATTTACTTTGTAAAAATAACTTTTTAAGGATGTATCGCATGTTCTTTAAATAACATTTACATAATAGGTTACCATATTGGCTTATACTTCTTTGTAGCATACAAAACTTTCAGATTGTCGTTTAAAAGTGTTCTAGCGATGGAATTATACGTGAAAGAAGTTATAAAGTTGTAGATAGGAGCGGTCTAGAACTAAAAACTTTTCTTTTAAAGATGCGTGTTTCCAAAAAAGGACTGTTTGGTGAATGATTAAAACATCGTAAGTACAGCTTGAATAAGCTGTAGTTTCGATGTTATGATCATTCATCGGCGATATTTTTCAATGGAGGATTATTTTTTACGCTCTTGCGTAAATTGCGTAATGGGAGTTACGTCATTTGCTACATGTTTGACCCTGCATTTCTTGTTCTATCTCACTGGCGAAAAAAAAAAGAAAGAACGTACAGCAACGTATTATTTTCAATGCGAAAATGACGTCATATTTGCATTTGCTAACTTCATTTGGTAAACGGCATTATAGGTTTCGTGGAAAAAAAATAAATCTTAAGATTATCTGGATTTTCCTTGCTTTATATAAAAAAAATAGGTTTTATTATTAAGAGAATATCAAATTTGCGTTCATAAAATACCGAATTTATTAAACTCGTCATCTAAAACAGATAAAAAAAACCTCGACAAATTCTCGTTTTTATCTGTTAAAGATGACTAGTTTAATAATTTCGGTATTCAATGACCACTCATTCTATATCCTCCATATAAAAACCGAAGTGGAGTCTATGCTTGACATTTTCAGTAATTTGCCTTTTTGTTTGATGAGAAAGTATTTGGCAAAACTGTGCGAACGCATAGGCCAGTCAGAGTCTTTGCTTGGCGCACATTTGAAATTGTTGTAAATGGCACGCACATATTGAACACTCTTATAGCTATCGTGGTAACCTAGCTTTACAGTGGGACGTTCATTAGTTTGTTTGGTTTTTTTCCCTTTGATACGTCCATATTAATTTATTTTAGTACCACTTAGACATATTAGTTTGTACTGATATTACGTTTTATTTTTTTAATTAAACCAGGTGATATATGAATTGTAAATATCAGCCTTTTGCCAGAACAAATCCTCACTTGCGCTTACAGTATATGAGTATATTTTTATACAGTTTTAAGATAAAAGCGGTACTAGACCAAATATTGTGAAAAAATGGGATGTTGTGATGAATGCGCCTTGAGGAAGTTTGGACTTAATTATCAGAATCCATCTTTGTTTGTAAACGCCCAGGTAAGAAATTTATTAAGTGTCACACGTAACACTCAATTCCTCTGGAATTCAACCCTGCGATCAGGATCACCAAACGGTGCAAACAGTTTTACAATTGTACCCCGCTTTGCATGCAAGTGCATGTGCAAAGCGAGGTACAGTTGGAAAACTGTTTGCGCCGTTTAGTGATCCTGAACGCAGGCCAGGGCTCGTGTTTGACCTTTAAAGCGGTGGTTTTGATCCTTAAATATCTGAAAAATATTCTTTTTATATCCTTGAAATTTGATGTCAAGGAACTTTCATATTGATGTATCACATTTTTATACTGCTGCAGATTACAAATATTTCCTTGACATCTTAATAAAAGATTCATATTTCATATGAACTCCTATAAAGATATAAAGGAAACACTCAAAGAAGTCCATGGTCTAGAGGTAGAGCGTCGGCCTCTTGATTTGGATGTCCCAATTTCGATATCATTGATTGGCTATAGGTCTTCGTTCTTCTGTTGGCCTACGCATTCGGTGAGAGAACTAGTTCATTCTCGAGGAAGTAGATTCGAGAAAGATTAATCTAAGTTGACAACACTTTCACCATTCGGTGTGAAATAAATAGGTTTGAACTAATCAGTAAGCCAACAAATATTTAACTTATTATCTATAACTCGGATACGCTATTGTGACTTGTGATTACAGTACATTTGTGTATGTATAATCGACGAGTAGAAATAGCGAATTCTACTTATTAGTATATTTCGCTATTCTGACTCGTCGATTGTATACAAATGTACTGTAATCACAAGTCACAGCGTATAGACCTGCAATTTCAAGTGAGTGATCAAAGATCAATTTTACAATTTTACATTGAAAATGATAGGAGATAACGGTTTCTCGGACCTCACTCTTTCTTGCGGAACTATAGTCGAATTATATATAGATCCGCAAGTTTATGTGAGTATCGAGAAACCGTTATTGCCTAACATTTTCAATGTAAAATTGATCTTTGACGCCTCACTATAAATTGTACAACTGTACTTATTATCATTTTCCCCTATCACGCCCGGTTTAACTCATAGAAGTCCTCATTTAAAGAGACACCGACTCCTGAATTTATCAGGGTGTTTTGTAAAATCACGAAAACACTCGAAACAGCAACTTTTTCATAACCCTAACCTTGACAGACGGTCTTGTCACATGACCTTTCTTGATTTAAAAAAAGTACATAATGTCTTAGAACCTTAGTTCTAGCTTTAAACCAACAAACCAAAACTAAGGTTTAGATGACCACCGCTATGTCCAATTAATCTCGTTTAAGGTTCATGTAATGTGTTTAAGACCCAATTTAAAGGGCGCTTCATTAGCCAAGAAAAGCAGTATGAACAGGTATATTGTATATCAAAATGAAGCTTATTTTGAGCACAAGCAGTTGAGCAACATAAGATCGCCTTAGCTATAACGGTAAAGCTAAAACATTGTGGAAAAGGGTCATTTTGTACAGAACAAGCAACTGCGCGACAGTTGGATAAAATTGGCTCATATTTTAACAAAGTACAGTCTAAAGTACTACCCAGGTACTGCTACAACCTTAGATATCAAACTCGGTCTCAAAAGGCTATTTTGAAACAACCAATTTCCATTTATTTTGTCAACGTACTTGTCAAACCGGTTCGGTCTGTTTTCAAAATAGATGTAAGGTATGGTGCAACAACACACCATAATATTGTGAAATATTTTCTGCGATTAATTTCAAATTTCAAATTATAGTGTTTGAATTAAATGATCTATAATAAATTACTATATATTTATCATTCAGTGAAAAAGCAAGTCAAAATAAATTGCTTGCATAACTACGTTTTGGGCTCGAGTTTTTATACCAACGTTTGTAGTAGTACCTAGGTAATACTTTATTCTGTACAAAAAAGGGCTAATTTTATCCAACAGTCTTGCAGTTGCTTGTTCTGTACAAAATGACTCTTTTCCACAATGTTTTAGCTATACCGCTACAGCTATGACAGTCTAGTATTGCTTAACTGCTTATGCTAATGAATAGCTTCATTTTGATATATAATATACCTGGACATACTGCTTTTTCTTGGCCAATGAAGTGTTTAAAAATTGGGCCTCAAACACTTTACATGAACCTTAAAGATACCGGTTTAGGAAAATCCCGTATGGCCAATTTACGCATGGTGGGCCAAAAGAATGAAAACCAATTAGCGATATACAAACCCTATGATTTGTCTTAGTGCAGATAATCTTAATGGATGTAAATTCAAAATTATTTGTACAAATGGTTAGACAAACATTGCGAGAAAACTTAAAAGCAATGTTTAGATATCTTTTCTTCTAGAGTGCACCAATTTACGAATTGTGTTGTCACCATCACACACTTCTTCGTTTTATTCAGATTTTAGATTAAACGCTAAACGCATTCAATATATCGTGGTTTTGTTAAAATCGATATATCAAAGACTCTTTATCTCAATGATTTATGTGAATCTATTTTGCAAATATTTCAAGTTTAATTTGTCAGTTCAAATTTACCACCTCACCATTCTAAGTTTCAACGAAATGGTAATTGTGGAAACATCATACCGATTTAGCGACAATGTTCATTTCCTAGTTCCGTATTACGAAATTGATGCAAGTTCAAGGTCGATTTATGATGTCATTAGAGCTTCAGCAGCATTCACATATCGATTTTACTGATTGAGTGTTGTTTTTATCAAATCAGTATGATGTATTTTCTCGCGCAATAAGGTATCTTGTACCGATGAATGCTTTCTTTCATGAAAAAAATGTTACCCGTATATATTGAGGATATTGAATGAGTGGTCATTGAAAACCGAATATACGAGTCATATATTAAAATATTAAAAAAAAACCCCAAAAACAAACAAACAAACAAACAAAAAAAAAAAAAAAACAACAAAAAAGCCGAGACTTTGTCGAATTTTTATCTGTATTATGCGATGAGTTTAATAAATTTAGTATTTTATGAGCACAAATTAAATATTCTATTTATGTGACCTGAATTTTTGCGAAAGATCGTGGAAACTTTAGAAATTCACGGATTCAAATAATTCTGCGAAACATATAACACCGTTAGCAAATTGACGTCAGCAAATGCATCGAGACGTCATTTATATATATACCCCCTATATATTCTTAGCTAAATTGCATAGTTATTCCAATAGTGTAATAACTAGAGATAACGGTGAATTTTCAGCCGTCAAATTATCAAAAAATATAACTTGCTTTCGTCAATTTCTCCCTATTTGAGGTTTATCTTCGCGGGGTCCAATAGATGTTGACGAGTATGTGTGTTTCCGTTTGCTTATCATCGCTACCTTAGCATATGCCCATATGGGCCACACCCCCAGAAGACGAAAAGTTGTGACGGGGGATTGTGAATGATACCGCTGAGATTCGCCATGTTTTTTTTTATCGTGCTCGGTGTAAAGCACCATCACACCGGTTCTCGGTTTAACGTCTCATCCAAAAAGCAATGAGTCTTACGTGTGCCAGTCTGGGAATCGAACCTTCGATATTGAACTTCAATTGTTTTGAAGTCAGGTGCTCTACCGACTGAGCTGCCGGGCTGACCAAATGTTAATGACGTCACGGTGACTGTGACATTGTCTAGTAATTACTTTTATAATATGACCTACGTCGCGGGAGTCTCGTTGAATATTTTTGATATTACACGGGTGTTATAACACTAGTGGAATAAGTATGCAAAAGAGCTCAGAGTGAATAGCAACGCTATTTTGTAACCGCGAAAATCACGTCATAATGTATATATTGTGACGTCGGTTTTAAACGGCGTTATAGGTTTCGCGGAAAATTGAAATATTGAATTTCAAGAATCTTAACGATTTTTCGCAAAGAATCGGGTCATATTATAAATAGAATATAAAATTTGTGTTCATAAAATAACGAACTTATTAAACTCGTCATCTATAAACAGTAAAAAACTCGGCACAGCCTCGTTTTTATCTGTTTGTAGGTGACTCGTTTAATAAATTCGGTATTCAATGACGATTCATTCAATATCCTCCATTTATTTCATTAACAACAAAAGATATATTTTAACGAGTGACTTGCACTCGTGAAAATATAGTTCTAGTCTTTGCTGATGACTGAATGGAGAAATATTTCGATCTTGAACTAGACTTTGAAATCCATACGCACTTAGAAGGCGAAAACCAAAGAATATATAGGATAAAGGCGATATGTGAACTATGACAAAAGATGGACGGCCACCGTCCGCTCCCTTTTTATAATTTGAGCCTTGGTGAATAATTAAAACATCCTAAGTACAGCTTAAGTAAGCTGTAGTTTCGATGTTAGTATCATTCATCAACGATATTTTTAACAGATGATTATTTCTCCTACGCACTTGCAAAAATTGCGTAATGGGAGCTACGCCCTTGAGTTACATTTATCCTCTATATTTTCAGTGTTTTGGGCCTGTCGTTTATCTTGTATGGAGCGGATTCTGGGCGCTGTTTTTCTTCTCTATGTTGATGTTGGACGTTTATTACGAGCAAGACGCCGGAGCCGAGTATCTAGAGTTTCTTACCAACCTTACATATATCTTCCAAAGTTCGACATTACTGATGGATTTTACCGTGGCTTTGTACGTCTACGTTAACAGACAAGATATTAGAGATGGTGAGAATTTTAACGCGAAGCGTTTTAGAAATACAACCACGCTAGGCATGAGCACTCATTATACATTGTTTTAGTTTACCTAAGAAAAAATGCAAAAGGTTGACGCTTGTGATCGGTCTCGGTCCAGCGTCCATCTTTTGTCCACAATTCTTTAAACGTCTTCTCCTCCTTACCCAATCCTGGGACAATTAAGCTGCAATTTTACAGGGGTGTTCATTGGATGAAGATGTACCGAACTTAATGAAATATTTTAGTCCCGTCTGATTATATGATTGCCCTGGTAACAGAAATACTGGTAATTTTGAAAATCTTTTGAAAAGTTCTCCGACTGAACTCTAGACGTTTGCAGATTTGTATGTGACATCGCTTGCTGATCCTCATCTTGTCAAACCAAGGGTTACGAACGTTTTACTTATCTTATCGATTCGATATCCCTTGACTCGTGAAGATGGCTGATCCTCTTTAACGATAAAACAATCCCCAGGACTCATAAGGGCTCTGCTCAGACACGTTATATCTTACATAGAAATAAACGATGGAATATTAAAAAAGGGAACGTTTTATTCCAAACTAATTGGTATAGAGGTTTGCTATCTTGCATATGATATAAACTGATGGTCATATTCACATATTGTTGAAACTTGGTCAGAATGTTTGTCTACATAATATCTAGAATGGTATTGAAATTAGGTCAAGTGGGATAAAAAATGTTGTCAAGGGGCTTAATCTTAGAAAAACCTTGTGTGTACTCTAGAGACTATATTTTTGTTAGAAATGCCTCGCAACTTGGTCAGATTGTTTGTCTACATGAGTCTAATGGGGTAAAAACTGGGGTAAAGGAGTCAAATTTTCGAAAACCTTTAGCGAACTTTAAAGGACTCATTTTTGGCTGATATCATGAAACTTATTTTGAGTTATTAGCTTCATAAAGTGATGGACGAGCTTTAAATATAGGTAAATTTGATTGACAATAATGAGGTCAAGAGGTCAAATCTATAAACATCGTGTGTGAGGTCTAGAGGTAATTTTCTAACACAACCACCTTATTTGCACTCAAGATGCAACAATTTTGGCCCAAACGTCCTTATAGTTGGTCACAATGTAGGACTACATGATATCTGGGACGAATTTGAAATTGGACCAAGTAGAGTCAAAATCATGTCAAGGGGCAAATTTTGAAACCCTTGTCTGCAGTTTTTTTGGTTTTTTTTTTGTTCAAATGTCCTGAAACTTGGTCCGAATGTTTGTATGGATTTGGAATTGGCTCAAGTGGGATAGAAAATAAGGCCGAGGAGTCTATTCACAGAAATACGAAACGTGCACTCTAGAGGCCTCGTTTTCACTCAAATGTCTTGAAACTTGGTCAGAAAGATTGTCTAAATGATTTTGAATGAATTCGAAATTGGGCCATGTGGGATAAAAACGAGGCTCAATGGTTAAAATTTAAGAAAACTTTGGGTGTAATCTACCGCTTTTGTCGATAAACTATGTCATTTATTTTCCATCGAAAATGAAAAAGATTTCATTCTTGGTGTAAGTAAGCAGCGCAAAAAAAATACATGTACTTACCAAACACGATAAAAGCATCATTATTAACTAAGAAGACGCAATTACAGCAATTTAGTAAACAATGAGGATGTATAGGTGTATTTTCAAAACTAAGCTCTGACGTAGGCGTAGAGTCCATTATCATAGGTATATCGGGTATATTTAAAAAAGCATGTTATAGGATTTGAACGGGATCCCTCCTTTACAACATTGAAAGTACATGTATGAGTAACCCTTACGATCTTAGACAAGCCATAAGTTTCATTTGAAAGGTAATTTGTATCCTTTTTGGGTATTGTTTAGACCTGTTTTGTCTATCTTGAAAGAATAGCACGGGAATTTTAAACGTTAAAAGTAGATTCAACAGCTCACCGCACAAAATCTACCTATATAGGTAGATTTTGTGCGGTGAGCTGTGAAATATATATTCATATATCGATTCAAGAGCTCAGTTTTGAAACACATCTTTACATAAATATACATATTTTTGTGAGTGATCAAAGGTCACTTTTGTCTATAGATATCAGACCAACTTATTTCTGGCCCCGGCTGGGGGCGGAGGGGCTCCCGTTGTTGTTGTTGTTATTTTTCAGTCGGGTCACAATTAGAAAACAGCCCTGCGTTCAGACCGTCAAACCGTTTTCAAATTTTACCCCGCTTTGTACGCGCACTTGCGTGCAAAGCGGGGTATCATTTGAAAACGTTTTTCAACACCTTCTCAGTCTGAACGCAGGGCTGGTTTCTAATGTTTCAATGTTGATCCATAGTCTTTAATCTATAGATGAATGAGGTGTCTGCGATCGAGGGGTAGAACGTGGACCCAATGACCAAGAGGTCCCCAGTTCAACTCCCGGGTGCGGCTACCGATATTGATTTTTTTCATGGCCCATGTATCCGAAGAGAGTTCATTTCGATGAGGATTTATCTAGGTTGTAAGAACTCGTTTCCAATTCGATGGTAAATAAATGGGCTTACATTTTAACCCAAATGATTTCTGACTAATGCATTATGTATGTCAAATAGACATTGAGCAATACGTTCAAATGAACTAAAAAAATCAGTGAACTTATTGTACTCAATATTCTTTAGGAAAAAACTATGTGAATAATTAATTGATTGACGCAGACAGGAAATTGATTCGAAACCAGCAGAGCATAACAACCAGGTTAAAGCACAAAGAGAAATCGATCACATTATTATATTACATAAAAGTGCCCGTGACATTTTTTTCAACAGTTTTTCAATACACGAATCAGTGGTATGATAGCAATTATAACCAGATCGCGGTATCAAATTACCGGATCAGCGAGAGAAAACTGTGAAAGAAATGCGTTAAAGAACACCTCCAATACGAGCCAGACACTCGACTAGTGTGCTAGAAAGATGCTAAATACTGATATAATTTGCATGAAAACGCACTCAAAGTTACCACTTTCTATATTAATGGGCGATCTTCTGGTAGCAGGAATTTAAATAAAGTTTCGACCGAAAACCTTTAGTAATGTCAAATACAAAATTGTCTAACTTGACCGTCCGTCCACCACTTCATTTTCGTTGTTAACGTTCTAAGAGTAAAGAAATTTCACCAGATTTTCATAATGAAACCGTCTTATCGTTCCATTTGAAATCAAGTTGGATCCCTTAAATACCACGAGAAAAGGGGCGTATGAAAAATGATTATGAAAAAATCTCTAGCGCTCTAAAGTCCACTGCTTTCATCGTATTCTCTTCAATCTTGCCCACCAGGATAGTTCCTTTCGAAAAAGGGCCAAATTAGACATGTGTCACGGAAAATGCGTCTAATGGACATTTCTTTTACATATTATTCCTTACAGTATAGTTCCAGTTACAAAGCACATTTGTCTCCCAATGCTTTTAAATCCTGTTCAGAATGCTGATTTTTTTTTCATCTGTCATCTAGCGAATAGAAATATAAATACCTTTTTTTTTTAGATAAAACTAGAGCTGAGTTAGGGAATCAACTTTGCAAAACACGCCACTGTGATTCATTTTGTATCGTTACATGTTCAGGACAAAACTAACTTATTTTTGAAACAGGAAGAAGTTATCAATCTGAATTTTGTGAGTGACTTATAAGACCTCCATCAGTGACAGAATACAAACTTTTGAATTGATGTGATTTCGTATTGTTTCATGTTTACTTTGAAAATGAACTTAGTTGGAAAACTGAGAGTAGATATTCAACTGACCTGAATTTGGTAAGCGGTGTATTGACCTTTTTCTAATACGCCATACCAAATCGGGAACCCTCGGAGATTCTACGGAATCGACCTCGGGAATAAAACGGGCGCAGCCATGAAAGCGAGTCATTTCGCACATGGGTCGATATGACGTCAAAAAAAATCAACGATCCCGATTAGGATGGCGTTGCATAAAACAAAATCAGCGAAAAAATTAATGAGGGCATATTATAATTTGTAAACAGAAGCCGAATTACCTAAAACTTGGCCCAAAATTACAACTCTTACGTCAGGGGTACTTTTTAGTTTACGGAAAAGTCCGAGTGATGTTCCGAATGCACAATACTAAGTTGCTGTGATTCATAGTTCCAAAGAAAAGTGAAACGTAAGTTTTGTATTGTATCTAGTTTAGCTCGAAAAGTAACCAGTCGAAAAACAGACGGATCTGAATTCGGTAAACGAGAAAGAGGACATCTATCTATCTATTCACCATTTCAAATTTCAAGTTGCTGTGATTGATAATTGTTGAGAAAAGTACGACAAAGGTTTTCGTTACGGATGGACACGGGGAAACTCATTTACCACCACCCCCACCCCCACCCCCCCGAAGCGGGGTGCAATCCACGTCACTGAACTATTAGGAAGCTACCAATTACACGTGATGTCTAATACATGTAATGCATATCAAGCTCGTTCAAAGATGTGATCGAAATTCGCCTTGTGAAACAATACGCATTCATTTTAATACATTGTCTTATTATTATCATGCGTTATTATTGTCCTGGTCGGGCGGGGCCTAAATAACTGATCGTTGCACTTGAGGTTAAGGTGTATAGTGGAATTATTGACATGACTTGACCTTTATGCAATGAATAATTTAACCGATGATTACATTCATCATCGAGGGTAGCCGCAAGCATTAGAAAAACATCGTTAGACCACGCTTGAAGCGAATTGGCCAATCATAGAACAGTATTTCAAATGTATATATCACAGATACAACTCCGAGCGTTGTATTTACAGATATCCGGTGGTAGTGTGCCTTGCACGTGAATCTCGACAGGTTTCTGGGCCGAGTCATTTCAAAAAGCTGACGAGCATTTTATACAGCTCTTTTTCAAAAAACTTTCGACAGTCGCAAAAGTGCTAAAGATCTTATAATGGTAACGGAAATAGATTCCTAAGTAATTTCAGAATATTCACACTTGATAAGAGTTATATCACAGCGAGATTTACTGTTTTTCATTATTTAAAGATTCGGGTTAAAAATACAGATTACGTTAGAAAAGCGTGGTCTAAGTCAGATAGAAAATCTCGTGCCGCGGTATATGGGAAATAGACACTCGCTAACGCTCGTGTCTATTTCCCATATACCACGGCACGAGATTTTCTATCCTATACTTAATCTGTGTAGTGTACGGGTTTTAAATAATGTTTGTATAATGTAAATTCACACTATTTGACTGTGTGGTCAAGAGGTTTAGTCCGATGTCTACAGGTAGAGGGATCATGAGTTCGAATCTGCTTTCATCCACTGTTTTTATCATTTGTTTCTTTTTTTATGTTAGCCTTTTTTTGACTGGTTATCTCAAGTTTGAATTGCAATAACTCTTTTGCACAACGCGTTTCAATTATCGCATTTTATCTCCTGAACTCAAATATGGAAAACACAAGTCGCTGTCAAATAGTCCAAATGGCAAATTTGGTTGATAATCGAAAACCTATGTGGAAATAGCAACTGGGGTTTCGGAAGCGTTGTCGTGGTAATATTCGTAAGAGAAATACCAGGCATTCATAGTCAAGCCTTCAAGCCCCCGCAATATGACCGAAAAAAAATTAAAGGAGGCGTTAAGGTTCATGTAAAGTGTTTGAGACCCAATATTAAGGGCACTTCATTAGCCAAGAAAAAGCAGTATGTCGAGGTATATTATATATCAAAATGAAGCTATTCGTGAGCACAAGCAGTTAGGCAACATAAGACCGCCATAGCTATAGCGGTATAGCCAAAACATTGTGGAAAAGGGTCATTTTGTACAGAACAAGCAACTGCATGGCGGTTGCATAGACTTGCCCCGTATTTTAACAAAGTACAGTCTGAAGTTCCATCCAGGTAGTGCTACAACCTTAGATATAAAACTCAGTCTCAAAAGGCTCTTTTGAAACTATCAATTTCCATTTATTTTGTCAACATACATGTCAAACTGGTTTGGTCTGTTTTCAAAATAGATGTAAGGTATGGTGCAACATCACACCATAATATTGTGAAATATTTTCTGCGATTTATTTCAAATTAAAGTTTTTTTAATTCAATGATCTACAATATTACTATATATTCATCATTCTGTGAAATAAAAATATACAGGTATATAAACAATTAATGTCTATTTATGTTGTGATAACACACCATACCATAAAAAGATCTACACGTTTTCAAAATTAGAATGACATATATGACATATGTGTTTATAAAATAAGTCAAAATAAATTGCTTGCATAACTACGTTTTGGGGCTGAGTTTTATACCAATGGTTGTAGCACTACCTGGATGGTACTTTAGGCTAGACTTTGTTAAAATATGAGCCAATTTTATCCAACAGTCGTGCAGTTGCTTGTTCTGTACAAAATGACCCTTTTCCACAATGTTTTGGCTATACCGCTATAGTAATAACAGTCTTATGATTTTCAACTGTTTGTGCTCATAAATAGCTTCATTTTGTTATATAATATTCCTGGACATACTGCTTTTTCTTGGCAAATGAATGCCCTTAAAATTGGATCTCAAACACATTACATGAACCTTAAACCCCTTTCAAACAAATAAAACGAAAACGAAACTAACGGTTAAAACAAATAGCTTATTACATAACACAAATGTCTTTGAGAATCGAGTGATCTTCAACATTATTTAAAAGAAAAAAGTAAATAAAATGGATTGAAACCTAGAGGAAAAATAAATATACTGTCATAGTTACTCGAACCACTGTTTTTCGTCTTCTCATGCTTTAATCTTTGCACCTACAATGACAAATGTCTACTCATCACAGTGTCATTTAATAGGTATATTATTATGAAACTTGGTTCACGAAGTTAAACGAGACCTAACAGATACCATGTGACAATCAGTCAAGCATGTAATGTATGCCAATAGAGGTTACGGTCAGTCATTTACGATTACTTACTTCTATAGATAGTCGACATGAATAACTTGAAACCTTAAATCGTAGGTTAGTAACCAAATCCTCGTAACATAAGAGGGTTTTGTAACCCATCAATGAAATGTGTTCAATTTCACTGAGCACGTGAATCCTTTTAAATTTCGGATACAGTTTTTTGCGCGCGTTTACAAAACTTGCCGACTTAGTAATAGTTAAACGCTAATAATTGAAAATTAAACGATTTAAACAGCCGAAAGGAGGGAGCGAAGCGACCGACTGAGGCTGTTTAAATCGTTTAATTTTCAATTATTAGCGTTTAACTGACTTAGTCTTTTTCCCGCCTTTTATATTATTGGCATCGTATTGCACGATTTAACCGGAATAAGCCGGATACATTTATTACAAGTAAACGCCCCTCTCTTTCCAAATATGGAGTTGTTGAAATATGCACGCAAATATTGAGTCTTTAAAAGAGACATTACAGAAGATAAATATGAAGTATAATTTGGCTTTATTTACCCGACAATATACACGGGGGGTGATGTCCATAATCGGAGCCACCGGCTCCGCTTTCAAAATCATGTGTGGAACTTCCGCTCCACGTGGGGCTCCGATTATGTAGATGTAAACATTTCATATTTTGAATGAAAAATGGGGTAGGAGGTCGTGATTTCCTCATTTATATGATATTTAATTCATTAATCATTTAAAAGTCGAATGCTATTCGACCAGTTATACATTTTTCAACGTAAACGTACTAAAAAAATGTAAGAACGCTCGTTGGTTTTTGTTAAAAATGATTTCTTCTGGGAGCGGTCTTGAGTCAGGAATGTGAAATCATGTGGTTTTTACCTCCAAAATGCAATATTCTGAACAGAATTTATAAAGCAGACGATTGTTTTCAGTGTACACGAGTTTAACAAAACAACCACAATACTCTAACCCAATGTACCTTTCTTCATAATGATATAGATCAAAGAAAACAGTTTTGTTCCGATTATGTTGATTGGCTCCGATTATGTACTCTGGCTCTGAAGTTGTGGAGTGTCTTCTTCTTCTTCGATATAACATTTTCAATATGAAATTTCTACTAGTTTCGTGGGGCGCTTTTTCATCATCATTCCACAATGCAAGTAACGTTACGTTTCACTTCTACATGTTTACTTTTATTATAATATTCCGGTTACTAGACAGTCAGCTTCATTGATATTACTTATGTACATGTATGTGCAAGAGAATTGTCGGACTATAATCCAGGATTAAATGTGAAGAGAGTTAAAGATTTCTTCGGAGCCTGTCAAGGGTTTTTCTTGCTTATTATACTTCGCACGCTAAGCGTTCCAATTTTAACAACGTCACTACTAACACTCTTTCAACGTCGATAATTCCATGAAATTTTATCAGATATATTTTCCGAGTGGTATCAAAAAAAAAAGATGTTGCGAAATTCGCGTTCATTTGATACATATTTCAAGAAATACGATTAATATATCTTACTAAAAAAGGACTCAATGATTCTTAATACACTCTTTTTGTTCGATTTTTAGCGCATCTGGGCAGGAAGTACTCATTGTGAGCTATTGTGATCAAGCTGTGTCCGGCGTCCTTCGTCCGTCGTCCGTCACCAATTTGTGTTCACTCTAGCGGCCACCTTTTTGGTCCAAATGTCTTAAACTTGGTCAGGATGTCTGTCTCCATCAAATCTTGGCCCAGTTCGAGATTTGGTCAAGTGGGGTCGAAAATGGGATCTTGTAATGAAATGGGTCAAATTTTAGCAAATGTCTTGTGTGCACTTCAGAGGCCACATTTTTTGCCAAAATGTCTTTAAACGTCATCAGAATGTTTGTCTCCATCAAATCTCGGACAAGTTCGAAATTGGGTCAAGTGGGGTCAAAATTGAGGTCAAGGGATCATATTTTAGAAAACCCTCTGTTCACTTTAGAGCTCACATTTTTGGCCCCAATATCATGAAGCTTAGTCAGAATATTGGCCTTCATCAAATCTTTGTCATGTTGTAAACTGGGTCAAGTGAGGTCAAAAATGAGGTTAATGGGTCAAATCTTGGAAAAACCTTGTGTGAACTCTAGAGACCACTTCCTTTACTCAAATGTCTTGAAACTTGGTCAGAATATTTGCCTCCGTGAAATCTCATTAAGTTCAAAAAATGGTTAAGTGGGACCAAAAATGAGGTCGATAGGTCAAATCAAGGAAAATCTAGAGGACATTTATTTGTTCTAACATGTTGTCAGGATCTTTGTCTTGAAATCTTAGAAGAGTTGGAAAGAAGATCAAAAACTAGAACCTTTTCAAATCTTTGGAAATTCTTCAGTACTTTAGAGGCAACATATTAGACTCAACTGTTTTGAAATGTAATTGGAATGATTGTCTTTTTGATATCTTGGACTTTTGTTGAGATAGTCATGAATTGCAAATAAGTAGTTTTGACACTTTGCCACATTTGTCAAATACTTGTAAATGCCTCATGTTAGTGCTTAAGGGCCAATGATCCCTTGTCTTAAAGCCCCGCGTAACATTTAGTTCCGAATTTTCGCAAAGATTTGAACATATTTATATAAATTCCGATTAATATCAGAATTTACTACTTCATCCCCGGATTTGTCAACTTTTCAATCGGAAAGTAATTAAACTAGATTTAATAAAATTAAAACCTATTTAAGACTATGAAAATCAAATACTGAAAGTGTCCCTAGCGCTTTTTCGGTATAGGGGTACCGTTTTATAAATGCAATGTTGGAAATTAAACAGAAGTATATAAAACTGACATTTAGCAAAACGGATCAATATACAAGGGCGCAAGCACATCTTATATATACTGAACAACAAAAATAACGCATCACTTGTAGATCCAACTTTTTCCATAATCTAGAGTTTGGAAAATTGACTATACCAAAATAAGCGTAAACTGATTATTGATCTGTCACAAAATTGATTACACCGAAGACACACGCATTGGAGAGTTACTGGTGACTACCTCCAAAATCAAAATTTTGAAATCAAAGTCAGTTTTCATTGCTCCGTAAAATTCAATAGCGCGTGTGTTAATGTGCAATATTGCTCTCAAATAATAATCGACGTGGATTTCTGAATTTTACCTAGATTAAATCCTAACATGGCTATCCAATTGCTCTTCATTCTGCCTTAATTTGACTCAAAACCTTGCGATTTTTCGTTCTTTTGTGAACTCTCATTGCAAGCTCGTTTCTGATATGCTTGAGTTTGAGACAAGTCTGGTCGGTGAAAGAGAAGGCATCGGTATAACTTAAAGAAGGTTTTCGTTATAAACAATGTTTTCTCATGCAGCAGATCGAATACATCGTACGAAACTCAAGTTTGTCGAGTAATACAGCTTATAAAGGTGGAAATGATAAACCGTGAAAACAAATATCAGATAAAGCCAAGTTTTCGAGTTTGGTGGTAGTGACAAAATGAATTTCGGCACGTCATTGCGCATAGACATATTAAACTGATTCATTTAAGCGATTAAAATCAAGGATACTGAGGGGTCATAACTCGACCATTGCCAGGTTAAAATGTCGATAATAACAACTACCGATGCCGGCCTTCAGTGCTGACTGGATGGGTAGGACGAATTGTACTACAATTTGTGTTATGACCAGAAACGTATCGTGGACTCATGGTGACAGTGAACAACAAAGATGAGGTATCTGGGCCATTTGTCGACTCCTTCAAAAGCAATAGCCATAGGGTGAATCCCTGTAAATAAGTCAATGTTATGGATTCATCTCATACCATTGTGGATTTAATTCGTGAACACCTCCTTAAAGTGAGACCAATGCCTATTCTTTCACCGACCAGAATCATTTCAAACTCGAGCTTATCGAAAACGAGTTTAAAAAGAAAGTAAAAAAAAAAGTTGCGAAAACCCAAGATTTTGAGTGAAATCGAGGCAAAATGAACATCGAATGCATATCCATTTTTGGATTTGCTCCTAGTGATAGTCGCCTTCACGCGCTTTCAACTCTTCAATGCGTATGACTACGGTGTCATTCCTTTTCTCACTAACTAATTAACTAACTAAATAAATAGATAAATAAATCAATAAATAAACAAATGAATAAATGTAGTTTTAGGCAAGTGATTATGAGTTTCGGTCCCTAAAGGCTAGGCACTCCAAGACTTTGGAGCATTGTTACATAATTAGACACAAATAATTTTCTGTCAACTATCTAAAATTTCAGTAAAGAACAATATTCTAGAATATTGTGGTTATCTTCTTTAATTCGTACACACTGAAATCAAGGGTCTACATCAGACATTCTGTTCAGAATATTGCATTTTGGAGTTAATAAAAGTAAACGAGAAAGGTGAGACGTAAAATAGACAACGTGTGCCATGGAATGACGAGAAAACAGCGCCCCATGGAACTAACAGAAACTTCATATTTAAGGCTGTGGGGGCATATGGAAGAAGAAGAAGAAGACACTCCACAACTTCAGAGCCAGGGAACATAATCGGAGCCAATCAACATAATCGGAACAAAACAATTTTCTTTGATCTATATCAATATGAAGAAAAGTACATTTGGTAAGATTATTGTGGTTGTTTTGTTAAACTCGTATACACTGAAAACAATTGTCTGCGTTATTAATTCTGTTCAGAATATTGCATTTTGAAGGTAAAAACCACGTGTTTTGATATTCCTGGCTCAAGACTGCTCCCAGAAGAAAACATTTTTAACAAAAACCAACGAGCGTTCTTACTTTTTTTGAGTAAGTTTACGTTGCAAAATGTATAACTGGTCGAATAGCATTCGACTTTTTCATGATTAATGAATTAAATATTAAATAAATGAGGAAAATCTGACCTCCTACCCCATTTTTCATTCAAAATATGAAATGTTTACATCTACATAATCGGAGCCCCACGTGGAGCGGAAGTTCCACACATGATTTTGAAAGCGGAGCCGGTGGCTCCGATTATGGACATCACCCCCCGTGATATAGAAATACTTTTCACTCTGTTTAGCACATTTCTTCGAAAGAATTAAATACTTAACGGAATCGTATTATAGTGTTTAAGACTTAAAAGTCTCTTTATTGAATAAATGTGCCAGTAATTGTTTACAAACTTATGTATGAAGGGCAATCTAAATACATAAACAACTAAGCAGATTATACTATTCTGTTGAGAAAAAAAGTTATACAGTCCACCACACCTTGGATATATGCACATCCAATGACCCCTCTTCGTGGACGTTTTCTTGTGTCATCAACTGAATTAATGGTGTTTGTTAATTTTGGAGGACTATAATACGCCTCATCTATAGCCGATCATGAAACGTGATTTGGCAAAATTTAGAAAGGGACCAAAAGTAATAAAACGATAAGTCTATTGAAATAAATGCTAAGAAAGAAGTATAGGATATAGTGCACTGTTCAATTAGATCTCAATAGTTAGCGTTACTTTTCTTAAATAAATGTACAGGTAAGTAGAAAGTCGCCGTTCAATCAGAGATTCGACATGGTAATCCATGACATGCCAGATCAAAATCTGCAAAGGATATTCGTTATACAACATGTGCACGAGTTTTACGATTTTCAAGGGTACTTATCACGTGGCCATTGCATATTTATGAAGGGGTAGTTTCTAGTCTGTACGCATGCGTGGTATAACATATAAACCTCGACGTTTAAATGAAATAATGATCAAAATAAACCTGGACTGGAAAATTAATGGAAAATAAACCTTCAAAAAATTTGAAAATCCAGCCTTCTGATTGGATGATAATGTAGGACAAAGACTAACTTTTGTAAGAACCCAAAATATTGAAAAGTATTATTGATATACAATGACCTGGCACGCATTAAATATTCCTTTTGATCCCTATTATAAGTCGGCAAATGTGTTTTAAACTCGCAAAGTTTAGATTTAAGAAAATGTATTATTAAACTCATGCATACGGAAGTTTAGCGCAGATGGTATGGATGTTGTTCCGTAACTGGGAGGTCATGGGTTCAAGCCGGATCATGACCAGTAACATATATATTTCTTTTTTAGGGCAACGCTGTTTTAAGTACCATTTTTTATACAACAGTGTTGCCTAAGGCTATCGGTATTCTGCAAGGAAATCTATCAGACTTTAATTCGATCCAAAATTTGATCATTGCAAAGTACTATCTATTCACCACTGTAAATTTAATTTGTGCGTTAAGAGGTCGTACTGGATACGCAATCAATTGTGTAGTTCTTTTAAGTAGTTCAAATTTTTGTCCAAGCTTAGTAAATCCTAAATGTTGTTTTCATTGAGGTATGAAACCAATACAAATTTTGGTTAGTGCAAACAACCAAAATTGAATTATATGAGAATGTAAAATATTAATTGCAACTGACAAAAAACTAGTGACAAAAGAATAATTAAAAAGGTTACTTTTGAAAAAAATGAATCAAATATCAATATATTAATTGATGATAAACAAATTAGATTAAAATATGTTTCCATGTCGGGTTTTGGACTCGATCCTACATCTTATTGCATTTGGGGGAGGCGTCTGTAACCAATGTTCTTCAGCGACTTCGTTAGTCTATGTGATATAATACAACGGTAAAACGAAATTTACGACTGCGGAAATACCCGAACACCGACGGAAGTTAATGAATGCCCGGTCATTTTTGATAAATGATAAAACTCGCCAAATTACGTCACGACTAAGCCACGCCCTGCCAATTGAATAAAAACGCAGAATACAAATATCTATACTGTTGCAGCTTACCCTTCATTGTAATGCATTTCGTCAATAAGTCGTCCTAGTGTTAAAATGTCGTACCCATTTACAATATTTTAGCACTAAAACGTCTTTAAATTAATGAAAGATTAAGACGCCGCAACATCCTTAAGCATTTTTCAAGAAATATACGGTTCACTGTGATACACAACATTAAAATTCATGCGAATCTTTGGTGCTACCATTGGAGACATCTATATACAAAACTTAAAATTCTTGCGAATCATTGGTATAGCCACAGACAAAACTTAGCGTCGTAATTACAGCTTTATTGAATCTATACGGGCGAATCTATAGAGACGATTTTCAAGTCATACATGAACTATTTGCTCTGAAGATGATCGCAGATGAGACTCGTGAATGCATATTATAGTGGCCACTTTTGGCCATGACTAACATATATAGTGCGGTTTTATTGACTTGAATCTGACCCCTGCTATTTAGATGAATTAAAATCTGATTATCCCTACTAACAAACGATATTGAATGTATCATACATTTTGTTAATTGATAAAATATGTCGGTGATTGTTATTTAAGCATTTTTTCCACAGAGGTTAAAGTCGGGTCAAATTAACCAGGCTATACCTATACCATACCAATTTAAATCAAAGCACTGAAAGACCTGATGGTGGACGTTTCTAATGGTATACTAGAGTGATTCTTCCATTTGTTGAGAAAAGAGAAATTTTTCACGATAAAATTACGTAGTATAAATTTAGATAAAACACTTTGTTTGTGAGTCATACAACGAGCCGTGCTCAAGAGGTAGAACGCCAGCTTCTTGACCAAGAGGTCCCGAGGTCGATTTCCGGAAGCCGCCATCGATTTTGGTTCTTTCATTGACCCGCAAATTGAGTGAGAATACTGGTGAATTTTCCAGGAAGCAGAATCGAAAGAGATTAATCTTACTTTTACGAGTTTGTTTCCCAATCGATGTAAAAATAGAATCAAACTATGAAATGTCTTAAATACAGCTTGGATAATTTGTAGTCAGGTGTTAATTCGGCCGTCTAGAAAAATCCTCAATACATCATTTATGAAGATATTGATTTAAAAGACCAGATCTAAGGAAAACCATCAACATATATATATATATGATTATTTAATACTAGTTTATTACACTTTGTGACATTAATAATTGACTTACAATTATCGCGAAAAAAGTATTGTTTTCAAGAAACTAGTGAAAATCTACATAAAATTCTACGGCATGACTGGAATATATAGTTAAATGTGACGTTAACTCAATTCAATCAATCAGCCTTGCGTTCAGGAAGACCAGACGGTGCAAACTGTTTGCAAATTATTCAACACTTTGCATGCAAGTGTATGTGCAAAGCGGGGTTTTATTCGCAAACAATTAGCCACGTTTTGTCACCCTGAACTAAGGGCTGACAAATCCCAATATGTTTCAAGAGATCACTTAACTGCTAACTTGTTTCTCATAGCAGGAATATGACACCTTACATAAAGAAAAAGACTGCCTTTTTAATTTACTTTGAATGCGAACATTCTTACAATCTGTCGCACAATTCTCGACTTTGATCTCCATATTGTATAAACGTAACAGATCTTGCAAAAAAAGAACCATCTAAGAAATTGAAAGAAAAGTTTAAATTTTTACCAGTCCGTCTGGGAAGTGCAGTCTGATATGGGCAGCACTGCAGGGGTCTGAAGACCACAGGTTTCTCTTTCAAAACTGATTTTATATAGAGGATATTGAATAAGTGGTCATGGAATACCGAATTTATCAATTCGGCTACACCGAGTTTTTATCTGTTTTAGATGACAAGTTTAATAAATTCTGTATATGAACACAAATTGTATATTCTATTCATAATATGACCCCAATGTTTGCGAAAAATCGTCAAAATTCTTAAAATTCACCATTTCAATTCTCCGCGAAACTTATAACGCTGTTTGAAACTGACGTCACAATATATACATTATGACGTCATTTTCGCGGTTACAAAATAGCTTTGCTGAGCTTATTTGCATAGTTATTCCACTAGTGTAATAACATCCGTGTAATATTAAATATACTTAACGGGATAATTTCACTCCCGCGACGCAGGTCATAATATAAAAATGCGTTTTATATAAGACCTTATCGAGAAATCGGATTGATGGAGCAATTATCTGCGCTAACGACATGTTAATTTCCCTCCAAATCAATCGCACGATGCTAAATAGAACAGGGCACCGTCGGAATCTTTTTCTAAGAGGGTCTAATCCAAAACGTGCTCGTCTTTTAATACGATGCTTTTGTATTTGTGGGTCAAACAGAATTTCGCGAAACTGGTTATAAGAAGGGTCACACTGGAACATTTCTGCCGGGTTTGGTTTTAACTGAGAGCCGAAGATGTTAAACGATTTCGAAGTCCAAAACATCTTAGCCATGCAACGTCCATATTTGGACGACAATCAAAACTTCACGAGTTTTGAGAGGGGTCACCTAAGGAACATTTCTGTCAAGTTTGGTAGAAATCTGCCCATTGGTTACAGAGGATATGTCTAAAGATTTTGGTGTAATAAAGGCCCTGTCCTGCTATGCCCTTATTTGGGGTAAATAAAAAAAATCACAAACAAGTATTAAGGTGGGTCACCCAAGGAACATTTCTGACAATTCTGGCTGACATTTGCTCGTTGGTAACCGAGTGGAAGATGTTAAAAGATATCAGGGTCAAAACCTGTACCGTCCTTTTGTCTTTCGGGCGAGACCCATTTGTCTTTCGGGCGAGACCTGAAACTGAGGTCCCGTGTTACAGTTATTTACACCGAGCGCCTTTAAGAACCATGGCGGATCTCGGCAGTGGTTTCGTCACATATCTTTTGGGATGTCCCTCATATGGGGGCATATGCACTATGGCGATGATAAATAAAATGGAAATACAAACTGCTCCGCCCTGCCATGTCCATTTTTGCGGGTCAATGATAAATTCGTCAACAAATTTTGAGAAAGATAACCCGTGGAACATTTCTACCGAGTTTGATTGAAATCCGACAATTGGTTACTAAGGAGAAGAAGTTTAAAGATTTCAGAGGCAAAATCTGCCACGCTCTGCCACGCCAAAATTTCGAGGTCTATATAAATTTCATGAAAAAAGTTTTGAGAAAGGTTACCAGAAGAACATTTCCGAAAACTTTGGTTGAAATACGTCCATTGTTAAGTGATTTTTAAATAATTTGTTGACGACACACGGCGGATCTTGAGAAACCCAAAAAGCTCTCTATTTACCGTCGTGCTCAGGTGAGCTTTTAGCTGTGTTCTAAGGGAAAAGTCGCTGAACCTTAACCTGCTGAATTCAAACTTTGTTTTCCATAAATTGTCATTTTTGGGACCAGTTCAACTACTGATAGTTTGCCCCTTTTTCAGCACCATGATTTAGTAAAAAGCAGGTGTTTTAGGCTAAGAAAATGAACCTAAGAACCTCGGACGTAAGTGTAGTAATTTTTGGTCTTTTTTCTGTAATACGGCTCTTGGTGGTACTTTGGTTTATACGCTTAAAGAATAGTATACTCCTTTAATGTTTTCCGATCGTCTGTGGAGATCATTTTGGCATGTTACTATTTGAAAGCAAAACGCAGTAAAACACTGCGTTTTGTTTTCAAATTATAATATGCCCAATTCTGAGGTGCGTTCGTTACAGCAAGAATCTTAAGATTCTTATTAAGATTTTTAAGATAAAGCGTTCGGTAGAGCGAGATTTTTAAGCCGCTTAATAAGAATCTTAAGATATCTCAATGAGGAAACGAAGATGGTTTTGTATTGGCTTAAAACGAGTAGTCATGACGACGTCGAATGTTTTCATTCAAATTATCGAAAATCGTTCATTATGACGTCTTAAAAATCTTATTAAGTGGAATTTTTCATCTTGCTCTGACGAACGCACCTCCGATCTTACTTTGAATTTATTTTTCGCATCGTCATCCTTAATTATGTTTGTGACGTCATATAAACCAACGTGCGATATGACGCGCTTTCATGGCTACGCCCTTATTATTCCCGAGGTCTTTTCCGTAGAATCGCCGAGGGTTCCCGATTGAGACTGCCATGTGTTGAAACTTTTCGCCTTATTGCTATTTCCGAAAAAAAGAATGATCAATGCACTTTATTAGTCTTTTAGTTTCGTTATGCAGCCTCCATTAAAATTCTGCTTTCTAAAATCTCTTTTTTAAAGTATTAATTTCATGGAGTTTCAAGACGGTCGATTCTCGCTCAACAGTTAACATAATATGTATGTTTTGTGTTCAGGAAAGTGCGAGGAGATGACATGGTATTTGAAGATACTGTGGGTGATGTTTAACGTCGTGAATACAGCTTCTATAATGGTATCAATCGGGTACTATGCTGCTCTGGAGCCGGGTCAGTATTAGCTGAACAAGAAAACCGCGTGCGGTTGTCTACGCTCGGCTGTAGGGAGCTGGATAGTAGGGAAGTCGATAAAGTGACAGAATTCGCACAAAATTTATCTAAGGTTATTCCCATCGATAGTATAGATTGTTATCTTGATAGTAAACATGTGTTCCAAGTTTCAACAGAATGATTTCAGTAGAATCAGAGATATCACAAAATATCAGTTTCGCACGTCGACGACTACGACACCAAGGCTTTAGCAAAACCTCGGTTTTTCTCCGAAATAATCAGAGCTTATAGGACCATGGCAATATAATAGTCTTAGCATTCGCGAGGTACGATTTGCCAAAGTAAGACATAAATTTGTTTCACAATCAGTTTTTACTTCTATTTTTGTTTTATAGGTGATTTGTGAGTTTAGACAAGCTTAATTAAATGACTCTAATCAATAACTCCTCTGGAATGGGGGTCCAGCTGATATTTTGTAATTTATAAAATGTAGATTTGCTTGCCCACCAATCGAACAATACTTTAATTTCAAGACTTTCCTAAGCTAAAAACCTTTTTGTAGTAATTCATACCCATTGGGCCTGTTTTACAAAACATCTCACGATATTTTTTTGCACAAGTCAATAATTAAGATTGCTTCTGCAGTAATAACAAAATATGGAATTCTGCCATGCATCATCTCATTAGAATCGGCTTCCAAAGACGATTCAAATGTGATACTGCAAGACAGAATCTAACAATGAATGAAAGTACCGGGTACGATTTATGAGTTTGACTTACGATTCAGTTTTTTCGTAAGAAGTTTATTAAAACCGGCCCCAGGTACCTCTCTCTAGATCCTTTCATATTTCATTCGATGTCGGTTCTTTCTGTTACAGCATTCACACACGGAAGTATCAACACACATCTATTAAACAGCGTACACACATTACTCAACATTCTATTCTGTGCCAAGCCGGTACAGATTCTACATTTTTACCAGCCCATGATATACGGACTTGCCTACATCCTGTTTACAGTAATATATCATCTGGCGGGGGCAGACCCCGTATACGAGCCCCTTGACTGGAGTGACCCGAGGGATACTGGAATAGGGGTCGCTATAGCTCTCCTGATTTGTCTTCCTATTGTACACACATTTGTTTTCGCTTTATACACAGTTCGAGTGTATGTTTCAAGTATGTGTTGTAATTCCAAAGTAGCACCGGCAAGGTTGGATAACTCACAACCGTCATCTACCTCATACCAAAAATATTAATTTTAACCATTTCTGCGTGCAGGATAAAATTATTTACGGAACGTTTTAGAAATACTTCACCTCTGTGCACGTTCAGTTATTTGCCAAGCGGGATACATTTTCTAAACTTTCACTACCGTTTTGCATCCTGAGCGCAGACAAGTTTTTTGTTAAGTTTTTCTAAGATTGACCTGATAGTAAATTTGACATATGGCAAAACATATCTTAAAATTTCAAAAGGTTTCGTCAGTATTGACCCAGCAATTAATTTATCATTCCAACTGAAAGTTTGAGTAAACTCTCATTTTACTACAAAAACCCCAAAACATTTTATAAATTCAGACACTGACAACCTATACCTTGGTATCTACATATACATATCTACATTTTTTTTTCAATCTGTATTTTGATGCTTTTGTAGTAAACAACTATAATATGTTTATCCAGCGTTAAGGATAAAATCATTTGGCAACCTTTACCCATTGTACCCAAGTCGATGGCTCAGTGTTAAATAATTGTAACTCCCTATATGTTTATAGGGAGTTACAACTGTTTCACGCTGAGCAATCGAAGTACAAAGTGGGAACTGATTTCCAAACTCTTTTTAATCCTGCATGAATGTTGAGAGTGTAATCTATCCTCGCTATACATAAGATTAAGATGGAAATCAGTTGCTCAATAAATGCACATCAGGGTTCACGCTTATCTTTTCTTCTTTCTCAACTGAGAATTTAATCAAACTTTGAATAACAATAAATGTTTCATTTAGAATTTAACTGTACTTTAAATGTTATTAGCAACAATCAATCTATATAAAAGTTTATTTTTAGGCATTTACACTATCATGTACGCAAAAATAAGTTATTTATCCCAAGTTTAACTTTGAGTTTAAATTCTCAGGTTAAGTAAGTAGAAATCTCTATAAACTTTGGTTCTCATTAGTTCCACTTTTGCTTTATAAATCCTTCTATCATTTCTATTTTATACACCTGGTTTTTTATTCATCATGCACTGAAGCATCTATTGACTTGATTTTACTTGCCAGATAACATGAAATTATCAGGTAAACCAAAAGAAAGTTGCTTATTTATGATTGTGAACAGAACCACTATCAGCTGCCCTGCATTCAGTATCACCAAATGGTGCAAACAGTTTTCCAATTGAACCCTGCTTTGCACATGTGCTTGTGTGCGAAGCAGGGTTCAATTGGAAAACTGTTTGCAACACTTGGTGATACTAAAGGCAGGGCTGGATTTTTTTATCCTTTAGTGTCCTAACTTTTTGAGCCATGAAAAATATCTTCATGATAAAAATAATAATATATAAATGTCTTTTAGAAATATCTATGTTATCTGGACTCAGGTGCGAGAAAATATCATGACTCGGCAAAGCCCCTGTGTGATAAACTCTCCAAGCCTTGAACAGATAGCATATTTAACATATTATACTCTATACACCTTACAAGATCTGGTAGTTGTACAACCTAATTGGTGATCAATGTGACCAGAAATCATAAAAGGTTGCTTTTCCAGGAGCAGTGACCTTGTGCTTTTGTGAAATAGGCCAACTGTGAATTGGATCACATTAATTATCTTAAATGTTTGTGCTTTTACGTCCAACAAATGTAGGCATATTGTTCATGTAAATATTTGAGAGATAGTTTGATATTTTGGAGTCCTAGAGCTAAAAGGTCATGAGTGCTTTTATGGGCACTGGCAAGCTTCAGCAAAGTGAGGTGTTTGTGTTATTTGTTTCTTTCCTTTAATTGATTTTCTTGAATTCCCATGTTCAATCAGTCAAACAGTTTGCACCATTTTGTCATTCAGAACGCAGGACTAAATTACCCCCTTTCATCTTTTTTATTTCTTTTTTAAGCCAAGTCTAAATTAAAAGCAATTAAAGATAGCAATTAGAAATGGTTGTGTTCTGAAGAGAAATCATACTGCATGGCAGAAAATATACTGGGAAAGGGAAAAATTGCTTGTGACAGACAGTTTGTTCTTTTTCCTTAAACATTTTCCAAAAACAAGAGGACCAAGATGGTCCTAGATCGCTCACCTGAGTCTCTTTGACCCCTGGGACATCACATTAATTAGATAGGCAGATGTCAAAAAGAAGATAATTGCCTAAGATCAATACCATGGAATGTTTTCAGCGAAGAACAAGACAGATATGCCTTTTTGCTCTTTGATTCTATGAAAAAAAGGGATGCACACGGGTGGACCCCAAAAGTGACCCCAGGGTCTTGATATGAACAAACTTGGAAGAGGTCCATTAGATGATGCTACATTCTAAATATGAAAGCTGTCTGCCTTCTGGTTTAAGAGAAGAAAATTTTTGAAGGTTTTCCCATTTTCACCTATCGTGCTCAGATGAGCTGAAAGGGATGCGCCCGGGTGGAGCCCAAATATGACCCAAGGGTCTTGATATGAACAAACTTGGTAGGGGCCCACAAGATGATACTACATACCAAAAATGAAGCAGTGTGCCCTCTGGTTTCGATTAAAGAAGATTTTAAAAGATTTTCGCTCTTTGATTCAATGTAAAAAGGGTTGCGCCCGGGTGGAGCCCAAATATGACCCCAGGGTCTTGATATGAACAAACTTGGTAGAAGTCCACTAGATGATGCTACACACCAAATATGAAAGCTGTCTGCCTTCTGGTTTCATAGAAGAAGATTTTTGAAGATTTTCATTTTTTTACCCTTTGTGCTCATAAGAGATAAAGGGATGCACCCGCGCAAAGCCCAAATATGACCCAAGGGTCTTGATAAAACAAACTTGGTAGGGGCCCACAAGATGATACTACATACCAAAAATGAAGCAGTGTGCCCTCTGGTTTCCATTAAAGAAGATTTTAAAAGATTTTCGCTCTTTGATTCAATGTAAAAAGGGTTGCGCCCGGGTGGAGCCCAAATATGACCCCAGGGTCTTGATATGAACAAACTTGGTAGAAGTCCACTAGATGATGCTACACACCAAATATGAAAGCTGTCTGCCTTCTGGTTTCATAGAAGAAGATTTTTGAAGATTTTCATTTTTTTACCCTTTGTGCTCATAAGAGATAAAGGGATGCACCCGCGCAAAGCCCAAATATGACCCAAGGGTCTTGATAAAACAAACTTGGTAGGGGCCCACAAGATGATACTACATACCAAAAATGAAGCAGTGTGCCCTCTGGTTTCGATTAAAGAAGATTTTAAAAGATTTTCGCTCTTTGATTCAATGTAAAAAGGGTTGCGCCCGGGTGGAGCCCAAATATGACCCCAGGGTCTTGATATGAACAAACTTGGTAGAAGTCCACTAGATGATGCTACACACCAAATATGAAAGCTGTCTGCCTTCTGGTTTCATAGAAGAAGATTTTTGAAGATTTTCATTTTTTTACCCTTTGTGCTCATAAGAGATAAAGGGATGCACCCGCACAAAGCCCAAATATGACCCAAGGGTCTTGATAAAACAAACTTGGAAGAGGCCCACTAGGTGATGCTACACACCAAATAATAAAGCTGTCTGCCATCTGGTTACAGAGGAGAAGATTTTTAAAGAATTTTGCTCTTTGATTCTATGTAAAAAAGGGTTGGGCCCGGGCAAAGCCCAAACATGACCCAAGGGTCTTGATATGAACAAACTTGGTAGAGGTACACTAGATGATGCTACATACCAAATATGACAGCTGTCTGCCTTCTGGTTTCGGAGAAGAAGATTTTTGAAGATTTTCATTTTTTACCCTTTGTGCTCACAAGAGATAAAGGGATGCACCCGTGCAAAGCCCAAATATGACCCATGGGTCTTGTTATGAACAAAGTTGGTAGAGGCCCACTAGGTGATGCTACACACCAAATATTTAAGCTGTCTGCCATCTGGTTACAGAGAAGAAGATTTCTAAAGATTTTCGCTCTTTGATTCTATGTAAAAAGGGTTGGGCCCGGACAAAGCCCAAATATGACCCCAGGGTCTTGATATGAACAAACTTGGTAGAGGTCCGCTAGATGATGCTACATACTAAATATGAAAGCTGTCTGCCTTCTGGTTTCGGAGAAGAAGATTTTTAAAGATTTTCATATTTTCACCCTTTTTGTTAAGGGTAAAGGGAAAGTTAAGGGTGGATTTCATTTATTTGAACAATTTTGGTAGGGCTTGACCCAAGGAACATCCCTGCCAAGTTTCATCAAGATTGGCCCACTGGTTTAGGAGGAGAAGATGTTTAAAGAAATTGTGGACGACGCACGACGCACGACGGACGACTGACGACGGACATTCTACGATCCCAATAGCTCACCTTGAACACTTCGTGCTCAGGTGAGCTAAAAACAATAAAAACCTAACATATAATCCCAACACCATACAGGACTTATCACAATAAGCAAACTTCATTTTTTTTAACTAAATTATTTCCTTTTGACTATTAAAAAGGGACCATCTGGGTAATGCGCAAAATGTCAACCCTAGTCAAACTGTGCAGACTGACAAGGGTGGAAATTTTGACACTGTTTTTCTGAATTTAGAATAATCAATCTACCTTTCCGAGAAAGAATTTTAAAATGTGACCTCTTATTGGCCTGTACTAAAACCAATCTCATTTTCAAATTTTCACTTTACAGAGTTCCCATATTATCCCTTTTTGTGGCAGGTCATGAATTCAAATCCATAACAGAAGATAAATCCTCTCTATTTCTCCAGTAGGATTGAAAAGGCCATTGCTATTATGATAATGTTAAATTTTGACAAATGACAAATGTATATCTTTTTGATACCACAAATTATTATAATTAAAATAGCTTTGTGTGGTAATGGTGCAAAAAAATCGACCATGTGCATGCTGTTTCCAACAATTACAATGAGCATCCTGAACATTCATACATTAAATGTAATCTGTCTGGCAAAAAGGAGCAATCTAATAAGCGCATTCAATGTCAACTCTAGTCAGACTGCGAGGACTATGCAGGCTGACTAGGGTTGAAACTTTCTGAATCTAAAACGATCATTCTACATTCCTGAAAAGGACTTTTGAAATACATCTTCCGGTTGACCTCTGTTGGAAACAAACACATTTTCAGATATTCATTCTAGGCAGTCCCCATATGGCTATTTATTGTACGATGGGTCACAGATTAAAATTGTTCACCAATCAATTTCAGAAATTTTGAGTCAGAAGCCATCTCTAGGTTGTATAGTAAATGGTATGATAAAACTATGCAAATGCAGAAATAAACTGAGTTTTTGATATACCGGTAGACACAGGTTACATGGTTGGAAATGTCATGCAATGGCACGTAAAATAATTAATAATTTGATTATGTCTATGTATGTTTCTTTCATTTATATATTTTCTTTCGTTTGAATAAATTTCCATGTCTCAGTGAAACACTTTTGTAAGTGCCTATATATTCATTGGCACTTACAATAGTGTTGTGCTGACCATATGGTATGGGGTTGGAATTAAAACAATCTTGTTCAGATGACTCCATTTTCAATAAATGATTAAATTTATCAATCCAGGAATAAGTTTCTTTTGTTGTTTGTATACCGATGGCTCAGCATGAAACAGTTGTAACTGCCTATATGCTTAATTTCACTCTGAGCCATTAATATGTGTATTTTGGGTGGTTTCCTTGTGTGCATATTTTTTCAGTGCAAAATTGAGACCAGAAATTTTCTGTAAAAATTTCATCTAATACCAAATATAATTCGAAAGGTCAGAGCAAAACTAATATAGTAAGTGCCTTTATAAATAATATATAGCCACTAACACTAGTTTTGCACTGACCCCTTGAATTGTGGAAGTATTGTTTACAAGATGTGATATATGAATGTACATAAAGTTAAAACATCGTGAAATTGACACTCATTACGATCAAAATGATTTTTAATCATTCACTCAGCGCTCAATTCATTCAAACACTCACCCAAACCGATCAAAAACACTCAAAATCAATGGAAAACATTTAAAAATCATTCAAATCTTTCAACAATAAATTCAAATCAATCTATTTATTCTACGATTTTATTAGCTGGTGTGTACTTACAAGTGTCTGATTAGTCCATGAAGACATACAAATAGCAAAGTGTGTTTATCTTATTAAAGGGAGGTAATTAATATAGCTAATTTTGTTAATCTTGAACAAAATTAGCAATATTGGAATACCTCCCTTTCATTTCACTCAAAACTTGCTCCACACACTCATTCAATTTCATTTCAAAAATCATTCCAAAATCATTCACCTTGTTAATTTCACGATGTTGTTAACTGTACACACTTCCAAACACATAGATCAAAGGACAGATGGAAAAGATGATACCAATACAGATCTACATCCACCTTTTCAATAAACACCCACCTTCAGCAGCATGTAAAAATCATGATCACTTTTTGAAAACTTGCATTGTTGAAACTCATTAAAATCTTCGTGACATGATAATTCTTATGAGCAATACTATCACAAAGCTTAATCTGGAGCATTGTCAAAAAAGAAAATTTTCCCAGAACCCAGTATAACATAAGGAAGCCAGGTCTAGCATTAAACAGTTATAACTGCCTGAAGACATATAGTTTGTTAACAACTGTTTCACAGTTAGCCATCTGTTTATCGGTGGCTCCCGTAACAGATCCTCTTTATTACTTGATCTTCTGTATAAATTTTTATTCATAATTTAAAACTGTTTTATAGTGTAATTCACTACTCATCACATGATTGGGCAAAAATATGAATGTTTCATCCATGCCCACCTAGCTACAAATGCTTGGGAAAATGACGTCAGATTGTTGCACATGTAATAAAGGTGCGTGGTGTCCGTGGTCTAGAGGTAGAGCGTCGGCCTCTTGACCCAAAGGTCCTGAGTTTGTTTCCAAGAGCGGCTATCGATCTTGGTTCTTTCATTGGCCCACACATTCAGCGGGAGTACTGGTGAATTTTCCAGGAAGCATAATCGAGAGGGATTAATCTAAGTTGTAAGAACTTGTTTCCCAATCGATGTGAAATAAGTAGGTTTAAACCAATAAAGGTGCAAAGTGACATGCTTTTAGGGACTATATCCAAAAATCAACATTTTTTCTCTCTATGTCCTTTTTTTTAAAAATTTATTTAAATATGATTGATCATTTAATAAAACAATTACTTTTTGGGGCCTTTTGCCTGTTACAGAAAATCTATTGCCCTCTGTGTTTAGGATGACATTTTGAATTGTTGTGGTGTCCATATTCTAGAGGTAAGGCATCGGTCTCTTGACCCAAAGGTCCTGAGTTCGAATCCCAGGAGCAGCTTTCGATCTTAGTTCTTTCATTGGCCCACACATACGGCGTGAGTACTGGTGACTTTTCCAGGAAGCAGAATCGAGAGGGATTAACCTAGGTTGTAAGAATTTGTTTCCCAATCGATGTAAAACAAATAGGTTTAAACAAATTGTTGCATCAGGCAACAAGTTCAGAACATCATCCCCTCCACCTCAGGGCAACAGTTTTCACAGTTACACACAAAAAATAACCCTATAATGTTACACTGACTCGTCCCATTTTCTGCCAGTGTAAATTTAGCTAATAAGGAGATGAAATAAATTCTCTTTGACAATCAAAACTAAGAAATACATTATTTTTGACAGTAAATCACCCTGTCTTGTCAGCCTTTCTTGATTTATACTGTTTTATCACAAACTGAATTAGTTCTGTCTCTTTAAAATATATCACAGCTAGAGTCATTATACCACAAACTGCACCAATAGCAATGTGGAACAGACAGAACATTATTCCTTTATCACAGCAAAATACTCTCTGAAAGATAAAACAAACGAACCAATTGAGAGATATCATTGACAAGTTTTCCCATTTTGTGTTCACCATTATTCTAGGCATGGTGTTAGAAGGAATATACATCTATATAGCTATAGAAACTTACAATATGTTTACACTGACCCATTGACATGCGAATACATTATCAAATGTGGTTGAAACAAACTTTTGTAAGTGCCTATATGTTATAGGCACTTACAAAAGTTTTGTGCTAGCCCCTGTAATTACTGATATCATATTCTTGAGACAAAAGACCATCTTATGAAGCATTGCAAAAAGAAAACACACATCATATTTTCCAATTTATGTGGTGAAATGAAAAATTGGTGAATCACACATTTTAGACCTCATTGTTCATCTTTTCTAGCATATAGTATATTGCTTTTTTCCAGGTCCTTTGATAGGACAATTGTGTTATCACTTTTTCTTACATAAAAAAGAAGAAAATGTTTCATTAATGAATAACAGTTCTATAGAACCATGGCAATATGCTAAATTGAGGACTCAGAATGATTCTTAGCATGTTACATGTTTAAAGCTGAAATTCCTTCATTTCAACCTTTATCATGCTTTGTTCAAATTTTGTTCCAGAAAAATTCCTATCAGCCAGTTAAGTTAAAATTTTCTTCATAATTATTACATAGAATGTGGTCAGTGTATGCTAAGATCAGGCCACATGTCTGTGCAGGTTACTTTTGTCTATAGTATTGCAAAAGCTCTGTCTATAGTTGGAACATGCCGTGTACAGCAAGATAAGTTTTAAGCATGAAACATAGTCTATTAAATAATCTCCCATACCTCATGATTTTTTTAAAAATATAATTATAAAAATCAGTTAGAGTACAATAGTTACAGTAATATCTCATTAAAATCTCACTCATTTATGAGTTCTAATACATTGTAATATGCAGATTTTATTACTTTATTGAAGTTAATAGCAAGGCTTAAAGGTGACTTTGTGTAAGGGTTTGGAGTCCCTGTTTGAATAGTAGACCTTTTCATTATATCTATCCTCAGGTTTTTTGTAAATATTGAAATATTCTGCGGCTAAGGCTTCACAGGGTATCTTGTGATTAATCAATTGGAGACTGTTTAAAATTGTTTTCATTTCTTTAAGAAGCTTATCCAAAGAGGGTCCTAGAGACTTAAATCAGTTACAGTTGAGTCCTTGATTCTTTTTTGTGAGTCTGAGACTCCCTAAACAGGATTCCCTTTAAACCCTAGTGTATGTGTATATTTTGCATTCTGTAACAACTTCAAAGCTGTAGAATAGCTGAAATATTCTACAAACTATAAAGCCAAACAAATAAAACACTTACCATAGAAATAGTTGTTACTAAAAATGATGATAACAAAGTAACTGCAACAAATCTAGATGGTATTATGCCTTTTAATGGGTGGAAAGAACTACCTTTGAAGTAATTCTGGATAAAATACACACTGTAATAAAGGGAAAAGAACTGAATAAGATTTTTATTTTGATGTTGTTAGGGTGTAACAAATACAATTTCTTTGGAGTATCTTTGATATTTTAAAAATATCCATGGGGCAACTAACTTCCAAAGATATACCACATAAGCACTTAGTATTTAAACTGTTTTAGAAATCACTTATAGGATTAGTTGATGCTGCCTCCATCATTTGACCTTTGTCATAGCAAACCAATCAGATACATTGTATTAAAATTTGATTTGTCTGCACAGTATGTGATCATCGACAGAAACAAACGGCAATATGTAGGGGGCTACCTAAAGCTTATTTAGTTGCCCTTCCACAAAAAAGTTTTAAAACAAAACATCAGAAAACTAGAACTGTCACAGAGCGGACTTATACCCCCCACAAGCACTTTGTCAGAACGCAAGTGCTATTAGTGCAGGATGTGTTTGTAACAAATATTGAGGTCATATGCAGCATTTGCATAAATTACATGATTCTAGGTCGTTTAGTTGTTGAGTGAGAGTCCGGAAACAAAAATTGAACAAAGGCTGACTGTGACCTTGACCTTTGACCTATATGACCCCAAAACAATAGGGCACTTCCTTGTATCATAAGCAACATTTGCATAATGTTTCATGATTGTTGGTCACTTGGTTCTTGAGTTAGAGTTCGGAAACGAAAATTTAACAAAGGCTGACTGTGACCTTGACCTTTGACCTATGTGACCCAAAAACAATAGACACTTCCTTGGGTCATACGCAACATTTGTATAAAGTTTCATGATTGTAGGTCAATTGGTTCTTGAGTTAGAGTCCGGAAACAAAAAGGTCTACAGATGGACGGACGGATGGACAGACAGACAGACATGGTGAAACCAATATACCCCCCTCTACTTCGTAGGTGGGGGGTATAATGATGAAGTGCAACTGAAGACCTGTATACGCATTCACAATTTTCTTTAGGAGTCACCATGATTCACAACGATTCACCAAGATTTCTCATGGTAAGAAAAATCAGGATGGATTGGGATGAATTGTGGCTGTAAGTAGAAATCTTCAGTGTCACTATGTTTCAAGTAAGAATTCCACAATATAAGTACGGTGTCGGTAATATATTGCTACAAATAAATGATGATTCATGACTGCAACGCTACAGTCAATCAGAATTGACCACAAGACACAATGAATGCTTACGGTGCTTGGACCGTTCAATATGGTACGATTCAATCATGGAGCTCCGTAGAAACCGTGGATGATTCGTAGGACAACCATACACAATTCGTGGTGAATTTTGACAATTTGTAATTTCAAAGATTCCACATCTGGCTAAAATCTCTCACAAAAAGCCACGAATATAGCTACGGTGTCAGTACAAATAAGCATGATTCCAGCATGGTTACGCTACGAATTAGGCCAAGCCCAATAACCAGCATGATTCACCACAAATGTTTTAAACAGTTTAAAACTTCCGTAGCACTACCGTAGAGTTTCCCAAATCACACTTCATCAAGAGTCACCATGATTCTACTACCACAGTACAAAACGATTTTACAAATCATGGGGAATCATAGCGGCAAGGTAGCCAAAACTCATGAATGTGTAAACAGGTCTTGAGCTAGAAACAGAGGGGGTTATTTCCGACTTTAAATTGAATATTAATACTTTGAACAAATATTGTATTGCTGGTACTCATTGGAATTGTCTTGTCAAGATGATTCACTAAGTACCCACAGTATAGGGTTTCACTGAGAAAAAGCATTTCTATAGTGGCATTATCCCCTCTTATCTTGGCCTCTGGTGCAACAGTCATTTTATTATAAATGAGTGTTTTGATAGGTCAATGTTTTTTACATTAACATTAGCAATCTACATGTACTAATTGAAGTTATCATCTGGGCAAGTAAATTGAAATGCTACATTTGACCTTTAACTGTTGCCCTGAACTATGTGTAAATAAACTGATTCATATTTCTTGCAGAAGAATACTGATACTGAACCTGTACATAAAAATCTTACCTATGAATAATTCTTGCCATCATATTTAAACAATTAGCCAGGATAAATCCAACACTTCCAAATATATGAGTAAAAACCAGCGAGGAACCAAGAAATAAACCTGAGAATATCAACATCTTGTAATTGTACCTGTATAATAGATAGAGGATACAGTTAAAAACATGGGGAAAACTCTCTATGATCAAATCCATTCAATATCTCTCACTTAGCCTTTCTAGCATCCATTCAAAATACTCACTCAAGTCAATCAAAAATGCTCTAGAATCTTTAGAAACTAGAAAGCCATGAATGGCTTGAGTCGCTCCACAGGCTTGAAATTCTTGTAAAAGCAAATAAATGTTTTGACTTGATTTTTAGATATTTGGGGTTCTACTGATGTTGAAAATGATTTTCAAAGTTTGAACTATATAACAGATAGGGAAATGACCTCTGCTCTTAAAAGACATATTTTTCATCAAATCAAAATGATTTTTGGCTGCATGATAATGGGTCACCCAAAGATCATACCAAAATTTTTTTATTGATATCCATCAGTTACATTCTGAGAAAATGATTTTCATAGTTTCCACTATTTAACTTGTTGAGAAATGACCTACACCCATTAAATACATATTTTCCATCTGATCACCATGATTTTTTGTAGACTGATAAAAGGTCACCAAAGGTTCATTGATGTAAAATTTAATTGGTATCCATTGATTAGAATCTGAGAAAACTCACTTTTTACCATATTTGGAAATTAGCCACACCCCTTAAATCCATGTTTTTCATTGGATCAAATTTTCTTGAACAACTTTGAAAGAGGGTCACCCAAAGATCATTCCTGTGAAGTTTGGTTGAAATCCATCCAGTAGGTTCTGAGAAGATTTTTAAGGAAAAGTTTACGACCAGACGCACACACGGACGGACAGACGCACAACGGACACAACGCCATGACAATAGCCCCAGCGGCTTTCAGCCAGTGGAGCTAAAAATCGTTCATCAATCAAATTATTCTACAATTTCACTGGCTGTTGGGGATTTTCCTAAGCTCGCTTTATAACAACTCTATTCTATACTCGGTTAAGATCGGCTTTTTCAATAAAATCTCATGATCCTATACATTTCTCAATAAGCTCAAGTAAAAGCTATATTTTGATGAAAAGCAGAGGTTTTGTTGTTCATGAAATGATACATGTATATTTTTTTATTTAATTATTCTATTTCTTTTTAATGCAAAATTTTCATGAAATGAAACAATTTAGGACAAAGTCTCTTACAGGATGTTATTGCATGTGATTAAAAGACAACATTATGCCATTGTTTGTTAAAGGGCTCATTTAGTTAATGTCAAATAGCCGGACAAAAACAAAAGCAGGGCATCAATCAACACAGGAGTATAAAACTGTTACTGTCATTCATTTCTGTGAAGTATTATTCATCGTCAGCTACACATGTTAGTGCAAGTGCTATCTCTTGAGAATTTCTAATTAACATTTACACATCTTTTAGTAATATTATCAAGATAATGTTTAGTTATCATATGTTGCACTATCAAAGACTTGTTTGAGCTGCTGATGTTTTCCACAGGCCTGAATCTACTGATATGATTAAACATAAATTTGAGTAAATAAATGAATGAATGTTTATTTCAAGTAAAGTAGTATTTTTAAGAGTCACAGTCATGTTGATATATATCCGAAATGAAAAATTCATGATTGATGAATACATACATATGTGAATAAAAAATCAATCACAATACTTTTGTTCAATCTGATATTGGGTCACCCAAGAATCATTCAAATGAAATTTGGTTGATATCCATCAATTAGATTCTGAGAACATGTTTTTCAAAGTTTCCACTTTATAAAATATAGAGAAATAACTTCCGCCCAGTAAAGAGATATAATTCATCCGATCAAAATAACTTTTTTTAGATTGATAAAAGGTCACTCAAGGAACATTCCAGTGAAATATGGTTGATATCTATCTGTTCGATTCTGAGAAAAGTAACATAACGCAGTATATGGGAATTAGCCATGCCCATCAAAGTCTTGTTTGTGATTGGATCAAAAATTCTTGAACACTTTAAAAGAGGGTCCCCCAAGAATCATTCCTGTAAAGTTTGTTTAAAATTCATTCAGTAGTTTCTAAGAAGTTTTTTCAAGAAAAGTTTAGGACAGACTGACTGGATGCACGACAGACATAGCAAAACAACAATAGCCCCTGTGGTCTTTCGGTCAGTGGAGCTAAAAACGATTGCAAAAACAATTAAGAAATTGCAGCCTGATTTTTATGAGAACTTGTGTGTAAATGAGGGTCCCATATCTTAAAGTTGTCATCCTGAACACAATGTGGGTTTCCTTTAAAAGGAGCGAGGGCATGAGAAACAGAAATACCATTTTGATTCATACAAAAAGCAAAGTTAGAAATTACAATTTTTTTCTGCAAGAGCCTTACAAGTTGATGTCAAACTCTCATATACACACATAACAATATGGAGATAACAATAAGAAGCATTAAAATTGATTTGTGACCCGTCACACAAAAAGGAACCATCTGGGAATTCTGTAAAATGAATTATTGAAAAAGAGATTTGATCCAGCCTAGGTCAACGAGAAGTGGCATTTCAAAAATTCTTTCACTGGAAGGTAAAATGATCAATACCCTGCAAAAAGTTTTGACCCTAGTCAGTCTTCGCAGTCTAATAAGGTTCTACACTTTACGCACTATCCAGATGGTCCCTTTTCGCGTGACGGGTCATATTTGTCTGGTAAAGAGCCTACCAACCTGTCCACTTCTTCTTTACTCATTATAGCAAACACAAAACATTCTGTAGTACCATTAACTGCTATAACTAACACATACAAACAGTACCATCGTAACAGATTTGGACCTACAAAAGAATGGTATGGATGAAAATTTAATTAATTCTTTCACATTTTTACCCTATAGTGTTACAAGTTTGTTAATATGCCTAAGAAGCCCTTTCTAAATATATGGATTTTAAAAATCCTAAGAAAATGCATATGAGGCCGGCAAATTGTGTGGTGTCCGTGGTCTAGAGTTAGAGCATCTGCCTCTTGACCTAAAGGTCCTGAGTTCGATTCCCAGGAGCAGCTATCGAGCTTGATTCTTTCATAGGCCCACACATTTGGTGCGAGTACTAGTGAATTTTCCAGAAAGCAGAATTGAGAGGGATTAATAGAAGTTGTAAGAACTTGTTTCCCAATCGATGTAAAATAAATAGGTTTAAACCAAATTGAAGTATAGTGGTTCTAAAGTTCTATAGATGTGTCAAATCTTGTTTTGTCAGGTAACTAGGACAAACTTTTTTGTACAAGTGCCTTTATTGTCTTTTAACAAGAGTTGTCCGCGGACAACGTAGCTCGCCCAAACAGCTGCTTGTCACAAACAGCGCTTGACCGATGACCAAAGTTCAAAGTGGTTTCTTTCAATGTTAAAGTCCATGATCTAATATATATCTGTTTGAGTAGTATTTAAGAAATATAAAAACTTTTTTGTTTTAATTGCATGTATAAGGTTAGGGTAAAGTGAAAGCCTACAAGCAGATGAGGTTACCAATGGAATTTCTTTGTATCAAACATGAAGTTTTTCTTTAAAATTTTTCTAAGTCCACAAAAGGTCAAGATCAAGGTCAAATTGTGAAGGACCTTGGTCTCTGTAGAAGCCTATCACCTAGTGAGTATGTGTATGAAGTAATAATGTCCCTGAGTAAAGCATTTAGAAAATATAAGCAAGGTTGAATTTTTGGTTAAAGTTTTTCAGTTTAAGTTTTTCCAAGTCCATAAAAGGTCAAGGTCAAATTGTCAAGGCCCTTGGTTTCTGGTGAAAGCCTTTCATCTGGTGACTATGTATATGAAGTAATGATGTCCCTAGGTTAAAGCATTCAGAAAATATACCGGTAAGCAAGGTCATATTATCAAGGACCTTGATCTCTCACAAAAGTCTATCACCTACCACCTAATGAGTATGTATATGAAGTAATGATGTCCCTAGGTTAAAGCATTCAGAAAATATAAGCAAGGTTAAGGTTTTTGGTTAAAGTTTTCAGTTAAAGTTTTTCTAAGTCCACAAATGGTAAAGGTCAAGGTCAAATTGTGAAGGACCTTGGTCTCTGGTGAAGGCCTATCACCTGGTGAGTATATATATGAAGCTATGATGTCCCTAGGTTAGAGCATTAAAAAAATATAAGCAAGGTTAAAGTTTTTTGGTTAAAGTTTTTCTAAGTCCACAAAGGGTCAAGGTCAAATTGTCAAGGACCTTTGTCTATAGTGAAAGCCTATCACCTAATGAGTGTGCATATGAAGTAATGATGACTCTAGTTTAAAGCTTACAGAAAATATAAGCAAGGTTAAAGTTTTTTTGGTTAAAGTTTTTGGTTAAAGTTTTTGGTTAAAGTTTTTTTGAAAGGGTCAAGGTCACAAAGGTCTAAAGGTCATTTCAACATGGATGTTGAACTCAAATGAAAGCCTATGCCCTAATGAGTGTTTCTGTAAAAAATAAAGTCTCTAGGATAAATATTGATAGAAATAGAAAACTTTAACCTAATGCGGACGCCGACACTGACGCTGACGCCGACATCCGAGGGTATGACAATAGCTCTTCCGAGACTTTCGTCCCGGGCGAGCTTAAAAAAGGGTCATAGATAGTAAGCTGTAATTTAAGAAAGGCTAGGAAAGAAAGTATGGCTCACACAGTTTATGGAAGAGGAAATAGAGGGATTTTTTCAATAATATTTTTAGGTGAAAAACATTGAATTAAATGTTTAAAGATCTATGAGGGAATGCACTCACCCAAAGCTTTCCTTTTAGAATAGTGGAATGAAAAATTGTCTCTAAAACATTTTATCTTCCAGAAATAAAACAAGTGTTACCTCTTTACTGTTTCTTTCGTAAAAAAAACAAATATGCATTTCATTATTCAAGTGTATGAATAATTTCAAAAGTTGTTAATGTATTTTAGTACTTTTCAAGAGTTAATAGCCATTCTCTGTAAGCACTTACACTTTTTTGGCACGCATAAGAACAGATTTTGTTCACACTGGCACAAGTTGAACCCCATATAAGATCATTACAAAATATATCACTCATTCGGAAATGGGTGCTATGTTGCCATAGAAACAGGCCATAGAAAGTCAGAATTTTGCAAAAATGCCAAATTTCAGATCCAAATTTCAGATTTTTGCAGCATATATGGGGAAAAAAATTGTTTAAAGCAAATAGATTAGGTGTTCTAGTTATCAAAACATTAAAAATCCCATGGGGTACATACCCTAAATTTTTCACAATTCTCGATTGAAAATTGCATACTCTTAAAAATGGCAATAATATACATGAACTATCCCTGTTTTCAGGAGGTTACAATAATTCAATGCAAAAGATTTTACAGTACATGTCCATATTGATTGAGAGATAAATTAATAAATATTCCTTTAATAATCAGAATATATTGTTTTCATGTGGTGTAATTTTAGAATTATAGTTTGAAAAAATGGTGTAATTTCTTAAATTTAGTCTTGTAGTCTATTTTAGAGTTACTTCCCTTTGATCCCATAGCAACAATCCAAAATGGCGGATAGAAATAACAGTGCAGTCAATATTTCGCAATTATTAATGCATTCTGTTAACAATTTAGCTAATTTAAAAATTTAAACTTATTATTGTTATAAATTTTAAAAAAAAAATAGCTATTTTAAGCTGAAACTACAAGAAAAGGGACATTCCTTGATTTTGTTGTTTTACATACATTCAAAATTAAATAAGGAAAGAATTGGGTACCATAAAAAATTTGTCAATCACATGCAGCATGAAAAAGCTCACTGTGTTAATTCAAGACATTTACAAGGCTCAAACCATGTTCAAAGTATAAGGAGGACCAAAGAGTAATGATAAATAAGAATAGGATTTATTTATGTGGTTACACATGCAGGGGATATCCATCGGCTGGGATTATTTTCTAACTCAACACTTGAAATACATCTAGGTAGTGGGAATTACAAATTAATATAGAATCCAAAACACTATATTAGTTATCTTGTCACAAAAATATGACAATTATCTGTTTCTCTGATGCCTATCTTCCTCTTTGACAGGTGAAAAAAGTTTATCTTGACTGGTTTTTTTATCTCTTTTTCAAAAAATTGTGCAAAAATGGTTAACAAATGACCTTGACCTTAAGTGAAAGACTTCTGGCTGACTATCATTGATGACATCTATATACCTACCAAACATGAATATCAAAAAATACAGTTATATTGAGCAAATAATGTGTTTTTAAGAAGAAAATACATAGAAAAATACTAAAATTTTTACTTGACGGTGCCTGTCTGGTTACCATAGTAACCACCTTTACAGACAAAGGCCCAATATTTTTTTTCTTTTTCATGATAGAGGGATGGTTGATTTATTCTTTAGTAGGAACACATAATTTCAAACTAGCTGCATTTTTTCAAAAATGCTTCAAGAAATTGTCAAAATATGACATTTTCAAAAAATGTCTTACCCCACCCACCTAAATGTGGTAAAGCATTGGATATAACAAATAATTGAAATAGATTTAAAAAGTGCAAATGATTGAGTAAGGATAAAACAATTCATAATAGAAAGATTATTTTTTGTAAACCTTTAAATAAGCAAGATAGCAATGCTCGAAAAATGCCTATTTTCATGCTTATATTTGCCATTTTTTATCAAAAAACTTTTAGATTTGTTTCCATGGCAACCTAAAAACAAATTGACAAAAAAACGATGATTTACTCATAAGGACAATAAGGTCTGATAATCAAACAAGTTTCAAGTAAATCCGAGACATGGCGTGCCACACTCACTATGTAAAAGTGTAAATGCTTACAGAGAATGGCTATTAAATGTTCTCTTGACATTTTTCATGGTTTTATGGGGCAACCATGAAGTTCCAGGATTTTTCATGTCTAGCTAAACCATTTCAAAGATGCCCTACCTGACCCTGATGAAAGCATGGTTCCTCCATATAAATCTAGGGCAAGTTCAGAATAAGCAAAACCAAACACAAGTATTATCAACCCTATCAGTACAACCAACTTGAGTAGACTACACAACACATCTGTGGCTAACTGTATACTGTCCTGAAATAAAGTAATAAGGTATTTTAATTAAGCATGAATATTTCCTTCTCAAGACTTTTACTTTGATTGATGACCTTGACCTTTACACATGATCTTGACCTTGCTTTGAATTGATTGATTGATTGGGGTTTAATGGCAATTTCAACATTATTGCAATTATATCATGTGGATGGGACACAAATCCACACAACCACATCTCATCCAAGCCACCAGTTGTACATCTCAATTTGGCGTACTACTTATCAATCATCCATTGGTTGGAGATAAATGATGCTTGTCACAATGGCTAAAGTCAGATAATAAAAGATGGCTGAGCCGGGATTTTAACTCACAATCCCAGGATTGACAGCCCAAAGCTTTACCAATTGACTGATTGATTGGAGTTTAATGCCGCTTTCAACATTTTTTTAGTCATATCCCATGACTGGGGCACCTTATAATGGTTTCCTGGTATTTCGCTCACCAATACCACCATCACATCCTGTCCTAGCCTCCAGCTGCTATCTCACATAGGTCTACGATTATCAACCCATTGGTGATAGACAAATAGTTGGAAAGAGTGAGTGCCGCCATCAGGGATCGAACCCAAGAACTCTAGATTGACAGTCTGACGTGCTACAATTTACTGATTCAGCTCAGCTCCTTAATATGTTAAAAGTTTATCAATAAGAGTTCATAATTCAAAATTACATTTTATACTGTAAAAGCTCTAAAAGAACACCGAGGTTCTATGAGAAACATCACATTTCCATCAGAAAGTGATGTTCCTTTATTAAAGGCTATGCCACACATAGATGGCTCAGTGTAGAACAGTTGTAACTACCTATAAACATTTAGGTATATGTAGTTATAACTGTTTGGTGCTGAGCCATCAATAATTGTTAAGACAGTGAAAAAAGGCATTTAATATACATAATCCCCATAAAAAGTTTACATTTTATTTGGGAATAGGCTAATAAATCCTCTGTTGAATTTTTTCTGATGTTGATTTTGTAGACATGGGTCTTTATAAGAGGCTTCAAGATTTTGTAAAATCACACTAAAAATTGTCAATTTTAACCTCCAAAAAGGGGTGGGTGGACTTTTATTAGAGCATGGGGCTCAATTAGAATTTTTACGGTATCTTACAATCCTTGAGGATATTGACTTATTTCTGTTAAGCATTTAAGAGGTTTAACCCTTATATATGACCTTATCACAAGATCTGAACATTTGTACCAGAAAATGCATACCAATAGAATCTTTAATCGCTGACAAATGAGCATTGTATTGGAAAAAAATGTTGTATCAAGTATTGGAAAAAAATGTTATATCAAGGTAGTTGACCTGTAAAAGTTACGCACATTTTGGAAGTAATTAACTTTAACAGTGTTAACCTAGGTTTCCTGATTTCAGTTAACATTGTGAAAGGTCATGAGTTCCAAAATGTTGCAGAATTATTAAGGGTCCACTACCTTCGACTTTTTGGCTAAGCTGTGAAAATAATAAATATGCATATGGTAGAAAACTGATGGAAAGAAACTGTTTGTCAAAAGCAATTTCTTCTGTTCATATTTTTCATCAAAATCTTGGGACTTTAAATGAAAGGACTAATAGTGGTCATTAGAAATGGTCATAAATTTAAGATACAGAAGAAAACATTGTACGAAAGATCATTTCTTGTGACAAACAAATTCTTCTTTTTCTCCCATGTTTCCATAAAAGCTTTCACAAAGGGGTATAGAAAAGGATTCCAGTAGCTCCCATACTTTATCTTGTTCCTTTAATGGTTTTCCTCTTATCAAAAGCTGTGAGAAGAACAAAAATCCACTCTCTTCTATAGGCATAAAGATGAACCGTGCTGCCATGGATCCAAGGTTGTTCACAACATCATAGATACCTGTAGTAAAATATACCAACTATGGTTACACAATAAAAGGGATGAGTGTATTTTCACTGCATTTATAGGAGTATAAAGTGCAATTGCCTAAGCACATGACAAATAATGCCCATGTGCTAAGACAATAACATGCAGTGAAAAATACACTTGGCCCTTATTGCAACCTTTTAATTAAGAAACATTTTATATTCTAGGCCAAATATAAATGGTTCAAGTCTACTTTCTGTGCGTATATATAGATCAATACACTAGATCTATTTTTAGTTTGCTTATCAAACATGTATTGTTATTTCAATATCGAAAAAAGTTAACAAAAGTACAAAATGGTGTGATGGAGTGAGGTTGAGAGGGTTGCTGCATGGTCTTCATCTACTCGCTGTAAACAGCGGCTCAGAATGAGAGCTGTATGCTTGAAATCAAAAATTCTTTTGCAAATGTTTCAATTCCTTACTGATCAAAAAGCATTGAAGGGTTATGAAAAGGAAACAAGAGTTTTTTGAGTTTCTACAACCCCATACTTGCAGATCAGTGGGCAGGGGTTTCCCCAAAATACCTATTGCAGTTCATATAGAAATATTGTGAATGGATTTCCTGACATAGTGCGATTTAAAACAATCAATATTCTTGATTGTATTGGATTGCAATCATTTATGGATCATGAAGGAATTATTATTTTCTCCAAATAAAAACCTCTTGGAGCTATGCAAAAACATGTAAAGTGAGCTTTTATTTGAGCCTGTGCCTGACATTTCCGACAATTTCACATGTAATTTCACTGCAAACATTGAGCAGCCTAGACAGCCAAATGTGGCAGTTAAACGCTTGTCTGTCTAAAGATACCTTGAGACCTCATCTATCTACCAAGTGCTTTGTGATGACTCTAGAGTCTTTGTTTGGCAAACAGTTTAAATTTGTTGGAAAGTCACGCACAGGCCAATTTAGTACTCATTTGCTAAAGTAAGCTTTAGATATATCAAGTTGATGATTTGAGGTAAAAAATTTAAATAATTGCTTAGATGTCATTGACCCCCTTGAAAGTATAGGTTGCTCTTTTGATAGCAAACATGAGTGCTAAGTTTCAAGTGAATGCCATTGGTAAAACCAGTGATATTACAAAATGTTAAGATTTTTGTGTTACACTGTCACTGATACCCATGACAACAATGACAACAAGGCTATAGCAATACATCCAGTTTTCTCAGAAAAAACAGCCAAGCTAAAATATACTCCCATTTTTGAATTTAGGTATTTTCAGTCAAGCAAAATGTATTATTTGTATAAAGTGTAGGGGCAGCTCCTTTTAGAGGTGTACTCTGATTAGAGGAAAAACCGTAGCTTTGTGAGAAAAAACACCGCCTATGGGTGCCATGCTTAGCTGCAGGTGATGGATAATGCAAAAATTCTAAGTCAAAAAAGGGCAGGACTCTAACTAAAATGCTTCCAAAGTTATCCCCCTTGATAGTCTGGGTAGCTCTTGTGATGGTGAACACAGATATCAAGTACAGTTGTTCAGGCAGTAGTGGATAGCTAACGAAATTATCGAAGCATATGTTTGTATTACTAAACAAAATCTATGTTGTGTGGTACCAATTGGTAGGAAAATATGTAGTCTTTCGATTGAAACCAATTTCGGGATACTAATGTTGTCTATACGTCAGATAAACGCTTTCTGCACACAGCACTAATTAGGTCAATAGCCGATAGGTTCGGGTAATAACCGATAGGTAGTTGAGGGAAAGTCTCAAAAGTGACAATGACACTATTTCACTATTTTTGGGTGCAGAAAGAGCTGTATTTAAGCAAGTTAGGTCCTCAAAAGCTCACAGATAGGACTCAGACAGAACTTGGGCAAATTTGAATTATTAAAAAAATGGGCAGATAAACAGATTTTGAATACATTTTGGTGAAACAGAAAAATAATTATGGGTTTGAACCTACAACCTCGTAGCCACACTTTTTATTTAGCTGTAGTTACAAAATATTAGAACTAGAACTACAACATACTGCTTTGACGGTCATATTCTTGCTGCATATCTTATACGAAAAGGGATAAACAGAAATTCCGAAAACAAATGTTTATGTTCACCAGCCTATAACTTCGTAAAGAAATATTTTCACCAAGATACATGTATACAGTTTCCCCCAAAGATTCGGCTTTGGTCATACTGCGTAGCTCGTGTTCACGTATTCTCTTAAGCTTGAACATGCAGTATCATGCCTGGCTTGGTGATTAGTACAGTGAGCTTCAAGTTATCCTAGACATGGCAAAAATTGTAGGGTGAATTGCCACAATTATGCGAGACTAGTCACTGGGAATGTGGGAATGTTATTTGACAAAACATTTCAGTGCACCAGCCTAGAACAATTGAAATGAAGGGCTAAGAATAGTGATTGAACTGAAAGATTATTTATAGATACAGAGAATCCCCAAAGAACTGTCCCTGGGAATAGAACTCATGACCAATATGTGCCACCACCGTTATTGTTGATTGAAGATGGTTCCAAAGGATTTTTTTTAACAGATCGTTCATATCACCATTCTCTAATATTGATTAGTGACTCAGTGATTTAGTGACCAAACAAAACCTCGAAACTTAAGCTTAGGGAATAAGCTGGAAATTAGCATGTTTGGTCGCCTATTAAAGACTGCTTCCTTTTCATGTTCCTTTTCATACTAGCATTTTTTGAGATAAGTGAATTAATTTTGGTGATTATATATGGAATCTCCTGAGTTAGTGTGGTTTCAACGGCGTATATTTTTTTTTTATTTTTGATTAGGAAATTATGTTTTTTAAGGTTTTATACATATTAAATGAGCATTGTGATTTGATAGAAGACATTTTTGTTCCGAAAATTTTACTATGAAGCTAAATGAATGGTCATAACGCAAATGCCCTATTGAAACTTTTGTAACTAAATAAAGAGTTATATGAATTGCTTGAAAGCAATATTCACATTTTTTACTGTTCCAAAAATCATTTTTAACAAAATTTAATAAAATTAGCTTGATGAAATTTGTTCATTTTTTTTACGTCGATGTCGCTATATATAAAAATTGACTTTTGTAAGTTCATCTCACAAGCTCGACGTTATGACGATACCATTAATTAGCACGTTTAAAAACTATTTGGTAGTGCAGTGATAACATTTCAAATAAAAAGATAAAATCGGAAAACATCAATGCATGCTTATGAAAAACTAAGAATCTTATTTTCGTTTAATTTTCAAACAGAAATCAATCAAATATTTTTTGTGAAGTCTGTCAAAAGAATTCAGCGAATTTTTCGACGAACATCTTTTGTCTTTATCCAGCTTTAGACTTTAGGGTAACGTTGATACCCAATTGTAGAAATACAGCATGGTTAAGTGTCACAAAAAAACAAACCCAAAAGAAAAAATCAAGCTCATGAAAAGGAAGCCCGACAAAAAATATCAAATTTCAAAAAGAAAAGAAAACATCTGGCAAATGTTTTTTTTTATTTTTTAAGTTAAAGGCTATTTTTTAGGGCCGCGAAAATTGACTAGCACTATCAATATCTATCTATCTCTTTCTTGAATTGACTGGTGAAAATGCAGGAGTTATACATTGATGCCTGTGACTATAATGAAACTTGTCATACTGTAATTAATCAGGAATATTCAAGCTTTAATTGGGTTTAGATAAAGATAAGACAGAACATTTATTTTTAGTCTGTCTTAGTCTTCAACAGCTATAATACTTTAAAGAGACAAAGTCGTTTTTGAGTTCCATTGTCACTAAAAAAAAATGATGAACACAGTAATTGTTTGAGTGCTCACAGTTATTTGTTGAATTTTAGTGGCGTAAAAATCACCATACCCCCAACCCATGAAATAATGCTTAACTTTATTTATGATTAAGGTTAGAATTACTCTTTTAGCATGAACTGACTGCTTCATGGTTTATATTTGTCTTTTTCAATATGCGATGAGAAAATCTGAAACATGATTTTTAGATTTTTGACAGTTGATGTTCACTTTGAGACAGGCCCCCGTGAAACCATTTCCTGTCGCAGGTACTATCCGCTTCTGCCCGAATTGGGAGATGTTTTCATCAGGCGCTAATTTAGTTGATATTTGAAAATTTTCTATCCAGATGTATTGATATAGAGGGTAATAGGTTTATCTACAAAATGATACCAAGAACTTGATGATTGGCTTTGATTAACATGAACATTTCAAGTCCGAGCGCCTGCTATTGCATTTACTCTTGACCTGAAAAATACAGCTTACGGTTGCCTCGTTTTGGTTACAGCAAATTGAAAGTACAAAAACAAATATAAAGGAAATGGAATTTGGCTAAGAAATTCCTCGAATATCATATTGTGTCATGGTAAAATTGATTTCATTAAAATATTCTGTTAAAAAAAAAAGAGATCGATTTAAAAACAACCTATCTGCTATACCCCAAAATCCGATACTGTCTAAACAACTGTAGATATCTTAATTAATAACTGAGATATGACCAAGGTAAAGGTTTGTCATGCCAATGCCAATGCCAACATCAACACAAAGAACGCCAAGGTGATCATAATACCTCTGGTTTGCTCAATAAATAGCCAAGGTAAAAATGATGTACTTACCTTGATCAGCAAAGTTGAGAACTCCAAATATGGTCATGACATACTTTTCCCCTGTAAATTGGAGAAAGATTATATGAGCCAGTGTGTGACATTTCCAACAATTTCATGTGTGCATGATCAATAGCCAAGACAACTACACAATGCAAAAAGAATATTGGCTGATCGCAAGTAGAAGGACTGTAACTTCATTTATTTAGAGCGTGCTTAGCCAAGATTCTCGTCAGATTATGCGGATGCACAGACTTGCCAGAGACTTTGCTTTGCGTGCATGTGAAATATTTGAAAATGTCACACTCAGGGTCATATTCAATTTTTAATAGCTCTGAAGAAAAAAGAGATTGTGAAAAAAATGAATCCCATGTAATAAGCATTTTTTTCATTTACAACAATAATTCCCCTAAAGACAGATAATTTTAAAAAACTATCAATTAACTTTATTAACTGCAACATATTTCAATGATAATGTTTCTTTGTTTGACTTGGGTTTATGCCAGTTTCAACAATCTTTCAGTTTTATCGCAGAGGCTGGAGCACCTAACATTTGATTCCTGGCATTTCTCACACCAGTACTACCATTATATCCTTGCCTAGCCTCCAGCTGCTACCCCCACTAGGTCTACGATGATCAAACCATTGGTACAGTAGAAGGCAAAAAGTTGGAAAGGATGAGTGCCATCATCAGGAGATATCACATGGTAAAGCGATCAAAAGGCAAGGGAGAAAATCATAAACAGAAGTATCTCTAAATGCAACACAAATAGGGTTTCCCTAACTAAACATCGGATCAACCAAATCAAGATGTGTTAGTAAACACCAATGACCCTGAAACAGCATTTATTTTAAGTCTAATGTGGACCTTGTCAAATGATCTTTGACCTGTCCTTACCTTGAAATGTTAACTTAAATTTGGAACATTCTAATCACTAATTTTATCCTATACATCCTATAGACGCGGGTCAATCGCACTATGCTTCTTTCGCGATAATTGCGGTTTCAAAACTAACGACTTATGATCCGAGTTCACTTTCTTACCCGATGATATTAACACATCGCTAAGACGGCTTAGTCGAGAGAAACTTCGTATTGTAGTTACTACAGCTTCAACAAAAAGATATATTGACAATGACTTGCCACAATTTTTACTTTGAAAATACTACTATCACATAATTCTTTTTCTGTTTTTTACTAGTGACTTATAGGCCCATGGGGCCGGGTGTTATTTATTCATTATTTGTAAACTGTATTGAATGTCTGTAACACATGTCACTTTAATAAAAAAATTACTTACTTACTTACTTACACACATACCAGTATATGATTCAAGACTCAACAACATTGACTCTTTTTCATTTTTGTTTTCAGTAAGAAAGCAGATAAGTGAAGTTACCTTCTGTCAAAAACTGTTTCAGAAAGCTTTGCTTGAATATACTCCATGTTAACCATGCCTGCTGTGAGTCAACAAAATTCTGAAAACCAAAATATAGAGTATTGCAGAAGTACAGATAAGAGAGGGTATTGTCAGTTTTAAATCTCAATTTCTTATTGGAACCCTGTGTTCTGGGTTTTCAGTTGAATTGTCTCCTCGATACAATTCCAATAACTACCCATAATATAAGATTTGTGCAAGGATTGTTGAAATAATCTAATTTGACATCTAAAATAAATATCTGTAGCTCTGTATAGTCAGGAACCTAACTATAACAAGAGATGTTTGTAAAACATGTATGCCCAAAATGAAAGCAGTTCAATAGCCTATTCTTTGTCAATCAACAAAGGGCAATAACTCAAAAAAATAGAGTAGAGTTATGGTTCTTGTGCCCTTCTCCTCGTTGAGATCTATTCATCTGTGTAGTTTCATGATTCTAGCTTGCATACTATTTGAGATATGCTCCGGAAAAAAACGGTCTACGGATGGACCAACAGACCAAAAACAGACGGACCAACAAGTGCAAAGCAATTTTCAAAGAAAGGCATAATAATATTGGTGCCTGTGGGAGACATTTCCATCATCAGATGTACACAAGCTTAAGACTCAGATCAGCCTATGCTATTGCACAGTCTGACCCAAAGTGTGCTTAATAGATGGCTATGGATGTTTAGTCTCTGTGCAAAATCATAGAATATCTTAACGTAGTGTAAATGTAATAGTTCCACAACATTTCAGAACTATGATCTTTAACAATGTCAACCGAGGTTTCCTAATGAAAATCATTAGGAATCCTCTGTTAACATTGTTAAAGTTCATTACTGCCGAAACATTGCTGATCTATTACGGTTCCACTACCTTAAATGCATAGTGTGATAACTGATTGTAAATGCCACTTATTACCTTTCAAAAATATTTGTAAGACATGGTTGAAAATGTTCCACACAGGCTCAATGAACACCCTTTTTTAACCCAGTCATAATTATATTAGGTTTTTATTTCCAACCATAGTGAGCGTTACAAAATTTGGCAGAAATTAATTTAGACATATTTAAATGCTTCAATCATTTCTCTGAAAACTCTACAATCATGAAATGATAAGGTGTACATGTTTTTTGACAAACCTTCTATTTCCAGAAATTAACATTCTTTGATAATAGATCAGAAATGGAAATAAAAATATGTCCATACATTTTAAAATCACACAGAACAAGATATGCCAAGAAATCTTATGTTGGTTGTATGTCTTTTTCATGAATGATATTCAACACCACATTATCTTTAATTTTTTTAATAATAAAAGTTTCTGATAATATTTACCTCATTTTTAAGTTTTGAAGGAAACAAGGCTCGAATTGATCTAAAGGGGAAACTATCATCTCTTTTACTGTATCTGTTAATGTAATATATGAAGTAGCAATAGTAAACTGCTGACATCGCCGCTCCGTATATAACCTGAAATTACAGTCAATCTTGCTCTAGTGGCCACCTCTATTTGGCAACCAATTATATCAACCATATTAAAAATTCCCCTTCCTTAAAGCTGCTCTTTCACAGTTCTTCATTGAAGAATTACAAAACTAGTTCTAAGATAAGGAAATTTGTGCATTTTCTGATGTTTTAGAATTGCACATAGGTATGTCATTAATAACACCTCATTTCAAAAAAACTGTAGTTCAATCTTCAAAGCGGCAAGGTCAGTGACAGAACCCAGTCTATTTATATCCAGTCTATAAATTACAAAATTGGTTTTTTTTCCATGTCAAATGTTTCATTTTTGTGCATGTATTGATATGAAGTTACCTAATTGACAAATACTTTGACCTTCACTTTAATAGAATGGGACAAACAGGCAGAATTGCATGCATAAATAGATGGCCCAAAATTTCAGAATAATCTTTAAGGCGTTAGTAGTCGCTTAATTTTTTTCAGAATGGAATTCTGGTAAATTCAGGAATATCTGTATTTGATTCCTTGCGTTACCAGAACGAATTCTACACGATGAAGTCATAATTTTTGATTAATTTTACAAATTATTCAAAAAATGCACTTTCCTAATCTGTGAAAGAGCAGCTTTAAACAAAATAATCTACAAGGCAGTATCAGTCTAACAATTATTGTACACTCATTCTATGTACCGGTAGTTAATACTCAATAGAATGTGAAGATTCTAAGGAAGGCTAACAACATAGATTTATAGAAAACTTCGCAGTAATATACCTATTCAATCAAAATTATGTTTCTTATTTGTAAACAAAAAATGAACTAAGAATCGATTCTCTTTAACAACTATCTTTTTTGGTGGTCCTTCAAGTTGTCCCTCAATACAATTTGTATTGTATGTAATTCATATTACTATTAAATGCATGAAATGAAAATGCTGTTGTGATTATGTCCCATATAAAATGCTATATACGAAAAACAGCTCTGTCTCCCTATTTTCTTATCAAGATCACCATTTGTTGATTAACAAAGCTCATGTCAATTACAAAAACTCTGCATGTCGTTTCAATACTATGTTACAGGTACTCGACGGTAACAAAAAGGACTTAGTCAAAATAGGAGGTTAATTCTTACAAAAATTCTAGAAGAGATATCCCCCCTCAGGGTATGGTCTGTTCTTTTGGGGGTAATTAGAGGGGTAAAGACATTCTAAAATCTTTGTTTCTCAATGAAACCCTATGTTGTGCGTACTCATTTGAATTGTCTTGACAAGACAATTGCAATGAGTACCCACTATATAGGATTTGTGAAAGAATTGTTACAATATTTCAGTTGGAAATCCAATATACCCCCTCTAGCTGTAGCTCCGTGTCACAATACATTTCAGTGAAAGTTTTCCACCAAAAATATTCCAAGCAATCTTGTTTTTCATTTTTCCTCAACAGTTTGGCTAGGATATTGACTCATCAGGATAAGAACCCAATATCATGTTCTCAACAGGGAGTAGTGGTATGCACTGCTTGTGCTAGCTTTTTAAATTTGGGAGTCATTGCCCCCTTGACCATAAAATACTATGGGTCTAAACTAGCTTTGGAGGGGTAAGAAAAGAGCTAAAAAATGAAAACTTATCAGCATTTAAAGTAATCTAAATAAATGATACAACATAAACAATAAAGAGTAGACACACTTTACTGTTTATGTTGTATCATTTATGTCGATTATTTGGAAAACTTAGAAGAAAACAACTAATGTATATATTCTTTATTGCTTTTGGTTGTACCAATGGAAATTGAGTGGGTCAAAATGACCCCCTGCTGGAAATTTTTGAGGGTCAAAATGGGATTTTTGGGAGTCAAAACTCTGGTTTAAGGGTCAAATATGAGCCCTGGGTATGTCACAATAGTTTTAGAATATGAAGTACATGTATATAAATACTTATATCCTTAAACATTATAAAAGATTAATACAATCTTACAGCATTAGCAATGATAAAATTTACACATTTGTTCTAAATGGCCAAAGATATACATACTTGAGCAATGGCAAAGTTGATCAGTCCAAGATAAGGAAAGCATAAGACCAACACTATAGTAATGATTCCTTTCAATAGTTCTGCAATCCCAGCTGATACAACCTACAAAACAGAAAGGATCACAAATTTTAGGAAAATATTTTAATGGTGACTAAAACTTTCATCAAACAAACATTGTATTGACAAATGACTATCTTTTCAGGTAGTCATGCTTCAAAATATACATCAAATTCGGTCCCATAAGTAACTGTTGCACACATCAAGTAAGGTGATTACTCAACAAATGGCAAACATTCAATCATTTGGCCAAAATTTTAATTTTGAAAATCAAATTTACAAATGCATAACAGTCATAACATGGAAAAGGCGTGCAAAATCAAGGGAAAATCAATTGACTTTTACAGAAAACAACTTTATACTGAAAGCTTGCAAATGCCTATCATTACACCCATGCCAAGATAAAATGAGCCTGTGCGTGAGATTTCCAACAATTTAAAATATGTGCAAAGCAAAGACTCCGGCCAGACTGTGTGTCTGCACAGTCTGGCCAGTGTCTTCACTATGCACTTAGTAGATAGATAAGGTCTCAAAGTATCTGTAGACCATCAGGTAACTTTATATTTACAGTATGTGGGCAACTACTCTTGTCAACGTTTGCACCTCATGAGTAATCAAATTCTTGGAAATGTCACACACAGGCTCAAATGTCTTGTTCCACATTACACAAAGAAAGAGGTCAAGTAAAGTAGAATATGTATCATGTATAAATTCACAAAATGTATAATTATTATATGGTAAAAGACAGTGTTTTTTTTTTTGAAGACTTTATTTACGCTATTGTTTGTCTTGCTAAATTTAAAATTTTTTAGTGATTTATCACAAAATATGAAGTTGTCATAAATAGAACATTTATTTTGTGTTCATAAAATACCAAATTTATAAAATTTGTTATCCAAAACAAAGAGAATTCTGCATTTTCATATGTTTATAGATGACTTGTTTAACAAATTAAATATTCCATTACCACTAATTCAATATCCTTTATTCATTCACAGATAGTGTAATCTTACCTTAAGTTTTACAAACAAGAGTTTTTGACCAATCACGTAGAGGGGGCGTGACAGAATAACCAATACAGTGGACACAGCAAAACTGGCCACGCCCAACTGATAGTATGGTATGAGTTTATCATCCGGTCTCTCAAACATGTAGATCCATATCCAACCCAGCAGCCCGGACACTATCATACTGAATGGAACGCTGCAGACATAATGTATATGTACACATTTAGAGCTTAACCCTTGTCACGCTTAACTCAGAATATTCCTACCTTAATATGAGCCATTGAAAAAGATCAGCCTGCACATATGTTCAGTCTGATATTAGTCCACAAACCCGTTTTTTCTTTCAAACAAACAATAATTACAAAAATATTTTCAAAAAAATACTGTCTCACAATGAGGGCATTCAGTGCTTTCAGCACTTTGATTTTAATGCAAATTTTCAAAGCTTTATTCAGCAAGCAACTCTGAGTAGGTATTTATTTTGAAATTATTATGATTTTCTTTTGCTGGTTTGAAAAAAAAATGTGCAGGCTGATTTTTGCCTCTGCCTCCTGCCAAAGCTGTAATATTTCAGTGTGACAAGGTTTATCCAAATAATGAGAGTAAATGGTGCTTAAGGTAGTGGACCCATAATAGTTCCGCAACGTTTCATAAAGTATTGAATTTTAACAGTGTTGACCTAGGTTTCCTAATGATTTTCATTAGGAAACCTCGGTCAACATTGTGAAAGATCATGAGTTCTGAAATGTTGCGGAACTATTGTGGGTCCACTACCTTAAAGATTTCTCTAACATGTTTGTAGTATGTAGCTAGTATAAATTTGACCTTTTCTACTTCAAAAAATACTGTAGTCTTCCCTATCATTCAACAACTCATGATATTTCAGACGTTTACATTTACAGAGACCCTCAAAATGCCAAACCACTGTTCTGGTCTCTACAAATCTTAATGTCCTCAAAACATTAAAGAATCCTATATAAATAAAAATGACTCAAAATTAAGCTAACAAGAGTTTCAGTTCTTGTGCACTGCACTCAATATTCAAGAGAAGTGGATATTGGTCGCCTAGACAAAACAGGTGGTAACAATACAAATCGTCTTTGGACGTGCATATAAAATAATCATTCCCAATGATACTTACGTACACCACATCAAGTTAGTAATCTTTGACCAATTCTGATTTTCTAGTCCACTCAAACATGCTTTATCAAACGCCTCTGTGGCCAGAAACAGAACAGTTGAGTACAGTAAGGTCAAGCGCACATTCACCACACCAAGAAGCTCTTTTGAGATGAACCGCAAAACAAAGGCATTTAAACCAAATGTCATCAGTCTTAGCATCAGCTGTGGATACGAGAGATAGAAGGATTGGTAAAACGTAACAAATCATGAATCCTTTTTAACCCTTGTCATGCTGAACCCGGAATATTCCTGCTTCTGCAGGAGCTATAGACAAACATCAGCCTGCACATCTGTGCAGTCTGATGTTAGTCTACACCACCTGTTTTTACTTTAAAACCAGAATTGTCATTAGATTTTGTTTTTTAAATAAAATTGACCTAGAGTTGGTACTTTCAGTGCTTTTTGCCCTTTGATTTTGATGACAATTTATAGCCAAAATTTATTCAGCATGATAAGGGTTGAAACAAACAATTACAACCCTACATTCCTGTTGTGTGAGAAAACGTAATAATAAGGGTTGTTTGGAAAGTTTTGTTGATCCAGATAGACCACCTATAAGCTCATCAATCTGGCACCAATTTACTTAATCATTATCAAAAATGATTATTTTACAGCAAAACAAAATTTTTTGACCCAATAATTAAATAATACCTGCGACTTCCAAATGCCTCAGAAAATTTAATTAATACTATCACTGACCCAAGACGGTTGGCCTAAAATACGAAATGGACCAGTCACCACGAAATGGAGCGAAATGGACATTCTCACGGTGAAATAGACTTTTATATGTAATCAACTCAAAACATGGCCAATAATTTGAGTGTATTTTTCCTAAAATTATTCATTCGATCATTTTATTGTTTGATTTACTAATCAGATTATAGAAAGTCTGTCAAATGTTTGGGCCCTTTTCGTCGTATTCATGTCAATTTTGCTGTTATTCTTTGGCTAAGACTTTGGCATTAAAGAAAATTAAACTTTTTTATGAATAATTTCTTAAATGCAACTGTTGCTTAATGAGGCTACTTTCCTTGAAGGTAAAGTAAGTTACATGCTATATACCTAGCATTTTTAATCAAAATTGAACTCCATTTCAACACCCGAAATGTCCATTTCGCGCTCGCGCTATTCTATTGCCATTATCATGAAGGAACCTATCATGAATGTGTCTTCTATTTTTGTTAGAAAATTATCTTATGAATGAATATCATGATAATATAAAATCAAGTTATACGAGGTTGATTAGATTGTTTGAAGAAATCTGGATAGTTTAATCACTGCTAATGAAAAAGTTCATTTCGTCGATGAGTTATTTTATCCAGGGCAAATTAATCATCAGTCTTCCAATGATATCAAAATGCATCTTTTTTTTTTTTAAATTTCTTATTGTAATAAGTGAAATCATTTTTAAAGCATTCATTTGTCTCATAAAAAGTAGAAATTTAATAATGATATGTCGTATATAAAAGTCCATTTCGCCACCAGAAGGTCCATTTTGCTCCATTTCGTGCAAGGCAGTCCATTTCGTATTTTAGGCCAACCCGACCCAAGACCCTATTTAATTGTTAATTTTTTCGTGCAACAGCAGAAAAATAAACTTGATGGTGAAATTGATCAAAGATCAAAATTTCACTCAGACACATTGTAAGTTCAGTTCGGAAAAGAAAAAAATGTAACAGAAAACAAGATTGATGAATTATGAAATAACTTGAAATTTGGATACAAAGGGGGTTCATTCGATCCCCTGAACCCCCTCTGGATCCGCCACTGGTGAAGACTCTAATCAGACTGTGCAAAAGCTAAGGCTGGTCATAATCTTTACATGGGATATATTCGGGACAAATGATAGTCTACTATCATCATTATTTACCTGTAATATCATACTGTAAGATGCTGCCCTAGCGGCACCAGCTAGAATCTGCTGACCCGATCTGCTGGAATCGAGTTTCTTTTTGTCCTCCATTCCTAAAATCTATATAAACCTAAACAATTAAAAAATATTTTCAACATATTTCTAAGATGCTAGTACAATGCATTTTGGAATTTCTATGTGCACGTCTATAAAATAATGTACAAAAGTGACATAAAACGATTAGATCGAAGTAAACAAGGGACGAATGATACAATTTAAAAAAAAAAATCTTGAAACACCTTTTTCATCAAAATATTATGCATAACTTTAATTTCAAATAAATCGCTTTACAACTGAACCTTTTAAATAACTTGATGTATCAGCAACAGCACATAGCATCTGTTAAAGGTGTTTGACGTGTGCCAAGTCTACTTCCGCATAATAATCGCGCGGTGTTTAGCATGCGGCGTCAGCTGAATATTTTAGGATCATGAACGAATGAAAAAAAAAAAAAAAATAAAAAAAATACGAGGTCGTTCATTAAACATAATCTATTAAATACACTTTATGTATCATAGGGAAAATAATGCCAGCTAAAAGTGGTTTAATGATACATACTGAAGTTATGCACCGCGGCTTGTCACAAAAAGTTAACACAGACACAATCACACAATACAAGAAGCCAATGGGTAGCCGCCACGAAATAACTGTAATACTGTTGAAAGTGTCAATCAATCAATCAATCAATCAATCAATCAATCAATCAATCAATCAATCAATCAATCAATCAATCAATCAATCAATCAATCAATCAATCAATCAATCAATCAATCAATCAATCAATCAATCAATCAATCAATCAATCAATCAATCAATCAATCAATCAATCAATCAATCAATCAATCAATCAATCAATCAATCAATCAATCAATCAATCAATCAATCAATCAATCAATCAATCAATCAATCAATCAATCAATCAATCAATCAATCAATCAATCAATCAATCAATCAATCAATCAATCAATCAATCAATTCGATGATTAATTCACAGACCTTATTGTGCCATCAATCAATCAAACGAGTTAGATTTATTGGAAGGCAAAGACGTTCTTTATTAAAGTATACCTTACGTGGCAAGTAGCAATATTAAACAAAGATTTTCCTTTCAAAATCTCGAGTCTTTAGGTTATTCCAAAATACACTATAGGACGTTAGATTCAAATTTACCACTTGCTTTTATTTGGCAAGGGCAAAACTTAAGGACCCATAATCGCATATACATAGATGTAGAATCAATGCAGTTGGATTTAGACAAAGGATTTTTCAGATTATGAAACCCTATCGAAACAATGTTATTTCGACGGTTGAAAATAACGTCGTTAACACAGCAATCTGTTGGAAATCCGGTGTCTGGAAAACGGATGTCGCATTTCATAAACAGTAACTAGATAATGATGTGCCTCCTTGAATTTATTAGAAAGTGACAAAAATATCATTTTTATGCCTAAACAAGCAAACTGGATAACATGCTAAAATCAATACAACGTTTCTGATAAAAAAAAAAGCAACAAATTTTTGTGGTGTTTTTCTGATGGATTTTTAATGAAGAAAATGTTTTGAGATGGACTTCAACATGTTATGTAATATACCGCTTGTTGATGTATTGGAACCGTAATAGTTCCGCAACATTTCGGAACTCATGATCTTTCACAATATTATCCTAGGTTTCCCAATTAAAATCATTAGGAAACCTCGGTTAACACTGTTAAAGTTAATTACTGCCGAAACGTTGTGGATCTTGTGCGGATCCAGTGAGGAAACGCCGTAAATGTCATAAGGATGTAGTTAACGTCACTTAGGATCCATTGGTGGTGAAAATTAAGTCTATGTTTTTAAAACAACGTCGATATTGTCCTACAATACATTCAGTACATTATCTTCAGAAAATTAAGATTTATCAGAGAAAACAATACCGGACATAACTTTTGCCCTCGAGTATATTAGCTATCTATGATAAAACTCAAGGCTTGCGCGCCATGATGCGATGCCATTGATGCTGTGGAGCAATTTAAATAGGCCCAATGAAGGCTGAATAAAATTTGAAAAAAAAAAAAAAAAAAAAAAAAAAACATCGAAAAAATCGAACCGGCTCGTCATACTCTGTAGAAAAACTGCACCACAGATCAACCCTACGTTCAGGTTGCCACAACGGTGCAAATTGGTCGCTAATTATACCTCTTTTGCTCGTGCATTTACATGCAAAGATGGCTAAAACTTGCAAACAGTATGCGCCGTTTTGTCATTTTGAATGCAGGGTATGGAAACGGATGGGGTTCGCATTTAACGCATTCCTCATATTGCAGTGTAAACTAGTAAACGTAAGGCAGTTTCAGCGTTTCATGGTTGAAAAAAAAGAGTGGCTGTGTATATAGACAGTTTAGTTGCTCATATCTTACGGCTTTACTATAAAAATGCGCCAATGTCATCCTGCGAAGCTAGTTTTGCCTCTTAACATTTCGTGAAAGATAGTCATTGTCGTATTGCTTACAGGCCTATACATAAAATATATTACTAAATATTCCATATTTTGAAATTAAGAGATAATAAATCTTACACATTTCGAAGATAAACGCGCTGATCTATCTTACATGTAGGATATGAATAACGAAGGAACCAAACGCTTGTGCGATATAAAATGCAACAGGTTTTGATAATAGCCATCAAAACCGTAAACATGTAACATAATGCCTACAAGGACACTGCTTTAAGTAGCTCTCGAATACGAAGTAAACTCAACGATGGCATTCATAACTTTCGGTGAAATATAAAGATACAGCGTAGGATCATAGAGGATGACATGTTAGTGACTTAAAATACAAATAATTGAATTCTAGTTGATTCCATCGGATTTTGTGCATTCTGTATGGCTGGAAAATTGCTTTTATTTCTCAATGAAATTAATTTTGATTACGAAGCTAATTTAAAAGCTTCTGCCAAAAAGAAATCCAAAAGAAAAATGCTTCACTGTTGTCAAATCTTTATATTTTAGCTTTGTAGTATTAAATTATAAGATATATTGAGATAATTTGTTGAGTTCATGGATGAATGAAACTAAAACCTAATCACACTCATGCATGAATCCGCCTCGCGTAGTGTCATCGGATTAAGATTTTATGAGTATTATAAGATCTCAAGGTTTGAGTATGAGTTGATCCATGAAATCGTATTGCAAAAACATAGGCATTCGACGCACTTCGATGCAAATGAAAAATGTTTAACAAATAAAATCTTTCAAAAAAAATATATATTTGGTTTTCATCAAATTCCATTTCAAACAAAATAGTCGTAAACGCCGATGACATAATTTATAGACCGTAGTTAAACGGAGAGAACGCAACGTAACTTGACAGTACGTTACAGACCGTTACAAAACTTTGAAAATGTTCACAACGGGCCGAGAAGTAAAAGTTTTATCCGGCGACTAACGATCCTGTGAGGTTGGGTAACGATCTGCCACGTTTAGTTCTCGTTTTTCTACGCTTGGTTAAGGGGGTTGGGTGTACGTTTGATCCGGGTTAGTAACGTTTTCTCAAGGATCTCACCGCTAGATAAGGATTATGTTAGCCGTTTGTCAAGTTCAATCATGGTACGTCCTGGCGTGAAACAGTTTATTTTAAGTTCCAATACGATCTTGCACGGTACGCGCGGTCACGCAACTGAACGCTTTAAAGGCATTACACTGCAGAATAGCTTCATTTAGTTAGCCCGATAAATTCAGTCGGTAGAGCACCGGACTTCAAAACAATTGAAGTCTGTTCCCATCGGTTCGATTCCTGGGCTGGCATACTAACAAACTAATTGTCTTTCGGATGAGACGGTTAACCGAGGTCCCGTGAAACGGTGCTTTACACCGAGCACATTAAAGAACCACGGCGGATCTCAGCAATAGTTTCGTTATGGATCCTTGCACCACCCCGTTACAACTAACCGTCTTTTTGGGCGTCGTTCATATGCGCATGTCCTTACCTAGAGACGATCAAAAATGTAAATACTCACAATAGCTTCATATGAGTAGCAAACATTGAAATGTGCAGATATACAGGTTTATTATTTGTAGCGCGACCAACGACGGCAAGGCGCAGGTTTAAAGATCCCGCCATGTGCATGCCCAATAAGTAGAGGAGCAAGAGCAATCTTAGCCTGAGGTTTCTCGTCTATCACCTCCGTTATATGAGAAAAAGACTTTTGTTCTTTTCCTGATTCGATCGCTCGTTCATGTTATTTCATCGAAAGTTCGGAAAAAACTGACTTTTTTTTAGACTTTCACTCTTTTATTATACGTAACAAGGGTTGCGCCCGGTCGGAGCTCAAATATGATCCCAGGGTCTTGATATGAATAAACTTGGTAGAGGTCCACTAGATGATGCTACATATCAAATATGAAAGCTGTCTGCATTCTGGTTTCAGAGAAGAAGATTTTTGAAAATTTTCCTATTTTCTCTCTTCTTGTAAAGGGTAAAGGGAAAGTTAAGGTTGGACTTCATTTATTTGAACAGCATTGGTAGAGGTTGACCCAAGGAACATCTCTGCCAAGTTACATCAATATTGGCCCACTGGTTTAGGTGGAGATGTTTAAAGAAATTGCGGACGACGGACGACGCACGACTGACGACGGACATTGTACGATCACAATAGCTCACCTTGAGGACTTAACAGGTCTCACCAGAACGTGGCCTACCGGGCTTGAACGTACAGTTCGTAATAGACCGTGGGTTAAACCTAGTGCGCCGTCAGATCTTCGTGATTCAGCTGCTCGTTTCTACTTACGGATACCTTGATGGACCGTGTGAAATCGTAACGCATCCAAGCATAACTTGAATGCCAAGACAAAACTGACTAAAGCGTGATACGTTTTGTACTTAAATGGCTGCTAAATTGCAACACTTATAAGACGACTCACCACTTATAAGCAACTTATTATTTACAACAATTAATTTTAGAAAAAAACAGCTCCTTTTTATTGAAACTGCCGATTAATAATGTAGCAACATGATTTTCGACGAATTCCTGTTGCACTTAACAAGGTTAACACTGGCAAAGTGCAACGCCACCACAAATAAGAGTGCGAACTGACCAAGATCGCTCGTCGAATTCATTCTCATTTCAACGTTTTTGGCCACATTGTCTGTGATTTGAGTTGAAATATTCAGTAGGGGTAACTTCATAAAGGATCATGAAAATATTCCGGCAATAAAATTATGACCTGCGGTACTGAAAATTATTTTGTCAGTCAGGCCTGTTTTGATTGTGATATTTATTGAGATCTTGAAAATGAAGATATCAACAGTTTCAGCAGATCAATGAAAGATTTATCAACAATTGTGTTTTCAATGGCCACAACAAAATTGTCATCCCTTTCTGCTTAACATTGACAGGATATTCAATAGATATCAGACAAAATAATTTAACCCTTTCCTGTTTTACAAAATTTTGAACCTGTCCAAATTCAAAGGTTTTGCAGACGAAAATTTAAAGTGGATTTAATTTGAAAAACAAGAGGACCCTGAGGGCCCTAAATCGCTCACCTGATATTTCAAGTAAATTATCATTAAGACTCCATTTCCTATGATATGGCATGAACCTACCCATTTTCAACAGAGTTCATTCTTGTGACCTGGCAAACATTTTGATCAAGTTTCATGAAGATTGGACTATATTTGTGGCGTTTGGAGCTCTTACGAGAAAATTGTCATTAAGGCCCCTTTTCCCGTGATATGGCACATATACTTCCCATTTTCAAATGAGTTCATCCTCATGACATAACAAACATTCTGACAAAGTTTCATGATGATTGGACAATATTTGTGGCTTCTAGAGAGTAAACAAAAAAATTGTCATTAAGATGCCTTTTCCTGTGATATGGCACCGATCCTTCCCATTTTCAATAGACTTCATCCTCATGACCTAACAAACATTCTGACCAAGTTCCATGAAAATTGGACCATATTTGTGGCTTCTAGAGTCTAAACAAGAATTTTTTTCATTAAGGCCCCTTTTCCCGTGATATGGCACAGATCCTTTCCATTTGAGTAATTTTCATAAGGGACAACCCAAGGAATATTTCTGCCAAGTTTGGTTGATTTTGACCCGTAAGTTTAGGAGGAGATGTCAATTAAAGATATTGTTGACAAAATTGTCATTAAGGCGGCTTTTTCTGTGATATGGTATGGATCCTTCCCATTTTCAATAGACTTCATCCTCATGACCTAACAAATATTCTGACCAAGTTTCATGAAGATGGGACCATATTTGTGGCTTGTAGAGTGTAAACAAGAAATTTGTCATTAAGGCCCCTTTTCCCGTGATATGGCACGGATCCTTTCCATTTGAGCAATTTTCATAAGGGACCAACCAAGGAATATTTCTGCCAAGTTTGGTTGATTTTGACCCATAAGTTTAGGAGGAGATGTCGTTTAAAAATATTGTTGACAAAATTGTCATTAAGGCTGCTTTTTCTGTGAAATGGCATGGATCCTTCCCATTTTCAAAAGACTCCATCCTCATGACCTAACAAACATTCTGACCAAGTTTCATGAAGATTGGACCATATTTGTGGCTTCTAGAGTGAAAACAAGAAATTTGTCATTGAGGCCCCTTTTGCCGTGATATGGCACAGATCCTTTCCATTTGAGCAATTTTCATAAGGGACTACCCAAGGAATATTTCTGCCAAGTTTGGTTGATTTTAACCCATAAGTTTAGGAGGAGATGTCGTTTAAAGATATTGTTGACAAAATTGTCATTAAGGTGGCTTTTTCTGTGAAATGACACCAATCGTTCCCATTTTCAATAGACTTCATCCTCATGACCTAACAAATATTCTGACCAAGTTCCATGAAAATTGGACCGTAATTGTGGCTTCTAGAGTGAAAACAAGAAAAATTTGTCATTAAGGCCCCTTTTCTCGTGAAATGGCACGGATCCTTTCCATTTCAGCAATTTTCATAAGGGACCAACCAAGGAATATTTCTGCCAAGTTTGGTTGATTTTGACCCATAAGTTTAGGAGGAGATGTCGTTTAAAGATATTATTGACAAAATTGTCAATAAGGCGGCTTATTCTGTGAAATGGCACCAATCGTTCCCATTTTCAATAGACTTCATCCTCATGACCTAACAAACATTCTGACCAAGTTTCATGAAGATTGGACCATATTTGTGGCTTCTAGAGTGAAAACAAGAAATTTGTCATTAAGGCCCCTTTTCCCGTGATATGGCACGGATCCTTTCCATTTGAGCAATTTTCATAAGGGACCACCCAAGGAATATTTCTGCCAAGTTTGGTTGATTTTGACCCATAAGTTTAGGAGGAGATGTCGTTTAAAGAAAAAATTGACAAAATTGTCATTAAGGCGGCTTTTTCTGTGAAATGGCATGGATCGTTCCCATTTTCAATAGACTTCATCCTCATGACCTAACAAACATTCTGACCAAGTTTCATGAAGATTGGACCATATTTGTGGCTTCTAGAGTGAAAACAAGAAATTTGTCATTAAGGCCCCTTTTCCCGTGATATGGCACAGATCCTTTCCATTTGAGCAATTTTCATAAGGGACCACCCAAGGAATATTTCTGCCAAGTTTGGTTGATTTTGACCCATAAGTTTAGGAGGAGATGTCGTTTAAAGAAAAAGTTGACGCCGTGACGGACAGACGGACAGATGGACAGACGGACGCCGGACAACGATCGATCACAATAGCTCCCTTGAGCACTTCGTGCTCAGGTGAGCTAATAACAATTCTATAGGGTAGAAAATAGTGTGGAAAAAGAAGAAATTGCTTGTCAGAAGCAATTTCTTCTTTTTTCACCATGTTTTCTCAATCATAAAATAACAGGCATGTTAAAAGCAGGGATTAAACAGCAAAGGGTTAAGCAAGTTGAACAAAGACCGAGCATAATTGTGCTCAATCAAATAGAAACAAAGTGTTTCCATAAGAACCCCTTTTCCTTGAAATTGCTTCAAGAATCACAATAATAATTCAAAAAGGATCAAACATTTTCACTTTGAAAATGACCCAGGAAAAAAGTGTAGAGAGCTACAAATGAAATGTTCATAGGGGCCCCATTTTCCTTTGGAAATATGCCTCCCTGATAATGAAAAAAAGCAAAAGTCTGTCAAAATATACATTTTATTTTAATTGAAATACTCCAGTTCTGAGCTAGATATACAAACTATCTATTGTAAGTTCTCTCAGTAATACTACAGTTTTGTTCCACTTAACTGCAATCTTGATAATAGCAATTCACTGCTTGTTTGGATTTAAGAGATGAAGAGAAAATTTGTTGACTTTATATGGAGGTATGAAAATAAAATCATAATCACACTGTATGAATACACGAATCAGATTCATTTGTGAGTGTATTAAGGTTTATAGTTTCATACCTCCTTGAAATCAACAAATATTCATCTCATATCTTCTAATTTAATGTCACAAAGCATAACTAAACATTTCAGAAAAAAAACTGATTTCTCATGAGACGTCTTTGTGTGGAAGCTAACAAAGTAGATGTGTACTCAAAATTGTTTTCATTGAGGAACAAAATTGACTTTTCAGCCAATCAGAATGCACAAATCTTGATGGATACAACTTAAATTGGTTAATTTTCATATCTGTTAATTTTCAAAATTCCAGAGCTAATACAGATGTTCTTATTTTAGCAAGAGAACATAGTTTCCAGGGTTTAACACAACTCTCTTTTAAGTGCCAATATAACTCTACGATCATACAACAGCCTTGTGTTAAACCTTTTTTTTCAATCAATATTTTACAAAAATTAAGCTACATTCTTCTCTATCCAACACAGTGATTTTTTATCCTATATTAATGACTAAGCAAGAAAGATATAAATGTCCCTAGAATTGGCACAATGATGTTTTAAACAGATTTTGAATTCAGCAAGATAAGTGTGAAGGTGAAATCTTTTAGATAAATATAATACAAACTTAATGTTTTGCATGGAAAAATAATCTAAAGAGGTTGGGCAAATTAATAAATGGTGAGGCTCTGTGAGACATTCAATTAAAACAACCTCGTTAGATAATTTTTCATACAATATGTAAGTATGTATTATATTAATCTCTTAACCTCTATTTGCAATGTTTTTGCCAATTTTTCTAACAGAAGTTTCAAAAGTTTCTAAAAATGACCCCATTATGTCACTGTTCTAAAAATATCTGTGTGATAAAAGAAACATCATATGGGATGTTATCACACGGATATTTGTATCATTATATAAGATACATGCCATTCTGCATTTGAGGAACATCATAATTTGATGATGCCATACAAAAAAGTGTCGCTCAAAAATACATTTGATAGTGTAAAATGGATTGAAAGTGTTAATTACGGTTGGTAAATCAGAACAGTGATATAACTACTTTGAAAATTTCACTGGTTTAACTGTGAAACTATCAAGTGACAATCCATAATTAAATCTTTATAATCCTTGAAAAAAACATTCAAGAAAAGTTACCATACAAATGGAAATTTAAAGCTTAATTCATTTAAAGAAGGAGAAATTCCTATAGTTATATATACATATTTCTTTGTCTTATTTTCTAATTTAAAACTCTCTTTCACAGGCATTGCTTTACTTATTATTTAAATGGCATTGTCAAGATCAGTAAACAATAGAAAGTTGTAAAATTTTGGCATTTATGTAAAGATCTAAAAGTGAACAATAAATAAACATACTTAATATTCTGGCAAGTTATATGATTAACTACATACTGACTAGGTACTAAACAACTGAGGTATAGCCGCCCTGCGTTCAGGATGACAAAATGGTGCAAACTGTTTTCAAATTATACCCTGCTTTGCACTAGCACTTAACATTTTGCACCATTTTGTCATCCTGAATGCAGAGCTGTTTTTTAAAATCTAATTTTAACCTTTTTTACACAACACTGGAATATGACCAGTCAAGCAAAAAGAACACTTAAAGAACACAGTTAGACAAATAGTTGAAAAGCATATAGTGATGACTAAGTGCTAAGCAGTTGTACTTGCCAATACACATGATGTATATATATATTGCGCTGAGCTATCAATTGGTCAAAGTAAAGTTGAATCTGTGCCAGACATATTCATCTGACTTTACACTTTAAACTTCAGATTGTCAAATTGCAAGTCAGATGTATATACACAATGTTAGCCAAAGCACTCAAACTAACATTGGGCCAACTTATTTCTGGCACAGACAGGTCCTGTTGTTGTTGTTTTTAGCTGGAAACCAGTCCTGCCTTCAGGATGGCATAACTGTTCAAGTTATACCCCACTTTGCATGTGCACTTGCGTTCAAAGTGGAGTATAATTTGAAAAGGATTTGCAACATCTTTTCAGCATGAACATAGGGCTGGTTTCCAGCTGAAAAAACAACAACGGGACCCGTCTGGGGCTGAAATAAGTTGTTCCATTGTCAAAGGTACCACTTTTCACAAATGGCTGAAGAGCAAAGTGAGGTTAATTTTTTTACTCTGAATTTCTGGACTGAATTTGATTCTGGGGCTTTGGTCTTTATACATCCTTCTTTACGATTAGATCATGAACTTCTTTTGAAGCATAAAGTAACTCAAAAGTTTTGAAAATTGGCATAGCTAGAATACAATGACCATTCTAGATTTAAAGAATCTACAACCCATAAACAACTATCACCACTGACCAGCATTTGCGGTTTCTGAACAGGTTTGATGGCTAAACTTTTACACATTCCACGAGGTGCCCTTTTAAAAGACAAGTCACAAAAAAGTAAATATATTATATAACAAGAGCACAGTGCCTATGCTTGGCTGTTGACTGCTGGTTTGTGGATAAAAATGTCGAAAAAGGGACATAATTTGCACAATAATTTGTAGAGTTAACCCCTCTTGATAGCATATGTTGCTCTTTTGATGGTGAACATGAGTGCAAAGATTTAAGTGCATACATTTATTAGAAACACAGATATAACCAAATCTTGAAGTTTTTGCATGACAATAACAACAATGACACCAAAGCTATAGCGAACCTCTCGTTTTTCGATAGAGGGCCAAGCTGAAAACTAATGGATACATAGACAAATGAATAAACAATTTGGGAAAACAGACTCAAATCTTTATTTACCGACGAAACCCTAAGTGGTTGGTACTCATTTGAATTGTCCCATTGAGATGATTAAAATGTGTACCAACAACATAGAGTTTGTGTAAATTCTTTTTCAATATTTTATTCTATAATTCAAAATCATTCCTCCACCTGTATCCCTGTACAGAGATAGAAAAAGGTCACATACAATGTATATCCCTCTATCGATTATAAAGATGATAATGCATGATTACAGTAAACATAAAAATAAAGTCTAAACAGAAAAGTCTACAGAATTTCAAATAAATTCTCATTACAAACATAAAAAGTTACAGCTAATACTTATTTCATTTCTTGTAACACTAAATTAACATTAGTTATCCCACAACTTTAATGAATTGTAAAGGGGCCCATTAACAATCATTATTGCACAAAATGTTAGTTTTTAGGGCGTTTAAGGCATTTATCTACCAGAAAAGAACATGGATTTAAGCTAGTTATCCTCAATGTAGTGCAATGCAATTTATCAAGTTCCATGATGCTGATCTTTTCTGCAATATTTGTTTGTCCCAAAAATATAAATAAAGGCATTCTGTTTGAAATACAATAAACATTTGATTTGATGAGTAGAAAATGATTTTGACAAGTAGCATATTATTATTAAAATGTGTAAAACTCATTCATGTCAACAATGATTTAGAGCATAACCAAAGACATTGTCTTATAACTGCATAAACATGGGTGATGTCTGATAGCATTTTACCAAGTGACATTGGTATAAATGAAAGTAATTTGCAGTGCATAACTTAATTTTTCCAGCATTTCTTAAGATTGGAGTTGTAATAAAGCATTTTATCATATAACATATTCTTTATTAAACAATCATACATAGGCATAACTAGGATTTTTGAATTTACACGCGCTCAGAAGGCGACCAACATAGAAGATATAGGATAAAGCCGGGCAAATCCAATATGTGGACGGTGACAAAAGAAAAATGTCCACTGTCTGCTTCACTTTTCTATGATTTAAGCTTTGGTGAATAATCAAAACATTGTAACTGTAAGGTAGTGGACCCGTAAAAGTTAAGCATCGTTTTGGAAGTAATGGACTTAAACAATGTTAACCAAGGTTTCCTTATGATTACCATCCAGAAAACTCGGTTAACATTGTAAAAGATCATTAGTTCCGAAATGTTGCCAAACTATAACGGGTCTACTACCTTAATGATATTACCCATCATATTTAAAGTGTATGGGCTGATTAAAACTTTAATACATTAAGTCTGGTTGTTTAAAAACATGATTGTCAATTAAACAGCAGTTAACTATAACAATATATCTGTAATAATGATAACAAGATGTATTCGTGGAACTTATATGTCCCTAAAACAAAGCTTTTTTTTTTATGTTTCAGCTTGATAAATAGCCTAGACCTTGACCAATGACCTAGAAATTAATTGATGCATATGCAGGCAATTTACCTTCATACTTAACTGAAACATTTATCTTACATACTTTTTATGTTTAAGGATAATTAGTTGTGAAATTTTCAGATAAATTCCACAATGAACAGTGTCTTCAATGATAGACTAGTCCCTAGCTCTCAATAAACAGCCTTTCCAAACTGATGGTACTGTAGAAATAACAAGCTTCTGTGCTTTATTTTTCTAGAGTGCGTCCCACCCCCAAGCATTATTTAAAGCAGCATTTTGTGTATATGTAATCTGTTTTGACAAATCTTTAGCTATAAACCTCATGTTCAAAATGTTATAACATTTGCAAATTTTTCCAAGGGGTTCTCTGGCTCTAAAAAGCTCACCAGAGGTATTGCAAAAAGACAACAACAAACTACAAAATTAAAACTACAAAATTCCATGTGAACGATAAAACACACATTTTTTAAGAAGTTTTGCCCTTAAGGCCTTTTCTTAACTTATTGGACCCATTTTTGAAATTTGCTTCAGAATTTTCACATTTGAGCAAATAGGTTGTCCCTAGGGTGCACACAAGGTTTTTCTAAAATTTGATTTTGGGACTAAGTCTTTGATCAGACTTGACCAGTTATTTCTTATATGAGCCTGTGTGTGACATTTCCAACAATTTGATATGTGTGTGAAGGGACATCATTTAGTAGCCTAGACAGCCACAGAGTGTATTAAATGATTTCCTGATTGTCTGAAGATACTTTAAGACCTTTTCCATCATTAAAGCGTAAAGTGAAGACTCTGGCCAAACTGTGAATATGCACAGATTGGCCAGTCTTCACTTTGCTTATATTTGAAATTGTTGAAATGTCTCGCACACCCTTATATATCTAAATGATATACATTCTGACAAAGATTCAAGTGTTTTGAGCCTATTTTCAAGAGATTTGAGCCTTAAGTGAGGCCTCTAGAGTGAAAACAAGATTTTTCTTAGATTTGACCCCATGGCCTTTTTTTTTTTAACCTACTTGATCTAATTTCCAACTGGTGTCTGATATCATGCATACAAACATTCTGACTATGTTTAAAGATAATTGAGCAAATATTTAGCCTCTCGAGTGCATGAAAGATTTTTCTTAGATAAAACCCATGACCAAGTTTTTTATGCTTCTTGACCAAACTTTTAACTCATTTGAGTGGCTTCAAGAGTACTCCAGTGCTCTCAATAAGGGCCAAAATCAGGAATTTTTGTAATTCCATGTTGGGATTTCAGGAATTTTTTCACTAAGTAAGAAATTATTAACCCCTCCCCCTGCTTCCCCCCCTCCCGCACACACACCTTCCCTTTTCTGTTCACTTTGTAAATGCCCGTTTCCTTGTTAAATGTAAGTTAAATATTTGCTCCCAAAGTACATGATTCTGGTTGATTCTCTAAGAAAAAACGATTTTCCAAGCCTTTAAACTTGTAGCTTTGACTTTAAGCTGTAGGGACGAGCTTTGGTTTCACAATCCCCTTTTATTACTTTCATTGAATAAATTATGCAAACTAATATGAGAAAATGTGGAGTTTCTATTTGGAATCGGTCCTAAGCTGTATCTTGCGCAGTGGGCCTAGGAAATGCGGCTCATTCAAATTTTAGTTACAATGTTTTGGTATCTGGCGATATTACGGAAATTAATGCAGCTTTAATTTTCCTCGGCCTGTCGTTCCAAAGGTGACAAACGTTCTAGGTAGTGTGCCAATAAAACTTAAAGTTCTAAGCCTACTTACGCAGAATTATCCAAATAGCAGAAGTCAAGAAAAATTTGTCATTTCAAATCTCTCGTCAGACAACTTAAATGACGTCATTGGGATTTCCCCACATTCTCCGAAGATGCCACTTCTACACATATTTAAACGAGACAGTCAAATGACCTTTCGTAAATGTTTTCCGGTAGCGTTTTTTTCACCTTAGATAAATTGAGTGGGGTTGGGTGGGCTTTTGTCCAGTGGGCTTTTGTCCGCTGGGGTTTTGTCCCAGTGGGCTTTTGACCTAGTGGGCTTTTGTCCCTACCCCGGATAAATTACCCGTAGATCTATTCTAAGAGTTTTAGGAAGCGATATTTCGAGATTTTATCGGTCTGAGCTGCATGAACTACGTTTGATATAACAAATTTTCCCCTTATTTAAATTTTGTTTGTTCCAAAAATCCTATCAAAGGACCCTCGCGATCTGTATCCGACTAAGAAAGATAATGACAAAAGCGGTAATGACGCGTCGCTAACCCGACAAGATTGCGTAATCAGAGACTGGTTGTTATAGCGACAGTCTGATACCCCGCGCGTTACACATGGCTTGTTTTGGTCAGCTTTAATGTGTAATACGCTCGCGTTGATTATCGATTTTTTGCACGTGTAGACTTACTTTAAATTCTTTATTAGGTAAATTCGTAAAATGTCCGGGGTCAAATTACAGGACATTTTCCTCGAATCTCGGACGTTTTTTTACGTGCGGGTGTGATTTTCCGGACTTAATTTCTGAAATTCTAGATGTATATTACGTTGACGTCCGCTTATTGAGAGCACTGGTACTCACAAGGCATTGTTCAGATTTATCCCAGTGACCAAGTTTTTAACCTTGCTAGACCCAATTTCAAACTTGTCCAAAATAATGTTATCAAACATTCTGATAAATTTCAAGACATTTGAGCCTAAAACATGGTCTCTAGACTGCAACATAAGATACAACTGAGGACGGATCACAGTCACTGGACATAGCTAGAACACAAAAGCTAACCATGAGCACTATGGACTCAGGTTAGCTTAAAATTGTGCCCTGCTTTGCATGTTTAAGAACTTTCAAAAAAGGGCACAATTTACAAAACATTGCAAAAATGTTATCATCCTAAATACAAGGCAGTACCAAGTTGATCATATTCTTTTTGGTATTAATTTTGTGTAAAGTTATGAAATAACAAGAGGGCCGTTGGCCCTGGGTCGCTCACCTGAGAAAAAAGCTTCATTACCTAGGTATGTCCATGCAACCACAGAAAAAGAGATTTTCACTTATTCTATCAGATAACATTTGAAATAATCCTCCCCCCCCCCTCTGCTCCTCCCCTGGTCATTATTTATTTAAACTTTTTTCATAAAAGGTCTGTGATCAGCTAATCTATGCCAGATATACAGGCTGAGTCTGAGACTTTTAAAGTTTTCTTTAATGAGTTGATCAATCCATGTCAAATATAAAGGCTGTAGGGATTCAAAATTCTCAACAAAGCACTCCCCCTCCCCCAAGATGCTCTGCACCTGGTGAATCTACAGTCATGATTTTAGCTAATTCAATTAATGTCCATATGCTGATCATTCATACAAATTTTCAAGTCTGTAGGACTCCTGGTTCATTAGAAGAAGCTTAAAGATTTCAAAAATGATCCAAAATACTACCCCCTCCCGAAGACACTCAGCACCTGGTGACCCTACAGTCATGATTTTAGCTATTTTTATTAATGTCAATATATTGATCACCCATTACAATTTTCAAGTCTGTAGGGTTCCTGATCCAGGAGAAGAATAAGGTTAAAGATTTCAAAATTGATCCAAAGTACTACCCCCTCCCCCCTAATGCTCCGCATCTGGTGGCCCTACATTCATGCATTTAGCTATTTTATTTAAGATCCATATGCTTATCATCCATTCCAATATTGAAGTCTGTAGGGCTCCTGGTTCATTAGAACATGAAGGTTAAAGTTACAAAATTTTCACAAGAGTACTACCCTCTCCCCCCTGGTGCTCCGCACCTGGTGGCATTACAGTCATGATTTTAGCTATTTTTATTAAGGTCTATGAGCTGATCCTTCATGCCAATTTTCAAGTCTGTAGGGCTTGTGGTTTAGAAGAAGAAGAAGGTTAAAGATTACAAAATTTTCACAAAAGTAGTACCCTCTCCCCCCTGGTGCTCCGCACCTGGTGAATCTACAGTCATGGTTCTAGCTATTTTTATAAAGGTCCATATGCTGATCATCCATGTCAATATTCAAATTTTTCAGGCTCCGAGTTCATCAGAAGAATGTTAAAGATTACAAAATTTTCACAAAAGTACTACCCCCTCCCCCCTGGTGCTCCGCACCTGGCAGCCCAACAGATATGGTTTTAGCTACTTTTATTCAGGTCTATGAGCTGATCATCCATGCCAATTTTCGAGTCTGTAGGGCTCCTGGTTCAGAAGAAGAAGAAGGTTAAAGATTACAAAATTTACCCAAAGTACTACCCCCTCCCCCCTGGTGCTCCGCACCTGGTGGCCCAAAAGATATGATTTTAGCTATTTTAATTTAGATCTATGAACTGATCATCCATGCCAAGTTTTAAGTCTGTAGGACTACTGGTTGAGAAGAAGAAGAATTTTAAAGATTTTCTTAAAATTTCACTTTTTGTTGCCATAGCAACCAGAGTTTTTCATGGATTTCAATTCTTTTAGCTATTTTTGAAGGGGACCACCTAAGCAACATTTCTGTAAAATTTGGTGTAAATTGGCCAAGTAGTTTAGGAGGAGATGTCGTTTAAAGAAATTGTTGACGGACGCCGGACGACGGACGACGACCGACGGACGGACGCCGGATGAAAGGTGATCACAATAGCTCACATGAGCACTTCGTGCTCAGGTGAGCTAACAAAAATGTTAGATAAGAGTTAAGGGTATATGACATATTCTTTGGCCCTACAGTACATTAAAGCCACCTGAAGAAAATTATATGTGTACAACCAGGAAAATAGGATTTTATGTAACCAATCAGGCAATAAGAGACAACATTGGAATTAACTATATTTGAAACAGAGAATGGACCCTGAAGAGACCAGGGGCCTGTTTTACTAAACATCTTACAATCATCTTTTGCGTAAGTCAAAAAATAAAGTTGATTCTACAGTAGTAACTAACTATGGAATTCTGTCATGCATCATCTCATTCGAGGTATTGCAAGGCAAAATCTAACCATGAATGAAAAGACCAGGTATGATTTATGATTTTGACATGATTAATTTTGTCGTAAGAAGTTTAGTAAAATGGACCCCAGGCCCTAGTAAAATGGATCCCAGGGCCTGAGGTTATAAAACTTAAAGTTACTTTTCACATAATCAACTAAGATTTTTCTCAAATTAAAATTCAAATAAATGTATGAACAACAGAATTACAGATTTGACCTCAAGTTGAAATTTGAGAAAATTTTGAGTTGAGAATGAGAGAAGTTTTATAGTTTGGGCCCTGTTTGACATTGCCCTTACAAAATGAATATAAAATAACTATTGATGAAAGAAAACCTAAAAACTTAAAAATACTGAAAAATATCCATCCCTGGTGCCAGTTTTTTCAAAGGTCTTACAACATCACATTACAAATCTATCATACAATTCTTGATAAAGCTAGTGTCCACATAACCACTCACACATATGGGCAGCTTGGCAATACAGCACCATTGTCTTTATGTGGAATTGGTGATAAAATCAATGAATAGTCGCCAACTAGCCTGCAACTGATTAGAACATTTTTTTAATCAAGTTAAAGCCTGTACAAGACTGGACAAGAAATAAGACATTGCTACTTAGGCCGGATTTTATGTGACTGCAAAATGAATGTGTTGTTCTGATATAGCCGGCGTCTAGCCAATGTTGTTTTTTTACTAATACTCCAATGAAGAAAAGGAATTACCGACATAAAGGCATTGCCTTTTTTTATGTGACTTCAATTTAAAACAGGATCCTAATCCTAACATTTGACATTTCTTGGATGGTCCTTTTACCAATTTAGATTTTTTACTTAATCAATTTTTTACCAATGAAAAGAAACTTTTTTTCTGAAAACATTTTACTCTTGCTTGTGCTTTAGACATACAGCTTGTTACTTTGATAGGGAAAAAATGGTTTAATGGTTAAATGTTTAGTGTAAGAATAATGTCACGAATCCACAATTTAAAGGCCAAGTATAAAACAGTTGTAACTGCCTATAAATACATGTATATAGGCAGTTACAACTGTTTTGTGTTGAGCCACCAAAATATTGAGTTGCCACTTGCCACTTGTTATTTCACTATTAAAGAAATTCAAACTATTGCAGGAAAAACTAATAATCTTAATCTACATTGTATTAACAATAGATTCCATTCTTTTCAGTAGAATGAATGTGGACAAGTAAAAAATTTTGTTCTTAATAAGACAGTTTACTAAATCCTAAAAAAGATTACAAAATTTTGACTAGCAGGAATCCATTGTAAATGACAAATTTAACAAATGAAATAATACTGTATCAGAGAATTCAAAAAATGCTTAGACAAATGCTGCTTATCAGCAAGCATTTGTCCTTTTCTCAAAAGTTTTAATGGTTTTATCTTTATCTTATTTTTGTAAATTGGATGACCCATTCAGGACATCGAATTTTAGATAGGTTCAAATTCAATAAAAACAGAAATGTTCAATTCATGTATCAACTAACAAATGTGCAAAATAAAATGTAGAATAAAATGTAGAAAATAGTGTGAGAAAAGGAGAACTTTTCAAGCAAGTTCTCCATTTTCCACAACGTTTTCCATACATTTTTTTTAGGTTTGTGTGTCCCAAAGCAAGGTTATGTGTTTATGGACACAAATATTAGATAGCCCTAACTTTACCATTTTCGTTGTCACTTTTTTTTACAATAGGTGGCGGGGGAACATATTTACCATACAGATATATTGACAACATCACCAGTGATGCTCCAACAATAAACTGGAGGGATAGATTAAATTCGAAGAAATAAACTGACACAACACATGATATCACAATAGCGAGGGATGTTGCGAAACCTTTCAGAATGTTATCAGCGTATTTCACTACAACTGCTACAAGAAGCCCGCCTAATGACTGTAGGGCTATCACCAGCCAGACTAAAGCATCATAACCGTAAAAGAATCCATTCACTGACGCTTTATCCCCTTCCTTTATCAGCATGGTCCCTAATCCAATAACAGCCCCTAAAAACCCTAATTGAACATTTCTCAACCACACTGACTGTTTTGTCCCTTTTAAAATCTTTTCAAAATAAACGCCCGCAAATCCAGACATTAAACACGAGACTATCACAGCTACGAGTCCCAATAGGGGGCGCTGTTCTGTTTGAACACTCTGACCTCCTGCGCTGTCAGGTTGCATTTGGACGATGGATATTCCCGTAAAAAGGATGACTAGAGATATCCACTGAACGATGGAAAGACGTTTTCCCAGCATTATAACAGAGAATACTGCAGTGGTGAGGATCTTCATCTGATAGGTCACCTGTAAAAAAAATCAGATAGAAAGGTGTAGCATTAATTACCGTCAATATTTCAACCATGTTAATTAAGTGACCTCCTTTATTGGGTGACCATCATAAAAAGCCCCTTCACAGCAAGCAAATTCTCTGAAAAAATGGGCATTTTTAAATGAATACCAGTAATTGTTTAATAATCAATCTAATGTTGTCAAAACCCATCGGATTGAGACAATTCTGATAGGTTCAAACATCATGGGATTCATTTAGAACTATGAGAATATCTACATAATGCTTTCAAAATGACATGACATATTCATCATGAAATATTTTTTTAAGTAATTCCAATTAGTGACCCGGTTTTGGTTGTCCCCAGAGTGGTTCCTTAACACAAGTTTGACTCTATATCTATAAAGGATAATAGAGCAACAAGTGAAAATAAAGTGTTTGCTGATAACTTTTTGAAAAAATATATATACATCTTTTCGATTTCATGAAAATTTTTAATAATCAAATTTAAAACAAGAGCTGTCGGAGGACAGCGAAGCTCGACTATTCCTAGTGCTGGATAGTAACAGCAAATCAATATCGACATTGGTAATTCAATAAAATGAAAGTCAAGAGAAAAGAATCTTTGTCTTAAGGCTGATATTATGGTCACAGAAGCATGGGCAGAGTTTCAAAGCAATAGTTTTAGTAGGAACAGAGATACAACTAACATAAAACATTTGCACTTAAAAACTTAACAAAGAATTCCTAAGTCCAAAAAGGGTTAAAAATCCACTAAATTCTATACCAGAGAATTGAATCTTTATCACGAGGCTGTTTTTATGATCATTGAAGCATGTGCAAAGTTTGAAAGCAATAGCTTTAATAGAATTAGAGATATAACTGATGTACAACATTTTCACGTAAAAACTTAACCAAGAATTTCTGAGTCGGAAAAAGGTTAAAATTCCAGTAGAGTAATAAATCTTTGTCAAGGGGCTGATATCATGGTAACAGAAGCATGTGTAGAGTTTCCAAGCAAAAGGCTAGGTAGAAATAGAACTATAACTGATATACAATATACAACATTTGCACGTAAAAACTTAACCAAGATTTCTAAGTCCGAAAAAGGTTAAAATTCCACTTAATTCAAAATCAAAGTATTGAATCTTTGTCAAGAGGCTGATATTATGGTCACAGAAGCATGTGCAAAGTTTCAAAGCAATACCTTTAGCAGAAATAGAGATATTACGGAAATACAACATTTGCATGTAAAAACTTAACCAAGAATTACTAGTCCGAAAAGAGTTAAAATTCCACTAAATTCAATATCAGAGTAATGAATCTTTGTCTAGATGCTGATATTATGGCCACAGAAGCATGTGTAAAGTTTCAAAGCAATAGCTTTTATAGAAACAGAAATATTACAGATAAACAACATTTGCACGTAAAAACTTAACCAAGATTTCTAAAACCGAAAAGGGTTAAAATTCCATTAAATTCAATATCAGAGTAATGAATCTTTGTCTAGATGCTGATATTATGGTCACAGAAGCATGTGCAAAGTTTCTAAGCAATAGCTTTAATAGAAACAGAGATTTTAAACACTTGCACGTAAAAACTTAACCAAAGCATTACGCCGACGCCGACGCCCAGGTGACTGGAATAGCCCCCCTTTTCTTCGAATAGTCGAGCTAAAAATGAAAGAAGATGTGATTGTGAATCACAAATGCTCCCAAAATAGCTAACTTTGACCTTGACAGGTTAACTTGACCTTGTCACATAACCTTGACCTTAGTATTAACAGACATGTATCTATGAGATCTATCATTGATCATGTCAAATATGAGCATTATCTATGGAATGATATGGAATGTCTTAAAAAATAATATTTAGTTTTGGTTAAGGGTAACAAAACTTTGACCTAGAAAGATGACCTTGACCTTGTCACATGATGTAGATCTTGGATGCGTATGGATGAGTTAGATCTATCTTCATGCAAAATATGAGCATTGTATCTTAGGCATGCTTAAAGTAATACACAATGATAACACATTTGAGTCTGTGTGTGACATTTCCAACAACTTGAAATGTGAATAGGGGACAAATATTACACAGCGTAGACAGCCACAAAGTGTAAATATAAAAGTTACCTGATGGTCTACATATACTTTGAGACCTTATCTATCTACTAAATGCAAAGTGAAGTCTCTGGTCAGACTGTGCAGATGCACAGGCTGGTCAGAGTCTTTGCTTTGCAGTGATTTAAAATTGTTGGAAATCTCACACACAGGCTCATTTGATTACGTTTTCAGACAGGCCCTTCAGATGGACAGATTACTTGACATTGGTAGAAAATATATGTCCCAATCTTAGCAATGTGCAGAGATAAAAAGAATGTGAAAATATGAAAATATAAGGAGTTAGACCACACTTGAAGCAAATTGATCAATCAAAGTACAGAATTTCAAAAGTATATATCACAGATACAACTCCAAGCGTTGAATTGACAGATATACAATGGTAGAGTGTAGTGCACATGTATCTCAACAGGTTCTACTTGCAGAGACATTTTAGAAAGAAATCGAGCATTTCGTATGAGTTCTTATTCCTAAAGACTTCTATAGTCTCTAAAATGCAAAACATCTACAATAATTAACTGAGACAGATTCACAAGTAATTAGCATAATTACACATTTTACAGTTATAACCTAGCGAGTTTAACTTTTTTCATTGTTAAGTGGTTCGGGTAATTATGCAGACAGTATTAGAAAAGTGTGGTCCAAGTCGGAAAATCTCGTGCCACGGTATATAGGAAATAGACACTCACTGACACTCGTGTCTATTTCCTTCATACCACGGCACTCTTTTCTATCCTATACATAATTGACTGATCCTCATTCAGCACATGAATAACATGGCCCCTGCTTTGTTTGATTGATTGAATGGAGTTTTATGCCGCTTTCAACATTTTTTCAGTTATATTGCGGAAGCTGCAGCACTTAATAATGGATTTCTGGTATTTCTCTCACCAGTACAACCATCACATCCCTAGCCTCCAGCTGCTATCTCACATAGGTCTACATTATTCAACCCATCAGTGAGAGACAAATAGTCGGAAAGAGGTCTCTGCTTTGACAATGTAAGATAACATGAAATAGCCACTGCATGATTAAGTCTTTGAAGACAGGGAGTTTATCATTTTGTTCATTTCATTGCTTTCTTGGTGAAATTATCAAGCTTCCTAAGAAATTTTTGCTATATCGTAAGACTGAAGGCCAATTTATGAGTAGAGACTGAAGTCATTGAACCACTATACTTATTTAACCTCTTTGTGTCTTTAGGAAGGTTACAAAAGAAAGCAGGTCATGCAAGATAAGTTTTGATTGATTGTTTGTTTGCATTAAGTCTAATATCACTTTCAACAATTTATTTCAGATATAACGCGGCATAAACAGTAACTCACATACACCAAAGTGTCATGCATACATGTGTTACAACTAACAATATATCTTTTTCAACGTAAGCAAGCTCAACAAAAGATGATGATGCTTAACTCTTAATTACCTGAAATGTAGCGGCATCCAGATTTGACAATGCCACATAAAGAAGATTATTCTGTAATGTATAGACCAGTGATGGGACGGACACCTTAAGGCAGTCACCTGGAATAGACAGAACACAGCTGTCAATCAAAACATCAATTAACAAATAAATTCAAAGTACATCTTTGCAAGCCAAGGGTCCTAACTCCACTATGTTCTTTCCTATGTTTGTAAGGACAAAGTTCAGGGATCGAAACCTACTTCTTTGAGTAAGGAGTCAATTGGACTTCCATCTTACAAAATCAAGGAGTCCAAAGACAAACTAAAGAGTCAGACTTTTCGTAATTAGACTCCTTACTTGCAAAATGAAGGAGTCCCAACTTATAAACAAGGAGTCTCAGACTCCCGGACTCCCCTTAGTGCAAACCATGAAGTTGAGCTAGAACCCTTGGCTTAGGGAGATGGAACCCTTTTGCTGGTCTATCACCTACATTTCAACAATATTTACCAAGGGTTTAAAGTACTCAACAGTAGGGATCTTAGGGGTCTTTCTTAATGTTTGGAAGTCCCTGCTTAAAGTCCTTTTAAGAAATAATTTTGTTTTTTATGAATTTAGAGCTACTTTCTGGTTAAAGAAAGTGTTGAACATTTATGATTAATTGGGTCAAAACTTCAGGAAAGATTTGAAGACTGTTTTAAAACAGTCTTCAAATCTGTACTGAAATTGATCCCAAGAGGATCAATGGGACTGACACTAAATATTTTTGAACATCGAGGCTATTCATTTGTGTGTCTCAGATTTGCAAAATATGCGTTCCAAAAAAGCCTGTTTACCAGATCAATTGAATGTTACAAGACGTATATACAACATTCGATGGAATATGTTATTTTGTCTTTTATAACGGCAACTATCCAACAGCCCTGCTAAATGAAGTTGGTTGTCAACCCATTTATTGAATAACATTTATAACCTTGGGTGATTTAACCTTATAAAGCTGATCATGGCATTTACAAAGTCTTGGCAGACAGTATAAACTAAGATCAACCTCCACAGGCCTACTGTCTAATCTTAGCCTACTCTTCCTGTTTCGTCATCGATTAAAGTGGGTAAAATTTGAGGCAGATTGATTGAAATACTTGAATGATTGACAATTGGTTGAAGCAAAAAATGACATAACGGTATAAACAGTCTGCCATTTATACCCTGCTTTGCACGCAAGTGAATAATTGGATAACCGTTTTGTCATCCTGAAAGCAGGGCAGAGCTACAGATAGAGGGGTTTTAATGCTTTTCGGTGGTTTATCGAGAAATAATGATAGATTATCACTTGATAATCTCACCGCAAAAGCAGTGAAATTATCAAAATTTTATACCCTGCTTTTGTGCATTTCACCCTATCTGACATCATCTATGCAGGGCGAAATAAGTGACATCACAATGAGCGTTGCATAGCAATCACGTGCAAAATGAAGTGCTTTACAAAAACATGTCGTAGAAATTTCACATTTTGTCTCACTTTTGCATTAAAGAAATAGAATAATCGTTTGTTTTTCAGGTAAGATCAATTAATAATTTCATTTCGTGAACAACAAAAGCTATATTTTCACTCAATGAATATAAATCGATCTTACACTGAAACAGTTTTATCTTCTATGTATTTCAATGATGACAGTATTAACCATATGTTGTTGGTACTCATTGGAAGTCTTGTCAAGATGGCCATTGAGTACTCACAACATAGGGTTTCATTGAGAATAAAAGATTTTGGACAAGCTTAACCCCCTCTTATTTGTACCACTGTAATACAATTCAAATGAGTACCTGCACCATAAGATTTAGGTACTTTTCAGTTTCATCTAAACAACATTTTTTTATACTTCTCAGGGCTTGTGTTTGACCCTTAAACAAGGATTTTGACTCCCATCAAAAAATCCTATTTTGACCCTCACACTGAATTTCCAGTGGTGCAACCTATGCAATATCAAAGATTATAAAGATCAATTGTTTCCTTTAGACTATTACAAAAGATCTATATGAATGAAACAACATAAACAATAAAGAATTTTATATTCAAGGGGTCAATGACACCCAACTTTAAAAGCTAGCACAAGCCCTGCTTCTGCTGTTCCTTATGTCCCTCACCTGGTTGTAGGATGATATTTTCATGTAGATGTTTGATGAAACGTCTAAATGATCCCATTTGATAATAGACGATTCCTAATGATGAAACACATTTCAAGATTTCTGACATAACCACGGCAGTTGTTGCCATGAACATCGGTACATCCCGGGTCCGAACATAACGCATGACCAGCGTGACCATCGCATTCTGGGCGGTCAGTAGCACCAAGCTGAGATACTTTAAGGACGATGATGTTCCGCCTGAAATGAGAAATTATGTGATTTTAATTATTATCATTTAATACTTTTCACTTGATTATTGAAATTCATCATCATTTTATCTTTTGTTAATTTCATCATCAAGTCAGGAAATTATCAAAGTGGATTATCAACTGTTTTCAATCATTATCCATGCTTTTTAAATTTTTAACTGTTTCATTAAAAACTTTTCACTTAATTTTTGAGATTCCTCAATAGAAACTTACTTTTTGATCTCATCATTAAACTAGTGCACTTATCAAAATAGTAAATTCACTGTTTTGAAAGAGTCGGTCCTACTTTCATACATTTGTAACTATTTCATTAGACACATTTATCTAGATTATTGAGATTACTTGGTAGATTATTGCTTGTCTACTTCCATGAAATTATCAAAATGGTAAATTCCCTGTTTAAAAAGATTACATCCTGCTTACTACAACTTTATGCTATTTGGTGTCATCTAAGAAGGTTCTATAACACCAATAATGACGATTTTATTTAAAGAGGCTGCATATTTGGTTTCCCAATCTTCCATATGGGCCTCAAAATATTGGATTTACAGAGATTATCTGACACATTGCTAGGTTTGTGTATTTTTTTATAGACTATAAGTTGCATTGCCCCTTGCAGGGAGAAAATCCTCAGAAAATTTCAGAGACAGGGTGATGTGGGCAAAATTAATCATTTCTTCTGGTAAGAAACCAAAGGTGTAACTACCATTAAGCAGCATTACGCAAGTGTGTCATAGAAATAAATCCTCTTTTGAAAGATGTTGTTGATGAATGATCATAAAATCAAAACAACAGCTTATTCAAGCTATAGTTACCATGTTTTGATTATTTACCAACGCTCAAATCATGGAAAAGGGGATGACATTCATCTTTTGTCATAAACCACACATTGCCTTTATCCTTTATATTCTATGCTGGTCGCCTTCTGAGTATAAATTTCAAAATCCTCATTATGCCTATGGAACCCCCCCCCCCCACACACAAACATACAAATATTATGGCTACATTGGTGGGTTTTTTTAACTAGGGTTGGAGTAATTGTAATCAGTAATCATAATCAGTTGTAATCTATAACATTTTGTTAAGAAATTGACTGTAATCAGTAATAGAAGCAAATTGTAATTACTTGTAACTGTAATACAATCAAATACAGGTAAAAAAATGCAATCATCAATTAGATTTTTGATTCCTTTCAAAATGATTGCATATCAATTTAATATTCGATGAAAATCAAAATCAGTTGTCATAAAATTGTAGACAGTTTCAAATAAAAAGTTCTTTTGAACCCCACAAAACGGCATCAGGATCTGCCATTGATTCCCTCTTATCTTAATCTAAAATGCAATCAATACCAGGGCTCGTGTTTGACCCTTAAACCAGAGTTTTGACCCCCAAAAATCTGGAAATATCTTAATTTGACCCCTAGAAATTTCTCCAAAGGGGGTCATTTTGACCCCCCTTGTGAGGAATTATTAAGGGTCAAAACTTGGTTTCATTCCTGAGATTTTCTAAAATTACTATCCAAGGTTCTACTTGTTTCATATCATTACAAGAAATAATTAAAGTTACTCTTCTACTAATGATTTGCTTTTTCTAACATTTTGACCCCTTAAAATTCAGATTTAACCCCCAGAATTTCATATGTGAGGAGTCAATGACTCCTAAATATCAAACACTAACACAAGCCCTGAATACCACAGTTAAATAGGAGTGGACACTTCCTTTATCTATTGACATTTTGATAGCTTAATGGACATGTTCAATCCTTGATTTTGAGAAAGATAAAATTGAGATTAAAAGAAAATGCTATCTTATGGAGGCTCCTCCAGTTTATCCAACAGATGAAGAGAGTATTTGTTGATTTCATTGAGATATGAAACTAAAAACCTAATCACAAAAACAATGTATGAATATGCAAAGCTGATTCATACATGAGTGTGATTAGGTTTTTGGTTTCATACCTCTATGAAATCATCAAATATTATCTTCATATCTTATAAATTAAGACAAATTATGACTGTACCATTGAAATATTTACAGTCCAAATCCTGCAGGGATTGACACTAACTTCTTTAAGTTACAGGAGTCTGGACTCCCAACTTCTGAAATAAAGGAGTCCAGAGTGGGGAGTCCAAATTTTCATAATGGGAGAACATTGTAGAAAAGAAGAAATTGCTTGTAAAAAGTAATTTCTTCTTTTCCACAATGATCTCCCCCTTTTTTTCTTCAAAATACTACTGGACGCAACAGGGAAAAAGACTAGCAGGGGCCCAGTTGCCCATGGCCCCTAGATTTTGGGCTTGGCCCCTAGATTATTTGGGAAAATCCCTATGCCTCTAATGTTAAACATTAAAATTTTGAAGCCTGGGCCCCTAAGTTAAAATTGTTAGCCATTTTCCCTGACGCAACAAAATGTTATTTTCCACAATGTTTGAAGAGAAGAGATCTACAGTTTGACAACAATGGTTGAACAGAAACAGTCCCTTTGTATTTCGTTTGTTAAAATATTCTCATATATGATCCTGGGAGTGATGAGTCCACTGGACTCCTTACTTGAGTAATGAAGGAGTTCCAACTGGTAAACATGGAGTCTCAGACTCCTGGTGTTGAACCCTATTCCACATACCATACTTATTCTAATAAGAGAGCCCTTCCTAATAATAGCCCCCCTTCACTATTTACCTTATAAAAATCCCTCTTTGTTTGATTGAAAATACATACATGTATGATTGATTGAAAATACATAAGTGTATGTACCTTATTTTAAAGATTTTGTGAAACCTTTTCTCTATTTTGTGGTTAATTTCCTCTCAACAACTATTTAGATGATTGTCTAGAGCAAGTTAAGACCAAAACAAGGGGAAAAGACAAACTATATATGTTTGAATAGGAAAAAGGCACTAAACACAAGCACCTTGTCAATGATTTGTATATTTCTGGAAAGTTTTTTTTTTAAAGTTTAACACTTTCCTGTTTTACAAAATTTTGGACCTGTGGATTTAATATGAAAAATAACCATTCAGTAGGGTAGAAAATAGTGTGGAAAAAGAAGAAATTGCTTGTCAGAAGCAATTTCTTTTTTTTTTTTTTCACAATGTTTTCTCAATCATAAAATCACGGGCACGTAAAAAGCAGGGATTAAACAGCAAAGGTTTAATAGGGGATGCCCTATATCTGCAGTTCTTGTTGAACAAAAGAATTTCTCTTTCAATTTTAAACTCATTTAGAAGGTAAGTATCCAGATTAAGATAACTCAGTGTTATACAATATCTTTCTTTTGTTTGTTGTTTGATTGGAGCTTAACACCAATTTCAACAATCTCTCAGTTATACACTCCTCAAAACTTCTACACGGACACATGCAGTTTTGGTCATATGTTTATGCAACATGGCTTCAACTCATTTGCAATGGATTAACGTAGCCAAGACATTTATGAAGTCAACAAGAAAAAAAGAAGCAGAGAAATTCATCAAGAATTGATTTAAAATTAATCACATGTAGGAGTACCCTCGATTTCAAAGTTAACATTGGTGGATGGAGTATTTTTGACATTTCTCATTAGAATAAATAATGAGTAGAGAGTTGTGGCATTTCTCTAAATCTTTAGAAGTCCAAAGGCGATCTACCACTGATATCGGTATATAGCATTAATTAGATTTGTGTTTTTCAAATGTCGAAAGATTCAATATTGAGGGTACAGGTATTTGATTCTGTCTTTAGGACTTCTTGATGCATGACTATACAAAACTTTTGGACGGGATGATGGCTGAATGACAACTCTTTTGAAAGGCAAAGGTCACATTTCAGCATAGAAGTGGAAAATATGTGAAAAATGTATGGTGGCCGCCTAGAACTTTTGAGTAGTGTATCTTGGCGGCTGAAGCACCCAACAATGGATTCCTGGTAATTCTCATACCAGTACTACCATTACATATTTTCCTAGCCTCCAACTGCTATTCCACATAGGTCTATGATTATTTACCAATTAGTTCAAGACAAATAGTCAGAAAGAATGAGTGGTGCCGTCAGGGATCAAACCCGGGACCTCTAGATTGACAGTTCCATGTGCTACCAACTGCGCTATGGCAGCTGCAAAATATCTTTCTCTTCCTTCCTTTAAATGTAATTGTCTTTCGGATGAGATGTTAAACCTAGGCCCTGTGAGACGCTGCTTTACACTGAGCACGTTAATGAACCATGTTGGATCTCAGCAGTAGTTTCGTCATGTATCCTTGCACTATCCCCTGTAACATCTAACCGTCTTCTAGGGGCGTTGCTCATATGGGCATGTGCTATGGTAGCGACAGTAAATAAATTAAAATGGAAAATACACACATAAAAGTTTACAAGTAGGTTGAACAGTTTTTTCTTCCTATTAGCCCTTTATATAACAGGTCCTCCCTGATACCGGATAACAACAGGTCTTACATGAAACCCTTGTTTGATTTTCAGAAATTTAAGGGATAAATTGCAGGGAAAATATTTTGGAAAAGAAGAATTTGCTTTTGACAAACAATTTCTTCTTTTTCTACAATGTTTACCATTTGGTAATGCGAATTTACTGTTGGAAATACAGTTTTTTTTCAAAACTGAGCAGATTTGAAATACTTATCTCTGCCATTATCTTCAGGCCTGAAGGACCTGCAGCATGGTATCATCTACCAGTCCTCCCTAAAATCCACAGGTCTTGAGCCCAAGGACTGATGTTAGTGTCGATCCCTGCAGATCTTCCCTATGGGCTAAAATAGTCTCAATTATGGAAAATACATATTCTTTGCATCACATTCTAAGGACAGGCATCTGTAATAATCTCCCCTAATGTATCCATATCATTTATGACAGATTATGTATCACTAAATCCCAAAGATGAACTTCTAGTTACTAAGTAGTTACCATATTTTAGTGTCATGCTTATGATGAGATGTCTCAGACAAGGGACACTCAATATACAATGTATGTTTAGGGTCCATGCTCAGCCTAAGATTTCCTTTATCAGGGAAAAAGACTAGCAAGGGCCCAGTTGCCCATTGCCCCTAGATTTTTGGCTGGTCCCCTAGATTTCTGGGGAAAATGCCCATATCCCTAATGTTGAATATTATATTTTGGCTGTCTGAGCCCCTAAGTGAAAATTGTTAGTCTTTTATTCGTTAATTAAAAAAAATCCTTTGAAATAAAGTTTCAAAGAAAAGTGTTAGACAATGTAGCATGCTTAGATATTCAATCATTTTACCGGCCATTCTGATGAAAAAGCCTCCTTAACCTCCGCTCTTAGTCCAATTGAACACAGAAATCATACAATGTTCCTGACCAACAAACCTGGAATATCAGAGGAAGTGCTGCTGCCACGAATCAAGTTTGTTTGTGTAACCCGATCCTCTCGTTCTATCGTCACAGCGTGAGACATTGTTCAATACAAATTACGTTTATGTACAGACGTGACATCTGTTTTCAAATGAGAAACCATTACACCATTTTTATCTGGAGTACTTAAAAGATCGCGGACCTCTTATCTTTTTCAAATGTCAAGTTGTCAACCGTGTTGACAATTTTTTGTAAGTTTCATGATATTGGCAGTTAAAATTCAACACCGTTTGATGTAATTGACGGAAAGGAATGATAATTACTAAAATGGAAATGCTCTGCGTTGCAGAAGGGGGACTTACGCTTAGACATATTCTATTCACAAATCTGTTCAGGTTTAAACTAAAAAAAGCTTATTCTAGCTTATGCACCATCGTGTGCATCTGCTCTCGACTACTGTATAAACTGTATAAATTCATTTTCCTCGGTTCTACTGGTTTCGCGCATTCACTGTATAATCCGCTTCACGCATTCATACAATGTGATAAGGTTTTAAGTCCAAGAAATCAACAAATTCTCTTTACATCTCTTCATAAGAATGACCGGTAATCAATCATAGCACTAAAAATCCAGAAAAACGCACAATTTTCAGTAAAATTTTTCCGAGGGATTTTTTGTTTTAGATTTTCATTATTTTGGTCTCTATTCAATCGTATAGATTTATGTTTGTAGAATTTGTCGTTGAAAAAATCTGGACATTCAGAAATTTTCTTAACACGTGCTTGAAACACAGGGGTTAATCTTAACAGTGAATTACGTGATTAAACTAAGTCATACTTTTTGGTGACTTTTTTTCAATGAAGAAAAGTAGCTAGAACCATTTTCTCTAGATTTATTTTCAGTAAACTTTATCCTTTATAGATACAACACTGAACAACTGTCATACTAACTATCTGTAGCACATTAGATATATCTGTTCAAAACAGTATTGTCGATGCAGATTTATCAGATTTTTTTGCAGTCAAAAACAGCAAACAAAACATTATGTTAAGATCACATTGTTTACAAGAATTCAAAATTCCCGTTGTTATTACATTTTGCAAGACTTATGGCATGTCAGATAGGCTAATTGGTGATTTTGAAAGAGGGTATTGATCCAAAATACATTAATTCTTACAAAAAAATGTCCGGTAACGTAGGTCACAGCTTATGCAATAATACATGTATTTAATTGAATTTTTACTTACTTTTTTCGATTCAAATGACTTACTTTATTTATTTTTTAATTCTTATCATGTAATTTAAGCTCCAAATCTCTTTTCAAACCTGTTTTCTTAACACAAGTGTATGTATTCCCTTTAACTTAGATTATGAATTAATTTCTTGAAAAGTAATTTAAACTCAGTTTTCATATGATTTTTTTTCTCTAATAATTAGGATTTCAGCCTTACATCCAACTTTTTCCCCTAGACTGCCAGATAATCAGTCAAATATACCCTTGCTTTTTTGTTTTCTTAAACTGAAATTTTGCAAAAACAAAGTGGAAAGGTGGAAGGGAACGCCAAGTTGAAAACAAAATTAACATGCTTAATAATGTGTTGAAACTATGCTTCATGGTTGTTTAAACAAAAGAATCACCATACAGGTCTAACTTATGTTTATTAGAGTATTCATGCTAGCATGAAAGGCATACATGTGTTTTCAACACCATATCTTCATACCAATATTCAAGCTTTATTCGACCCGGTATTAAATGTGGCATCTCTTGATAAATTCGAAGTACTAACCTTATAATCTCATTGTATTTCGTGTTAAGTTGAACACCAAGTATGTTACACTGATCGCTAAAATAGTTTCAAGAGTAATTTTTATGCGAAATACGATGCAAAGTACATTTTACTGTTAACGATAGCAACGAAGTTCACAATCACGTAGTTCACTAAAACTGATTTATTGTAGTCTAATAATGTGTGTTTTAGATACTTTACAAATTTTACAAACTAACATTGGAGGGTACAATTCAAGCCTTAACTGACAAAAGTTAGAAAGAAATTCATTAACTTCTTAAAGTAGATTTGTACGGTTCCCTAGTTCACTTCTATTTCTTGAAAAATGAAAGTCGAATTTAGAGAGTGTAGACAATTTCTTAAAGAAATTCGGGCAACCATATAGATTGTTAAAATAAATTTGTATCATATGTGAAGCTTTTTAACATATTATCACTTCCTTACGGTTGTTAGAAACCATTTCTATATTAACCTCAAAGCGGTAACGTAATTCACGTTATTTTGTGACATCGATTAAAAAGCTGTCAAAAAATAACTAAAATACGTAGGTATTTTGATTGGGTTGAAGCTTAAAATATAACATTTTAAGGCAAATTTGATCAATTTGTCAAAACGAAAAGCATACAAGAAACCCAATTGAGAACCAGCTAAAACTTACTACCCTGAAACTGGACCCGCGATTTTACACATTTTACACCATATAAAATCCACTTATTTCATGATTTAGCGGAATAGATACTTATAGTTATATTAATCTGACAGACATTGACCTCTCCTTGGCATAGGAACAAAGTTTGGTGTCAAATATTTTAAAACATTCGATAAAATGGCTTTAGACACCGATTTTCCATAATTGTGCGTTTTTCTGTTTTTTTTGTTTGTTTTTTTTTCAGTGATAGATCGCCATTGTCCCCCGGTTAACTAATCGTAAATAACAGCCCTATTCAAGCTATCCCCTCCGGTATAACGATACTTGGCTCTCCCAATAACAAGCCGAGGCTAGATTTTCGGTTGCAGCAATCGCGCTACAAACCAATTGAGTCCAGTTTTTAGTTGTAGGCTATATTATATTGTTACGATATAATTTTCGCACGGAAGAGCTGATGGGAGGGGGGAAAAGATAATCCGCGTTCTACAGGACAATTTTTTTTTTAATTGAAATACAAATTTCTGCCCCGATTCCGGTTACATTTGAAAAAAAAAAAACAACAAAAAACATAGAACAAACAAACAAACTTAAAATCTGCCCTGCGTTCATGATGACGAAACGGTGCAAACTGTTTGGCAATTTTAACAAACTTTGCACGCAAGTGCACGTGCAAAGCGGGGTATAATTGACAAACAATTCGCATCGTTTTGACATTCTGAACGCAGGGCTGGTCAAATCCAGATTCTCTTCGTAAACGATTAATATAGTTACAACAACAAAAATGTCATTGCAAAATTTTTGAATCTGAAATGCGTGCATACAATCATTGTACCTCCTCCATCAAAATCTTTTAATCCCTGAATTGTGTCACCCACTAAGTCCGTGTCCGAGTCCTTATTTTTCTCACAGAGTCCTGTTTCATCTTTAACATTTGGTTCTGCCATCGCATCGGTTCCGAACTTTTTACAAATTTCTTAAGACCAAAAATGTTTAATTTAGAAATAGCAGTCACTTAAAAAAGAACGAAAATGGATTGAAAATTTTCTGGAAATAAAACAAATCCGACTGTTTTTCTTTTGTCCTCACCATGTTTGCGACTCTAAGAATTTGTACTCAGCGATTAAATGCGTGAAGTTCTGCCAAAAAAAAAAAATAATCTTTTTTTATTCCAATAGATATCAATATCATAATATTAAGTACCTAACACGAATAAGATATTGATCACCTATAAAATTAAATAAGAATTTTTTGTATAACGTCCTATTTCGTTTTTCCCAGAACAATCACGATATATGAACTGCCGGGTAATTTAAATCTTTAAAACGCTTATTAATAACATACAGTTTACATTTCCAGATAGCAAGGTCATTTTCATTTTACAATATTTATTTCTGTATGAAAACCTATGATGTGGGTACCAATAAGAATAGTCTCGGTTCAAATAAGTATGAATAATAAAGGGTTTTTGTAAATAGGCCTAAAATAGTACTTTAGCTTTTTTCAATTCATATCAAAATAATCACCTTTATCCGGAGCGCCATTAACATCTGTTGTTTATTAACTTAGATTCAATGATACATAAAAGCAAATGTAGTTTCAGACTTTCGGTTTGATTAAATTGAAACCTTCACAATGCAAATCGTGCAACGGGACAATTATATATGTTGGACGCAGAAATCAGCTATCTGAAAAGAACCAACGATAAATGTACATTAGAAACCCACATATTGTCTGTATAGGCGATCGAAACATCGTAAACATTACTTGAACGAAACATCGTAAACATTTCTTGAACGAAACATCGTAAACATTACTTGAACAAAGTTGTAGTTTCGAGCGTAATGGTAGCCTAATAATAACGATTTTGGCCAAGCACGTAACAAGTGACTCTCAATATTATAAATTATGAGCTGTCCGAATTCACAAATTTCAAATGCGCGTGAGGCGCAAACATTGAGCAACCTAGACCACTACTAACGTATCTATTCACGTGGTTTTAAAATTAAGAACACGGTGAATTTTACAAGATAAATGATTTTGGAATGAACATGGAATGAAATTAAATGAGAGGGATAAGTAAGCTTTGATTGAAATTGAAGGAAGGTAGGCCTAATACGCTAACGGAAATTTCATTCAAAATGAACGAAAATGGCGTTATTTATTAATCCTTCTTGAAATAATTTCATAAAAATTCTAGAAATAGATTTCTTTGTTTTTCCCGAACCAATCAGACGCTTCCAATTTAAAACAAGTGAGTGGAATAATATATATTTTAGATCGATTTGATTGTAGTCTTAAGCTTTTTTATTTGCGTTCAGCGTTTTTGGTTGGTTTGAGCGAACGTTTTTAAGAAATTAACAAATAGAGCTCCGAGTGAGTAATTTAGAATGATCAGAATGAACGTCATTTTCACAATGTTCTTAGCTGTATGTAGGGTCAATGTCGGTTACTCATCTTATATTTCGAAATATCTTGTCAGGCCTGGACGGAACAAACCTTTTGACCCTATTATTTATACAAAATGTTTCGAGAGTTACATAATTGAATAACAAATTATGACCAAAGCGCTGATAACATCGATGTAGCGAAATCGAAATGAATGCCCAAAGGCTGGACATACCTTCAGGATGACAAAATTGTGCAAACTTTTTCCACATTACACCCCGCTTTTCCCGTGCAAAGCGGGGTATAATTTGCAAACATTTGCACACCGTTTTGTCATCTTTTCCACAGGGCAGATTGATGATCAGTGAAAATGCTAGTGTAGCACGGAGGTCGGCTACAACGATTGATTGATTGATTGATTGATTGATTGATTGATTGATTGATTGATTGATTGATTGATTGATTGATTGTGATTGATTGTGATTGATTGATTGATTGATTGATTGATTGATTGATTGATTGATTGATTGATTGATTGATTGGAGTTTTACGCTGCTTTCAACATTTTTTTCAGTTATATCGCGGCGGCTGGAGCACCTTACAATGGTTTCCTGGTATTTCTCCCACCAGTACAACCACCACATCCCTTCCTGGCCCCAGCTGCTATCTCAAATAGGTCTACGATTATCAACCCATTGGTGAGAGACAGTTAGTCGGAAAGAATGAGTGCCGCCGTCGGGGATTGAACCTGGGACCTCTAGATTGACGGTCTGACGCGCTACTGCACCGGCTAGACTGAGACAAAACTTCTACATTGCAGTGAGGTATAATTTGTTGCAGTAAACAACATCGTGAAAATGACAAATTGAATGGTTTTTGAATAATTTAAGAACAAAATTGAATGAGTGTGATGAGCGAGTTTCATTAAAGAAATTAAAGGGAAGTGATCCAATATCGCAAATTTTGCTGAGGATCAACCAAATAAGCGATATTTATTAGCTCAATTTAAAAATATGCATACAAGTTCAATCAATTTCTTCCTTTTTTCTTCAAGAACCAATAAGACGCTTACAAATTCAATTTTGTTACTAAAACAGCGATTTTTGTGATTTTTAAGCTCAATTCATTTTGAGTGTAATCGTTGATCTTGTCTATTTGAGTCATTTTGGAGCGATTTTGAATGCTTTGAGTTAGTGTTGGGAATGAATGAATGGAGCGCTGAGTGAGCGAATTAAAATGATTTTGATCGAGATGAATGTCAATTACATGATGTTACTAACTGTTGTCAAAGAGTTGTTCTCCGTCTGTGCCTATTTGCGTCTATGATTATGCCTACGGCATCTTTATGCAAAGGCTTGCAACATCTATAATGATTTTTCGGGATTTTTGAAAAGGAATTCACTACCTTAATATTATTTTTGCGTGAACTCTACAATGATTTAAAAAAAATATATAAAGGAAAATAAACGTATACGTTTGTTTATAGACAGAAGATAAGAAATGCTTCATGATATTCGTACACCATGCATCAATTCAAATAAAGCAAAATGAATTAAGATATAAAATAAGTTTTCTCCGCCTGTTTATACGCTCCTCAAAGAGGACGTACATTTGCACTTCTCCACGCGTCACTCCGCCTGTCCGTACCTCCGGCTATAAGAATTGAATTGAATTGAATGGAGTTTAACGCCGCTTTCAACATTATTTCAGTTATATCGCGGCGGCCGGAGCACCTAACAATGGATTCCTGGTATTTCTCTCACCTGTACTACCATTACATCCTTTCCTAGCCTCCGACTGCTATCTCACATAGGTTTACGATTATCTACCCTCCGGCTATAAGACGGTATTACGACTTCTGTTTAGTGAACTCAAGTCCTCTTGCAATTATACATGTATGGATTTGCATGTAACTTTCACAGAATTGTCTTCATTCTTTGTCCTAACGTACATTATTGCAGTTTCATGATATTGTGATGTTATATAGAAAATGGGACCTTCATTTAAAGTTCTTGTGCCAATGAAAAAAGACAAAAAAAAAACAAAAAAAACCAAGAACGACAAAAATGCAAACTACAGTTCTTACAGTGCTGCATCGGTGGCCTAATAACATAGACGCTCGACTCAAGACCTGGAGGTCTGTGGTTCGAGCCCCACCGTTGCCGGGGCATGTTTATCGGCAAACACATTATATAGCCAGCCCCAGTCCCCCAGCTGTTAAATTGGGTAGCAGTGGGTTTAAACAACTGGCACTCTCACATGGACATGAACACACCAGGATTTCAAGATAAATTAGTATAAATGCACTTACAATAGTGTTGCGCTGCCGCCTCCACATGGTGTCGGTGGTAGACCAAAACCTCGAAACTGTAGTTTCTGGTATTTGGTCACCGATCATAGACATATCTTTTTTATAATTGAAATGAAAATTGGCGCATGTTTTTGGGGTTTGGGATTCGACAAGCCGAAACGTTACTCCTTAGGCGGATATAAAGATAATTTACGGAAGCCACCAAGACAAAATGTTTTTTAAATTTTACGATCAACCTAAAAACTATAGATATCAATACAATTGATTTTCAACACTATCACAAGCACGGCGTTTCCATTACGCTACTTTTGTAGATTTATAAAATGTAAATACTGTATGAAAGTTTTTTACCTTGCGCGATTCTCTTGACATTTAAAGGTAAAATGGCACCTCTCATCTTTTTTCACAATAAATTGATAAATTGATTGTCCTCTAGTAACTTATCCAAGTGAATTTAACCCATATTTACAAGTGAACACAGTACAATGAATAATTGAAGGATATTCCTTTTATGCTATAGGCATACATACATATACGGATAATACTACGTGTCAATGAACAAAATCAATTATGTAAAGCTGTCACGAAAATACCCAGTCTTTTACATCTCTTTAAGTATCGTCGATAAGAAACCAAAACCTCGTATCTACAGATTCATTTGGGCTGTAACTATTACGTCTTTGGTCACTCATCGAAAATTTTCGATCCAATACAAGAAAATGGGTCTAAATCGGATCCAACACAAGTCCTTAAGGATTGCTATTTCGATATCAAATATAATGAAAATAGGGCGGCTAAGATTTAAACAAATACAAAAGCAAGTATCGACCCTGGTTGAAATGTACAAACTGCGCAAGCTGACAAGGATAGAAATTTAATCTGCTTTTTAAGATGGTTCCATAATTTATGGGCCAACTTATTTCTCACCAGAAAGGGTCCCGATTGTCTTGTTTTTAGGTCGGGTCACAAAAAGAAATCAGCTCTATGTTCCGGCTGACAAGATGCTGCAAACCGTCTTTAAATTGCACCCCGCTTTGCGCGTGCACTTGCGTGCAAAACGAGTATAATTTGAAAACGGTTTGAAAAATCTTGTCAGCCGGAACACAGGGCTGGTTTCTATTTGTGGCCCGGCTTAAAAACAGGAAAATCGGGACCCTTTCGGTCGAGAAATAAGTTGGCCAATACCGTCAAGCAAGAATTATATTGCGTTGGGTTAAATAAATATTAACATATAATTTAATATGTTAAAAGTTTCCCGTGCAGCCCAATGATGAAACGCCCATTTGATTTTATATACTCAGTTCCATAAGAAAGTGTGCACTTTCATTTTTTACAGTTCTCTTGATTTTTACTAAGTTGGAGGAAAATAATGGAGTAAATATGATACCATACTTTAGGCAAGACCTTTTGAAATTAAAAGTCAAATCAGTTTTGGATAAAGTATCGGATGCTGCATACGTGCAGACAGAACTTAAATTGTTGAAATTTGACCTCTTTACACCTTTTTGTTTGGTAAGAGTTGTGTGTTGATGTTGCATTATAGAGTTTTAGATGCCAATTCAAGCCATTTCCAAACAAAAATTCTAATTTTCATGCAGACATTATGTGTACGTCAACGTTAGATACTTCTACGTTATTGTGCCAGTAACTTGTCATTGAATAGTGCTATGGTGTTCTATGACATCTAGATTTGCTTATTAAAGGCTTTACATAATAATGACCTCGATTTCTTTTGGAACATGAATGCTCAATCAATTTTAATAACGTTCTAAATTTGACAATGTTTGATTTTGATCAACGACGTTTATTTGAAGTCAAACCACGCTGTACAATCATGCAAAATTGTATTGAAGATGTGATTTTATGCTTAGGAAAGCTGCAAAGATTCAACTGAATGCTTTTTCAGACCAATTATTCGTCTAATCCGTGATGCACATGCAAAATATGCAAAATCAAATGTCTCGATTTAGCAGAAAATGTTTGTTCATCGCGCGGATTTTGATTTCAAATATTGTTTGCACATACTCTTAGAGATAGTCATACGACGTTTCATGACGATAGTTTGTGTAATTTCAGAGATATTCAAAATTTAAAAGTGCACACTTTCTTTTGGAACTAAGTATAGTTCGTATTGAGGAATGAAACGAAATTGCCTGTCAAAGTAAGGACCTCCATGGAAGTAGGCAAACTATCGACCCTGTCCGGACTCGGACAACAACGAGAAAAACATGCAACTCAAGGTTGACGCGCTTTATCTTATAAATGTGTGAAATCGTTTGGGTCCCGTCAGGGGAAACGGGGCAAACAGTCCTGCTTTCAGGATGACGAAACGCCGCCAACTGTCTGCCAATTTTCCATCAGTATCCGCATCGCACGTACACTTACGTGCAAAGCTTGGTAAATTGCTAAACAGTTTGCAACGTTTTGTCATCCTGAACACAGAGATGGTTTGTGAATAGAGTAGGCCTATTGATCCCTGTCAGAGTGCGACTGACTTGGGTCGAAACTCCTCAGACATAGCCGGTTTTCTAAATCAAGAATAATAAATCTATATTCCTCTCTAAGAATATTTGAATGGTGATTTTCCCTTGACCTCTACTGGAACCAATCCCTTTATCATATATTTATTATAGAGATGGTCCTCTTTCGCGTGACGGGTCAATTATTTTAATCATTCTTGTCTACGTTTCTAATAATACGCAAGATTAAGGGTAAAAATAAGTTTTACACTTGGGTGAATCTTTTGACTATTTACTGTCTAGCCTCTAATATATATGCACCAAATGGGTTCAATGAATAAACTAGTAAAATGAATTATTCATACTATCTACATGTGTATTAGAACTACAGGTTATTAAGGTAGTGAACCCGTATTAGTTCCGCAATGTTTCGGAAGTTAAAAAACTTTAACAGAGTAAACTGTGGTTTTCCAATGGACTTACTAGGAAAACTCGGATAAGACTGTGAAAGATCGTGAGTTGTTGCGAAATGTTGCGGAACTATTACGGATCAACTACCTTTAGAAAGTTAAGAGAGAAACAAGGTTACGATGAGTGCAAAAGAGGCTGACTTTAATTCAGTCGGAGGCGTAAGGTTCGAATCTGTACATACAGTTAGACACATCATGAAATTGACACTTAACTCATTCTAAACCATTCCGAAACTCTCACTAAATGCTTAATTCAATCATTTCAAACACCCACTCAAACCATTCAGAAACGCTCTAAAATCATTCGAAAATACCCAAGATTCATTCACAATGCTTCACAGCTTCATTCAAACTGAACAAATTATTCCTTGTTTTTATTAGCTGGCGATGATTTGGAAACGTCTTTAAATTTACGTAATTTTTTCTAAATAAAAGTTACCGGTAGGTAAATCTTTTTTTAAAGGAATGTGATAAGCTATCGATGATTTGGACGAAATAAACGATATTTAATACCTCTCTTTTATTTCATCCATAAATCGCTCCACACGCTTATTCAATAAATTTCATAATCATTCCAAAACCATACAACTTGTCAATTTCATAATGTTACTAACTGTAATGCACTACTGGTTACAATGATATTTCACATTTCAGAGTCTTGGCCAAAATCCCGGCAATTTCACTGGACAGTTTTATGGTTCCATGATTATCTGAAAATTACTTCCATGGGGCAATTAAATGCATCATGCAGCCTGTTACAGTTGACTTATGCAGATAGCTGTTCTTGTATTAAACACAGACTGACCAGACAAGATGGGTCAAGTGAAAGCAGATATATTGTATTAATTTAACGTTTAAACTAAGTGTTTAAATAATAACACAATAATCTTACAATGAGAAACAAAATAGTTCACACCTCGCTATTTCTAGGTAATATATTCATTAGCATTAGATCAGTTAGATTTAAATTTAACTATTTCTGAGAACTGGCCTGTGATTTCTCCTCATTCCGGCTGAGTAAACAAATGCCATGGTCAAAACTGCTTGGGTAACGGACTTCTTGGGTTTAATCACCTATTATTTTTTGGTAAATTAAGTTAATGGTCAATCGAGCAGTGGTCCAAAATGTTACAATCTCCTGGCGTTAGATGGGGCAGTGAACCCTTTCCTAGGTGTAGAATAGTTTTATTATATTTTTCTAGATGTTAATTCAATCATGACGTTGAGTATGATAAATGAGCGGAGCTTTCTGTGTGTATGCAATTAAACACATGACATATGAATTTATTGCGAATAAAGTTCTGTCATTTATTCTTATTTCTGATATTTTAAGTCATCGTGTTAAAAATGATGAATATAAAAGCTTGCTCTTTTCAGCTTAAGATTTTATTCAAGATATAATGTAGCAACATGTAAAGAAACAATTTAAACACATAATTACCAAAAACAATAAATGAGTGAAATTAATTTATCATCAATCCCTCCTCCCTTGACCATAAATGATATTAGTATAATTACAGTATTTTTCATTAGGTTTTGCCGTCAAGAAATGGCAGCAAATTACTCTTATTCCGAAATACTTGATTTTTCGACAAATTCACCCTTAAACCCGATAGATTACCGAATGACTCAAGTCCAGAACTACGAACACTTTGTATGGAAAAAACAAACACACTAGACGTTGTTTATTTCTTCCGTTCACTGGCTACCCTCCGGCGCTTAGGCACCGGACCATTTGTATCAGACCGTAGAGCCGTGGTGGGGGAAAGAACTCTGGTCTCAATATCTTGTACAGAGTGGTAGTTCTCCATAAACGGTTTTACGGTGTGCCATACCTATAAATAAAGTTTCGATTTTTATAAAGCGTTACCCAAGTTGCAAAGATGGTCGACAATTACAAATTAAAAAAAGATCCATGATCGCAAACTACAATTTTCAAACTCGATCGCTAATTACAAGTTGCACAAACGATTACAAGTTGCAAAGATGGTATCCAATTTCAGGTAGGTAAGGTGATATCAAAATGAGAACTTTCAAAAACCATCGCCAATTACATGTTGCGAATATAATTACAAATCATTAATTGCAAAGATGATCGTCAGTAACAAATTTAGAAGATGGTCGTCAACTACGAACGACAAAGACTAACGACTGTCACACGTTGCAAAAATTGTCGCCAATGACAAGTTATATCATATTACAACAAACTGTACTCGCCTTCTCATCCTGAAGCAGCTTCGTCACAGCTTCAATATCCGGAGCCATATACCGGTCCTTTACCCATGGTCTGAAAGTATGATAATAAAGTGGTTTGAATTCGAATTCGGACGAGAGTAAAAGGCCTAGAACATATCTTGTATATGACTTATGCAAACGTACATAACTAGTTATAAAGTTATCTACGGAAAACGAATGCTACATGCATCAAGAAATTGAACCTTGGTATTATAAGAGAACTATACATTTAGAAACCAAGCCGGTCCTCCAGAAACCAGGCTTTACAGACACGGAAGAAGGTGGGATGGATTGAAATTCGGATTCACGGGAGTAGTGTATTTGGTATATCAATCTGGAGCAAAGCCATTCCCAGATCAAATGTACAATTGATACGTGTGTTTGTGATCTCATAGGATATAATTCGATTGTTTTTCCACAGCGTTCTTGCATTCGGAACATCGCTCGGACTTTTCCTACCTTAGAAAGTACGTCAGGCGGTTGCCTTCCGATCGTCTATAGCAATCATTTGGGAATATCGTATTTTTTATGACAAACGCAGTGTTTATTTAATTATAGTATACCAAGTTTTGATTTTCGTTGATTTTCCTTCTCTCAAAGAAGGCATGTTGATGCTTGTGACGTCATGTAAACCCAAGTGCCAAAAATGCGGCGTTTTCTTGTCTGCGCCCTTATTATTCGCAAGGTCTATTCTGTAGATTTGCCGAGGATTCCCGATTGAGCATTCTTGTTGTTATCCCATCCTTTTCAAAAACATTGATTTCAAAGATTGTCTTTTATTAACGCTTAATACTCGAAAGCACGAAGAAACTCACCCTGCAACACTTCTCACTAGTTTACAGACCGCCTCTAATGGTGCTGTTGTTTTCAACGGCCGTAGGAATTCAATGGCTTGACAGGCACAAAGAAGCTCAATCGCCAGAACTGAAAGAAACAAGCAATTAGTGTGATTCGTGGATTTTTTTACGCTTATTGAATTACAACTATTAAATAATAAACTACCGGCTTTCATTCGACATGAGTCTGCTTTCCTTTTTCAGCACGGATTGGAGCAAAGGCTGGCGAGTGACGCAACCTTATGTTTTATGCATACATTTTCATGAAATGCAACTTCTAGTTGGCATCTGTGAGAAAAGTTTTTTTCCAATATGCGAATATACGATTTACGGAGAGCATTGATGATATTAATATGTGGTATTGGTCACATGTATTTGAAAACTACAGAAAACAAAAGAACAAGTTCAAATAACATACCATGTTCTACGTGTTCAACAACCGTCACACATTTCCTAGCGGAGAACCCTCCCATAGACACATGATCTTCTGTACCGGCACTCGTGGTCAGGGAGTCAACAGATGATGGGTGACATAGGACCTTATTCTCCGACACTGAATGAAAAAAAAATAGAAAAAAAATAATTAAAAAGCCCAACCGAATGACACAGGGCTTTTTTTCCGACACTAGATAAAACAAATAAAAGTCTGAATGAATTAAGAAATCTCCTGCTTTTATTTGTCAAATACATTTCTATTCACACTTTGATTTTCAACAATAAATTTATGCATAACAGTTTTATATGAGTGATCATTTAGTACAAGTTTTATTGTATGTTGTATGATAACCTACCCAGAGCTGCAGCAGTACAATGAGCGATCATAAATCCGGAATTCAATCCTCCATCTTGGGTAAGGAATGCTGGTAATTCACTGTAAGCTATGACCAAGATAATATGTTACATTTAGGATATATAGAGGATAATATTTGGTTTCACTGTTACATCTATTTATATTTCATTGTGGGAATAACAAAAGCGATAATTTCCCGAGTGACATTATTTCTAGATAATCCACCGAAACGCATGAAATAATAGGTGATAAAGAAGTAGTAAAAAGATGGCCACGTGTGAAGTCATACATAATGAACGAAAGAAAATTGCGAGAAGATGAAAAATAAATCGAAACTACAAGTACTTCATTTCTAAAATGCAATTAAATTTTATTACACAAGATAATGTTATTTATGTCCCCAAAACTAAAACATATTCTACAAGTAAAGTATAGAGTTGAAATGCTCTTTTCATGGTTAAACGCAAAAGTTCATGCATCATTGGGATAGATATGATTTTCCTGTTTTCGTTTGGTGCTCTTTCAATTTTGTGACTATTTACATGCTCTTTTTAAAATAATACCTTAACGTGTGACATACCTGGGTTGACCAGTCTCTCTATTCGCCGTTCACTGATACTTGCAAGTTCGTGTACTCCGATAGCTAGATAGTCTAGAACCTGGGATTCGGTAGAAAAAGCTGGTAGTAATATCACAACTGGTGACCAGGGGCCCGTTTTACTAAACTTTTTACGAAAAAATTTGATCGTAAGTAAAATTCACAAATCGCACCTGGTGTTTTCGTTTGTAGTTAGATTCTGCCTTTCTTTATCTCATTGGAATCGTCTTTAGAAATAATGCATGGCAGAATTCCTTATTTAGTTACCACTGTAGAAGGAACTTTAATTTTTTGACTTACGCAAAAAAATGATCGTAATGCATGGCAGAATTCCTTATTTAGTAAACCCTGTAGAAGCAACTTTAATTTTTTGACTTACGCAAAAATGATCGTAAGATGTTTAGTAAAACGGGCCCCTTATATTTACTATGAATCTACCATTTTGTTTCACAAGTCAAGACTGTGCATGTCTGAGCGAGCCAATGAGTTTTGTTAACAGTGAAGCATCCCTTGAAGTAGGCAAAACTTAAAAATAAACTTTAATAAAAGAAATGCCTTATATAGCTGCATTACATATATTTTTCTTGCCAATTATATTTTTGTGTACAATCATCAATACTATTAAATCATTTGACGAGTACATATTTCCACTCAGTCAAATTTACTTTGAAAATATATATGACATACCACACAATAATCTCAAAAGAATAGCAAGTCTGGTCAGACTGTGCGGACTTATTCGAATAACTGTATGATGAGCTTCGCAAACCTTTTCCCTTAATTAGGATGTATTTAAAAACACACCCACCTTTGCCGGATATTCGCCATGGAAATTTCCACCGGAAATGATTTCCCCGTCATCTGCGAACACCATCTGAAAATAATAAGAGGACTCCAAATCGTTTATTTGGTTTGGTTGTAAAATAAGAATTATTTTATCATTAGTTATACTTTTGTTGTTGTTGTTGTTTTCATTACCATTATCATTATAATAATGATGTTGTATCTGCTTTTTTACAGTATGCAAAGGTATTTAATGATATCTTATTTATTTATCTTTTTTAAAAGAACGAAAACCGTTTGAAATGGATTTAGCACGCAAAAATAAAATACAGACAATTGCAAGTAAGTAGTACATGCAGTCGTTGGGTGTCCAAAATTTTTATTTCAACAATAGGGTTTGGCATACTTCGATATAAGACTTTGCAATTTAATGTTTTCTGTTCTTGAAATATACTTAGTTCCAAATGAAAGTGTGCAGTTTCACCTTTTTGGTTTTCCCTATTTTTTGCAAAGTTTGAAGAACTCTTGCTTGTAAAATATGTTGCATGTTTTAGATATGACCCTTTAGAAAAGGGTCATAAAAGCGATTTCGAAAAAAAGTTGCGTATACTGTGGGCACTTGTTCAGCATATATGGTTTTGAGATTGGCCCTCCTAGAATTTTTTCTGGTAGAGCGAAATTTGCTTATTTGGTTGTTTGACTAGGGACTCACTATCATTTAAAATAGTTTACAGATGTAGACACATGAAACATGAAGACTTTAAAGAATACCGGATTATCTGTGGCACTATTCAGTTCCGTTGTTATGACATGACGAACAAAATCCACCGTGTCGTTAACCACACCATGAACCTAGAGTGTAACCGTTTGTTTCAGTGTACGTTAGATTTACATTTCATCGAGTGAGACATTAAAGCTATAATTTTACAAGTGGAGTAGCCAAGAGTAAAAACATAGCTTTTTTGTCCAGGAAATAAAATATCAATCGATCTTACTCGAAAAACAAACGATTGTATTATTGCTGTAATACAAAAAATGAATCAAAATGTGAAAATATTAGGATAAATATATTTCAAGCGCGTCATTTTTGCACATGATTGCATTTCAACGTTCATAATGAGGTCACTTATTGGGCTTCGCTTAGATAACGTCAGATAAGGTAAAATAAACAAAAAACGGAGTAAAGGTTTTAAAAATTTTACTGGCAAGGCGGCGAGTTTTCAACGATTCTACCATTATTTACTATTATATCTGTAATCCATCGAAAAGCAGAAACAGAGATAAATTTAAAACATATCTTAAGTTCTGCAAGCCTCCATTGTGTGGAATCAGACATTATAAATCGGCTTTTAAGCATCAGTGGAACTTTGAAGTTTAAACTAAATTTGTATTTAAAAAGACATTCCAAGTCATATACTATTACAGTATTTTTAAATGTAGAAATATGAATGATCAATTCCAATGCCTTAACTCGAGCAGCGAGAATCATAAACATTAAAAGAGTAAACCCGTAATAGTTCCACAACATTTCGGACCTCTTGATCTTTCGCAATGTTGACCGAGGTTTCCTAATGAAGATCATTAGGAAACCTTTGTTAACACTGTTAAAGTTAATTACTTCCGAAATGTTGCGGGACTAATACGGGTCCACTACCTTAATTAATATCATTTAGAAAATCTACCATCGTTAGCTTTCTATTTGCCCAAATTAGTTAGTGAAGACTCTGATCAGACTGCGAATAAAAATGTAGGTAAAATATAGTTTTGTCCTGGCATATAGCTGTACTATAAAAGTACAGTTCTAAGTATTTCTTTACCTGTGGTGAACACCGAAGTGTGTATGCGTCCTGAACCCGATCACAAAATCTGTGAGACTCTAAGAAAAAAATAAAAAAATAGATAAATAAAAAAATGAATAAAGAGGACACAATAACAAAAGTAAATATGCGCGAATTCTATCACTGTTTAATGATTCGACCTCCACAACGTAAATTTATGACAACATTTCTGTCCGATAATTCGCAAGATTTGATCAACTTTGAATTTGCCCACATAATTTTAAACTGAGTAAGCTACTCACCAGCGATTTCTGATGGATGGGTCTCCGAATGTAACAGAGATCGGAGACGTCTTGCAACTTTGCCCTGGCCCCTGTGAGGTCGCACTCTGTGTACATCTGAAGAAAAAGTAAAACTTGATAAGGTTTGTATATTTTGTTGTAACATATATCCACGCAAAAAACCGAGAGTATATTAGCACTTAAAGTAGCGCCATAACAAATCTGCAGAACTCGTATACATATATGTATTATCCATGATAAATGCGCTGGCAGGGCGGAGCCTAAGTAACGGATCGTTGCACTTAAGGTTAAGGGAAATCAGCTCTTATCTAAAGTAACCTACTTCTAAAGAGAGTCGACATAAATAACTCGAGACCTTAAATCGTAGATTGGTAACCAAATCGTCGTAACTTCAGCTTAATCAAGCTGAAGTTACGAGGCCTTGGTAACCAAACGATGAAATATGTTCACTCTCCCAAAGCACGTGAATCCTGAGGTTTTAGGATACAGTTATTTGCACGCGTTGACGATGATTTCCGACTAAAATTTGAAAGAACCCAAACTATTGAAAAGTAAACTTGTCAAATTACGTCACGGTTAAGCCTCGCCCTGCCAGTTCATTAATTACGCAGAATATTTATGAATGAACGAAATACATATCCATATTTTCATTGCGGTAAGTAATCTCATATTACTAAGCAGATATTGTTACAAATACTTTCGCTTAAGAATAAAGATAGATCTTAATCTTATAATAAAATGAAAAGAATTACGTTTCCTCAATTTATTGATAATCATTTTATTCGACACGAATTAACTTTTACGAATGCTTTTTTAATGCTCTGAATTATGTGCGAAGCAGAAGGTAATGTTTTAAGTATTTTAGAAATTGTTGCCCTCCTGAACGGAGGCCTGGAATGAAGTCCTCAAGAAAAACGCATCTCATTATGAATTAAGCGTTTTTCGTTTGTTTAAAGTATTATTGATCTACAATGACCTGGCACTCATTAAATATTCCTTTTGATCCCTGTTGTTAGTCGGTAAATGTTTCTTAATATAGACTTTTACTCGCGAAGTTAAGATGTAAAACATTGTATCACTACTCAACTTGTATACGGAAATTTAGCGGATGTGGTAAGGATGCTTACCTACAACCGGGAGTTCACGGGTTCAAGCCCGACCTTAACCAGAAATATTTTTATTTATTTTTTAGGAAAACACTTTTCTAAGTATTCATTTTGATACTTTTGATGTTTTGAGCAGTATTGCATAAGACTACTGGTATTTGGCACAGAATCCTTACCGCCAGCCTAAATTTGTTTAAAATTTGATCATTGCAAAGTGATGCCCATAAATCACCTAAAATAATGATAAATTTTGAAATTTATCCAGATCTAAATGAAAGAGATGAAGAGGCACTTATTTAATTTGTGACAGTATAACTTTAAAATATATTAGGGGTTTGAACACGTTTATCGAATTCCTGTTGAAGTATGATTATGTTATTAACGTCAACAACTCGATTCTCTTCATATCTTATGATACAATATCATGAAGCAAGTGAGATTTTTTATTGGGAATACTCTTTAGTACATGCTTACTAAATACTTAATATGTTTTTTCATTGAGGTATGAAAAAAATCTATACTCGATCAGAATACAAAAGTCTTGGTTGGTGCAAAGAACCAAAATTGAATGATATAAGAATAAGAAAGTATTTATCGATAGTGACAAGAAACTAATTACAAAATAATAAAAAGAAAGATAATTTTAAAAAAAAATCATGTGTTGATTAAAATCACAATGTTTTGAATATGTGTCTCTGTCGGGAATTGAACTCGACCCAACAACTTTTCGCTGGTTGGGAAGACGCCTGTAACCTCTGTACTACCGCGTCTCTTATATGAAATAGTGAAATAATTTAACTAAAACGGTGAAATGAAATTGAGTTACGCACCGGGAATACTCGAGCACTGACTGAAGTTTATGAGTGCCAGGTCATTTTAGATAAATAATAGATGTATTACGTACTGCTGTCAAACGCCCTTGTTGTGCCTTTAAGGACATCTAGTGACAGGGCGGCTACAACATCTGCTTGTCTACATATCGCATCAGCCTTCTCCACCGCTGCAAAGTAAATGTAACATTTAGTAAGTGCACCATTCTTTTTAGCTCGAGCGAACGGATTTACTCAGATGCTTTCGCCCCCCCCCCCCCCTCCCCGGTTTTGTCATACCCTGGGCGTCGTTCGCGTAAGATTTGATTTTTGTGATGGCGTAGGCGAAGGTGAAGACGTTGTCGTCTACAAACTCTAACATCTGCCGTAGCTCTGTTGCTTTTAGAGATATCTTCACGAAACTTGACACGTGTGTTCACCATCACAAGAACTACCCCGATAATTGAACGGATAACCCTGATAGCCAGTTTCGACTTAGATTTTCTGCACTTTTTAAATCTGTAGTAACATCGAGCATATTTAATAAAAAAAAATAGCCCCTCGATACGAGGGCTTTGTCCAACATTATCGTAAGTTCTTTCAAAATATTGTTACTAACGACAGTGCTGCACTAGGCTAGCAAATAGGCTAGTTTTCCAATTCAAACCTCCAATGTTAGACAATGTTGGGAATGATAGATTAAAAAAAACCTGTTACTGCAATTAATTTGTATTTGGACTTACAAATCGTTTGTGGATAACCAAAACTCAGTAATGAAATTTCGTTTGCCATGCTGCTCTATTCTACCAAAATAAAAACTTAGAAAGGAGGGTAGAACCCAAAATGATTTACCTTCCGCACCCAGAGATGTAATTAGCTGTGTACCGTTAATAAGGGCTAGTCCCTGAAAGAATGAAGAAGAATTAACTTGTCTGTTCAATAAATTAATACTTAAAACCCCATTGTATTTCATAACTCGCTTGAAAGGTAAATAGTCAGGAAATCATTTGAAAGCTAACAGGGCCAATAAACGCTTTAAAGGAACTACGAAAAAACATTCAAAAATAGCATTTGTGTGACAATTCTACCACTTCATGTGTGTACGTGTGATGGGCACATACTACGCAGCCTAATCAACTACCAATTTAACAGGCATATTCATTGACCGTCTGAAGAGAGGTAAAGACCTTATCCATTGACAGAGCGCAGGTAGAAGTCTCTGGCCAAACTATGCAGATTCACAGGCTGGCCAGAGGCAAGCTTTGCTCACATGCTAAATAGCTGAGGACATCGCGCTAAGACTCGAATGCTTTGTTGTTGTTTAAATTTCGTCCTATCATTTTCAACCTCTGGTAAGTAAGTAATTTTGATATTGTCTAAAAATGTAGTTTGAGCGAAATAGTAAATTCGTTTCTCAATATCTGAGGAGATTTGTTTTAATCTTATGGTAAAAATGGTAAAGGTAGTCCCATATAAAATACATTGTGTTTTTCTAAATTCAGGCTTATTAGTATTAAATTCGTTACCTCTTTTGGACCCAGGTGAATAGGCTCAAGGTTGTTGGACTCAAGTACCTGGAAACAGTGGTGAAAATAATTAAGAACATTTGAGACAAAATTGTTCAAGGTTGGAATTGTTAAGACCTACGCTGACTAAATTAATAACAGCAGTAGCAGCAGTAGCAACAATAATGGTAATAAATAATCTAAATAATGATAATGAAATACCTGTAAATATCTTGACTATTTTCTGGAAAGTAAGCAGTTTTAAATGTTGATAAAAATGATAAAGTCTTATAGAGTTCAATTAGAGGCCGCATTCAAAATATAAACAACGAGAAAGGTATGAAATGAAAACCTAAATTTAGAAATAATCCCTAAACGATAAGTCAATCGCTGCAGACTAGCCGGGGCCGTTAATTGTCGCACTATCCAACTGTCTACCGCCTGACGAATTCCATTTCACAAGTCGGGTCGTATATCACGCGACTGGTCACATATAAAGACTTACATATTTCGCATCTGCCCAGCCACTTTTCGGGCTCCACATTTTTCCCTCTCCCATCATTCCTAGCGCCAGGTGACTAAGAGGGGCAAGATCCCCGCTTGCACCCACCGTCCCCTTTTCTGGAACCCACGGGAGGCATGATGCTGAAAAAGTTGGAGAAATGACTAGCAAAGGCTTCTTGGTTTGACTTTTGCATAATCTTGGTTAAAACCTTTTTATTTTACATCTATTGGGAAATAAGTTCTTACAACTTATATTTATCCCTCTCCATTCTGCTTCCTGGAAAATTCACTAGTACTCGCATCGAATGTGTGGTCTTATTAAAGATCCAAGATCGATAGCCGCTCCCGGAAATCGAACTCATGACCTTTGGTTTAAGAGGCCACCGCTCTCCTTCTAGACAACGGACACAATATTCTTACAGATATTAAGTAAATCCGGATATAACAGTGCTCTACGGAACGAAGAAACGACATCACTATATCCAACTATCGTTTCAAGCGAAGATATTTCTGAACAAAACTGCCGATTTCGACCATGCATTGTACTAATTTATAATCGAATTATCTTATTAAGCGACATCGTTAAAAGCGGCTTTTGTTGTTAACAGTACAGCCTGTGGCTTTAACATATTGCTCAGATAAACGAGGAACTTCATATATCAGATTTTCGAAATGTTTGAGGAATACTACAAAACTTTGAGTATAACAGCTTGCGCGGGCGCACAGACGGACGTGCAAACATGTAGACTATAGCCTAGTTGTTGCGACTATGAACCTCTTACTTCAAGCGGATTTGAGAGAAACCAGAATACTCGGGACTAGATATAGGATTAGACATACAAGTACATACCGTTGAATGCAGCAATATATTTCTTGATGTTAACCAGAGATATACCGCTGTAACCTTTAGCCAGAACGTTGATACGTAAAGCCAGTAACATCCGGGTCCTCTCTGGGGACAGTGGGTTACCAACACCTAGGGGAGAAATAGATATAAAAATAAAAATGAGTAAGCTGTGTGAAAGATTTCCTTAACTTGACCGTGTTCCTTCTTTTACAAGAAATAATGATCAATGAAAGTCCAAAGCTTGTATTTGTTCTAAAAAGGAGTCTATGGAGACAAATCCACTAGACGAATGTCAGATACTTTTAATTACATCATGAAATTTACAATCATCCCCAACGAAACCATTTAAATTCATTCGACCAGAGCTCCAATCGTTCATTTCAAACACTCACTCCGACCATTAAAAACCGCCCCAAAATCACTGCAAAAGATAGAATCAACACTGTAATTCAAAAAAGATAGAGCTAGAAAAAAAAATCGCGATTTCACTGACATAAATCAAAATGTAAGCGTCTGATAATTTCTTGAAGAATTGGGAAGCTATTTATAGATATTGTATGCATATTTATTTAATGGTGTAATAAATATCGCTAATTTTGTTCATCCTTGTGATATTGGATTGCCTCGCATTAAATTCACTCAAAACTCGCTCCACACACCCATTCACTTTCATTTCAAAATCATTCCTAAATCATTCATCGTGTCAATTTCACGACATTGTGAACTGTAAGATATCATCCGTGATCTGGACCAATATGATATTGTGAAAGGTAGAGCATTCAAATTGCATTATGGCACTGGTAGTATGAAGTAAATACAACGGTACTCACCAGCAGCATGGGATCTTATCAGGTTTTCTTGCAGTTCTCTGAAATTTATATATTTATGTTACCCGTAATGAAAAGATAGACTATCTGGTAAGACAAAAAGGCGTTGAAATTAGTCGGACTGCGCACCCTGTGCAGTATTGACCTGAGTCGAAAGTTTTCAATCTTGATAATTTTTCTGAATCTTAATTGATTATTGGGACTATACCTAACAATATATTTATCTTTTTGAAATACAATCCCTGCGACAGGGCGAATAAATCTGTAAATTGAATACAATCAAATTCTGTTTGTTTGAAAAGTGTATGAAAAAAAATCCATTCCTTTTCAAAAAATGCTCAGTTACCCTATTAAGTGGCAAAGAAAAATGTTTTTGCTTATACCGACACTGCATGGTCATCCTAGTATTTGAGCGACTGAATGTCAGTAAGCTTTTAAGGCAAATAAACTAAAAGAAACTGCAGTTTCTACTTCATATAATTCATATCAGTTCGTTTTCCATGACAGCTAATGCTTATAGAATCGCTCTTGAAAACTAAGACGAAGAAACTCGGGTCTAATTTGCCTGTCCCCGTGGATGATTATGCATTATTTCCAAGCGCAGACATGAAATAGTTGTCTGATAAACATTAAGTTATACTTTGTCAAAATTCAGTTATTGCTGCACTAATTCGTTTTTTTTCTTAAAACAATTATAATAAAAATATGTTGTAAAGCTTACACTAGTTTATCCTTGGATACATTGGTCCTCGCAAACTTTCCAAAACCAGTAGTAATACCATATACAACTATGAGGAATGAACAGGCAATCATTGATCAAACATTGCTTTTTGTGATTTTGTACATTCAAAACCGAGTATTTCACGAAACAAACTTCGTTTAAACCGGAAACAAGTTATCGCAGATATTCCACCATCATCTTATTAAGCGATGGTTGTTGTTTTGTAGAAAATCCTTTGTTTCTCTGGTCCAAAATTATGGAATCAAGTTCCACTCCACATAAGAAGCAGCGAAAATTTGAATAAGTTCAAAACTGCATACTAAGCATAGTGGTATTCAGGTGGAAAAAGTATAATTTCTGTGTAATGTTGTTAATGCTAATGTGATATTTCACTATTTTAGCCTAAAATTTTATCAATTAGATTCCATTGAATTTATTCCAGCTCTCTTTCAATTTTAATTTATAATTCTGAGTCCATACTGAAATAATATCTATATCAATATACTTATTCTGTAGCAGTTGACTATAACTAATTGAAAAATTGCTTGGTGCTGATTTTTTGTTGTTGTGTCTATTTGTTTTCTAAGATGTTTTTTTTTTCTAAAATTCACCTAACTTTGTTTAAAGGAAAGACATCCAGGGAAAGACCTATTCTTTGGTGTGTACACAGCTATTATAAGAGACTATGCATTCTGTAGGTGCTTAAAATAGTGTTCCACAAAGCCAACAACACAATTATTTGTTTATATATCGTCAAATTTTGAACTTTGTAAATTTTGTATTGTATTTGATGTATACTTCACATGTTATAAAGAGATTTTCAGAGGCCCAAAGGGAAGACTGTGTTCGCCCAACTGTGTAGCCTCGTTAAACAAAGAAATTACTATCATTATTGTCATTATAATTGTTTCTCTGAAAATACAAAAACGCAATGTACAAATATATTTGACAAGTTTGCAAATCAAGCATTTTCAAGGAAAACGTATCTGAGCAAGAAAACTAGATATTCCTGTATATCTATTCTGAATAATGTAAGGCGGTATAAGGTTGAACTTTAAACTTTTCCCAAAGCGGTGGCCATTTAGAGCTAAAAGAAGTGCTCCATTTGAACATCGTATCAAGATAAGGCTTAATCAATTATGCTAAAAGGGCGATGTTATTTTTATTATGTGTACCTTTGTTGCTATTTACTATGTCTTCAAGCAACGCTCTCGACTTGTTCACTGCCAATTCCGACTCAGCTGTTAGCTAAAATAAACAGTTCAAAGCGATATTATACGAAGTACAACGTTTAGAATACAAGCAATCCTTGACTTTTCGAGGAAAAAAATGGAAATTATTAACAGAATTGTTGTTGGTTTCAAATTTAATCTATTTTCTGATATTCGTATACATACGAATACATGCTGTTACTGCTCTACGTTTAAAATGACGAATCTCTTACAATCGCCCTGGAAATTTGTACCGTGCGTTTCCTAGTAAGTTTTTTTCTACGTAATGCATATCTAAAATTTGAGGCGCTCGCGAGCTCTATGTTACCTTAAACGGGCTTCTGTAGAAGTTGATACTCAATACGTTGTATAAAACGTATTGTGTATCAACTATCTACAGAAGCCCGATATGCTCATGTATATATATTTTACAAAGGTCTTTCGAGCCGCCGTTATTGCACAGTTGGTAGTTCGCCGGGCTGTCAATCTAAAGGTACCGGTTTGGATCCCCGACTGCGGCACCCATCCTTTCCGATTCTTTGTCTTTCACAAATTGTTTGAAATGTTGGATAGCCGCTGGGGACTAGGAAGGATGTGAAAGTGCTATTGATATGACAAATACCAGTAATCAATTGTAACCTGCTCCTTCCGCCGAGTTAAAACTGTTGAAAGCAGTATTTAACCGTATTCAAACCAATGTCACTTATGACATATGATATAGATTCTATATTTGTCTAGCTATTTTCATTTAAAGACATTGACCTTAAATGAACTGCCGTCAAATCAGGTCTTCACCATGTGTTGATAAGACATAAAACATGGAAAGATAAGGCATGTTTTGCAAAAATTAGTTTCCTTGGCATTAAATGACCTTATGGCTTCCTGAAACTGTCGGCCAGCTACACGGGATACTAAGACACATGTTGTCACACTATTAAAACCATCATCGGAGACCAGGCGTTAGGCACTGCGTTTTCCTCCATTTAGAACGAAATATAGTCCATGGGATGTCGAACCGACATCGAGTTACCGGGATTGTCTCTTATGCGACATTAACGATTCAAATTGTTGATAATAAAAGTCCAAATGATTATAAAGATTCTTCAAAAAATGCGAGTTTCCGTTGATAGGTTATTTTCATATTAATTGCTTTGACAAAATTCAGATCACATTCAAAGTTTGCAGAAAATGTATTCAGTAGGTACTTTTAAAGTTCGCAACATCAAAGCTCAACACAACAAATACGCCAAGGGCACAAAAACGAAGCCTGACTGGGTGCTTTATTTCAAGAAAATAATCTAGTACTTACCCTAATGAGATAGTGACCTTTACCGAGTCTAACAAGGTCATCTGCACTAAGACTTCCTCCATCTAGGGACATGTACTATGAAAGATACCAATTGGACACGTGCGTGACATTTTCAACAATTTCATATGTGCGTGATGGTTAGACATTGAGCTTCCAAAGAGGCCACCCACTGGATTAAAAATATTCTGCAAATGTGACCAGAGACTAGAGGTCTTAGCTTTCTAGAGAGCGCACAATGAAGACTCTAATCAGACTGTGCAGCTACACAGGCTGATCTGAGTCTTTCTTTACGTTACGCGCAAATGAAGTTGTTGAAAATGTCAACCACCGGCTCAATTGAAAAGAATAGCGAAAATGTACATGACGACATTTTGAAGATTTATTTCATTGAAAATTGTTATATTAATGTCTGTTAAGGGGGATTTTAATGGGTGTTGGCCCGCCTATAACTCGAAAACCGGAATTGCCCTGAATAAACAATTTAAGTCTAAAGCAATATGAATTATCTTTGACAACAGTAAAGTTGATTTTCCTTTTTAACAAAAATCATTCAATATCTTCGTTTTGCCTATCAAAACTGAGCGTACTTTTCGTTCTTTTTTGTTATTCCTGTAATCATCTACAATTTCTTTAGAGCAAACAAAATTCCTAAACTGCCTTCAAATCAGTTTGCTAATGTTTTATCGACCGATGTTATTAAATTGCTAGAAAAGAAAATGCTATTTGAGTCTGCACGTCTTTGAAAGAGTGCTCTAAAAATCAAATTATATATAAAAAAAAAGACCACAAACTAGAAAAAAAAGAATCCTTACCTCTGTTGCTTTAGGTACAACCGATTTTGGTCTTGGTTGAGTTAAGGGTGGATATATAATAGGACTCAAATAATCGAGTCTCAATGAAATTTGCTTATCAATTACGGGCAAAATTACTCGCTATCAGAAACATTGTCTCAAAATGTTCACATTTACATATGAGAAATAGAATAATCGTCTGTTTTTCGAGTAAGCTCAATTGATATTTCATTTTGTGAAACACAAAAGAAACATTTTCACTCAAGACTCCGAAATTCGTGAAAATAAAGCTTTTGTTGTTCATGAAATGAAACAAAAATCGATCGTGCGCAAACCATTATCCTCTATATAAACCATCGTTAAAATTCATTTTAAATTGTATATCATACAATCTCTTCCACAACTACGCATTTACTCTTGTCAATAAGCGGAGCGCTGTCCCCACACTATTCCTCCATAATTATACTCGCCTCAGATTTCAAAACGACTTTTATCTTTTAAAATGTGCGGTTTGGGACACGCAACATCCAATTGATGGTAGGGCAGCTATACGTATGTCCTCAAACTTATTCAAAATGTACACGCGAAAAGTGAACATCTGGGTAGTGCGTTAGGTTTGACCATAGTAAGACTTCGCGGATTGCGCAGACTGACTAGGCTCGCAACTTTTCACTTTGCTTATTTTATGAATCTAAAATGATCAATCTACCTTCCTGTGAAAGAATGTTTGATATGCGACCTCTGGATGACCTTTGCTGGCGCCAATCTCTTTTTCAGATATTCATTTTACAGATTTCACAGATAGTCCCTATTTGCGTGACGGATCACAGATTATTATGACGTTTAGATAGAAAATCCTAGAAATATTTCATACAAAAATGGCGGAAGATGAATGACGTCAACGAACAGATCATTATAAACGAGTGTTCTGATTGGTCAATTGATATTTTGTTTGACAGCAGCGATCTGTTACATACAAAATGATCATTAAATTGTGGAGTTTCGTAAAGGCCAAGGATACATTTTCTCTTCCAGATACACTGGTTCAGCAGGGCCTGTTATTGGACTCGACATGTCACTCTCCAAAACTGAAATATGCATGTTTGTTGGGGTAAAATAATGCGTTAACAGAAATATAACCATTAAGAAATACTGTTAAACTGATACTATTACAGTTAACAACATTTTGAAATTGACAAGATGAATGATTCTGAAACGATTTGGGAATGAAATTGAATGAGTACGATGAGTGAGTTTTGAGTGAAATTAGAGGGAGGTAATCGAACATCGCTAATTTTGTTCAGGATGAAAGGACAGTCTCAGTTTAGTGCACATAGTTTCTTAGCTTTTATGTTGCTAGCCCTTGACCATATATAGATTTTTTTACCAAACATATATGTAGGGGACTCCCTCTTTCGACCCATGACCGTGTCAAAATAAAAGATTTGTTTATTGAAAAAGCTGTTGCATGTAATCTTCGTAAAAGAGAACCAATCCTAACTTTCGTGAAGGAATTTGTGGAAAAGAAGACCTCTCTTGCAACAAGCAATTTCTTATATTCCGCAATGTTCTCAGTAAATGAGTTCGGATTTCTTACTTTGATCCTGGCCTTATTGATTTCATAAGATGCGAGAACTCTGGCCCCTTACTTCCAGAGGTTATTGTCGAACCTTGCAGCCTCAAAAAATCATCAGCAGATATGTAAGGACTTTTAATTTGACAAATTTGAACCAAATTCATAGACGGACAATCTCTCCGGAGACTGTTTTAAACGAATATATCTATAGAAATGTTGAAAGTGTTATTTACACGCTTAAATTATCGTTGTGTTGCTATAATCGTTGAAATTCATTTGTTGTGGTGATAATCGACTTACCGACAGTAACAAAATCATTGTCGTCAAGAACATCTTTAATTGAATCATCTTTGTCTAGAATAGCACCACCCTTGGCTTTACGGACTTCAAATACGCGTTCCTCTTTTTTGACAGATTCTCCGACTTTTACTTTATAATATCTTCTTAATGCTTCGTCCCCTAGCCATCCAATCTTTTCGCTAGGTTTACATGGCACGGCAAGCCAATCTCCTCGTATCCTTACAGATAGCTTCATAATTCTAATATGATCAAAACGGTCAAGTAAACAATCATATTTGTCCTCATAGATAAGAAATCATGTCCCATTTCCAACCAATAGCAAACGTTGAATTACGACACACCTCTTTTTATTTTGTACGAATTTCGGACAATCTTTGACCACAATGGTGTAGTTAAAAAAGTAGCTGTGATACATGTACCGGAATTGCGAGTGGTAATCATTTTAAAATTCCGGTATACAATCAAACCTGTCTAGAGCAAGACATTAAAATGCTAGCTTAAGACAGGTGCTTGCTCATACATGTCGATTTTAGTACAATCATTTCATTTTGAAATCGGTGGACGCTTGCTTAATATAGGTTGCTAGCTGAATGCAGGTGGCCGATAGGACAGATTTGACTATACATACTACGACACTTGGACTGGAAAAAAAAAGTCAATTCTCAGATGTGATACCAAAATGATTCCCGAACTTGCAATGCAATCTCGCCGATGATGATAAGATTGGAAGTCTAACCTTGCTCAATAGGCCTTTTAGCATTAAAAGTACTATCCCACTTCAAGACTTGTAGTAGAATGATGACGATGATGATGATGATGAAAATAGTATACATAGGGCTCCCTATGTGTAGTTGTACTGCTCTAATCATTTATAAAATCCAAATTATCTGTGGGTTAAACTTGTACCCTTCCATTACTTGCTCGTGCCGATTTTTTCAAAGCTGTAGTTCAACCAAAGGATGTCAATTATAGAATCTTAACCATCATCTTCGATGAACGTAGAATGACCGATCTATTTTATTTTCATGTACTTCTCATTTCATTATAATTCAATCCTGAATATTATAGTCATACACGCTAGGGTTATCCATCGACTCGCTGTTAAAGCTTTTTGTCAAGCTGCGGCTACAGACATTTGATAGCCTGGTATTTCTAGATCTCTTTCTTGGTTTCAAGAATTCCATGATTGCTTATTCTTTATTCAAGATATAAATTCCGATAGCTGTACACTCGGTGATTTAATTAGGATGATTCCGTAGAAATTGCACGCACACCCATATATTTATGTAAAAGAAGTCACGTTAAAAAAATATTGAAATGAAAGCACTTTTTCAAGTGATGCTGCATAATGCCACACAACCCGACAATAACCGAGGTCAGACGATAGGAAAATTTCGGTTAAACTTTCATGTTAATCAATACATTAATGTAGTAGGAGTTGCTTCCACAAGAATTTTGAGACGAATACCGTCCCCTGTCCATGACGCAGCATAATTCAACCTAACATCCAAAATATACAGAAGATCAGACGATTTGCATTCTGCGAAACATTCATACAAATCCCCCCCCCTCCCCCCCCCCCAAAAAAATGCAGTTGAAGTTGCGTTCACTCGAGTGGATATACGTACGCACGGGCATATTTTGGACAAACTTGCGTACAAACAGACGAAGAAGTTGACGTACTAGCATTTGGTAATCACAACGCAAATGAAGTACATCCGAACTTGGTTTTTAGTTACCTATATAAGAGAACTCTACTAATTCTGCATTCAGGACAACGAAGTACTATTGGTTGCACCTGAAATGACACATTGCATAACATCGCAAATGGTATATGCGTGTTTCAAGATGGACGCTATCGGCAAATATTTGCTATCCTGTAAGACTGGTGAGATTCAAATATAAAGGTCAAGTAAAAATTGCTTGATATCGCTCGTACGTCCTTCGTCATCAACTCTCTTTAGTGTTTATATCAAAGGGGCGACAATTCATGAATATTGTATAGTAATGTTTGTCAGGTATAAATTGCACGCGATAATGTTAACATTTACACGGTTGTATCGATATTTTCTATAGGTAGTGCAGGTTACTTATCGAATATGTAAACCCATATAACAGAACCTGATATTATTAAAATACCGTGACGTATGTGAATGACTGCGATGGCTCAGTCGATACGCATGCTACACTATTGACTGATTGGTACCAAAACGATCCGGTTCCTATCCTGTCAGCACCCTATTTTGTTATTGTTGTTTTTTTTTCGAGAAAATTAAATTTTTTACATCATCAAATACACGCAGATAAATTCCTTTTTCTATGCGTTCCTTTATATTTCAGATATGTATCATATTATTGAATATACAAAATAATACCGTTCGGAGAAAGGTTCATCGATTCTATGCGACAAAATATCGAATCATGAAACAATGGCCTTTGGTCAACAATTGCTTAGGCTATAAATTTCATTTATAAGCGCGAAATCCTTTAAATTTTGAATCTTGGAATAGTCAAATCACAGTTTCAGCCTATATCTAAGCTGGGCTTTATCATGATTCATCCCAACGGTGAAGTACATATAGCGTATATCTTTTCCATCTTAAGAATAAAAATAATGCAGACCATTGAAGCATTTTCAAAATTAGCATAACATTTAACATAACCAAAAAATATGCCATTAAATGTATAAAATGAAAAAGATATTTTTTATGTCGCAATGCAGGACCGAACTCGTTCCGCATGTTCAATATTCTGTCGTCCTTATCCACACGACTACGCCACTCAGTTAAACTACTGCATGTTTTTTTTCAGTATAAAAAAGACAACTGATTGGCATGAACAGTGTTTTCAATAACATGGATTGATCCAGTGTTTATATACAGTTAGTAACATCGTGAAATTGACATTCACCTCAATCAAAACCGTTCTAAATCGCTCAATCAGCGCTCCATTCATTCATTCCAAACACTAACTCAGACCATTCATAAACGCCCAATCCTATTGGAAAATATAGAATCAACAACGTCATTCAAAATAAATTTGGATAGAGAAAAATCACGATTTCACTGACATAATTCAAATTGTAAGCGTCTAATAGGTTCTTGAAGAAATAGGAAGCTATCTATAGAACTTATATGCATATTTTATTAAAGGGAGGGAATCAATACCGCAAATTTTGTTCGTCCTGAACAAAATTTGCAATATTGGATTACCTCCCATTAAATTCACTCAAAACTCGCTCCACACACTCATTCAATTTCATTCCTAAATCATTCCAAAATCATTCACATTGTCAATTACACCTTGTTATTAACTGTACACTGTCGCGGTTATCGCGTAAGCTTAATAATCGAGATGAACCGTATGAATTTAAATTTGAAACATTCCATATGAAAACACGAGAAAATGATACCTGTTGACACTTTCTTTGTTTACATTCTAAAAGCAATACATTTAACGCATTTATGATGAAACTTGTTCAGTATTATAGTCAAAATGATAAAACCTTCTGAAAGAGAAAAGTTCATCTGAAAATACAAACTTAGGGACATAAAAATTTGGCTCACCCGTTATGAACAATGACCAGAATACATTTTTATGTCAGAAAGGGGACTCAATTAGAAAATTAGAACATTTGAACAGAAAAAAGGAAAGAAAAATCGGGATTTATGAGAAATTGTTGACACTCACGGTTGTACAGTGTATTGGAGTGTGGATTTCAAGAATGTGACCTGTATGCAAAGTAAAGACTTAGCTTGACCAGAATGTTCACTATGCACACTACATTGCACGGTCACTCGGATGAACTATATTCAAATAAGAACCTATTCGAAAGTATGATTTTTAACTACTTGCTTTATTTAAACTCTGATTTTGCATCATAATAATTTTTTCAAGATTACTAAAATATCTATGCTTTGCTAGCTTTCAGTACTTTCAGTACTTGGATTATCATTTAGGGCATGAGTTTTGTAAGTGATCAAATGCTTCTCTAAAGGATAAGTAGTATTTTCGACAGTCTTGGTATGACAAGATGATTGGGAAAAAGTAAAACATTACGAGGTGTTGATAAGAAAATTTATAACTATTAAATAAAGTAAAAAATAGCCTCAAAAGCCTTTCGTAATTTACATAACGCGGGGAAATTAATCTTGTTAGAATATGAACAAAACCGTTGTCAAATTGCTAATACGCCATTTAAAGGCTCTTTTTTATCACGCAGTTCTCTTTTTCCTGTCAACTCATGAAACTTAAGCCAAATAGTAGCTGAATTATGTTGAATACTTGATAGATTAAAATATGTTTATGGAAAATCAGTTTACATGTATTACCTATGATTTATTTTGAGCAGTTGCACGTCGTTCAAATAATTTAGAGTGAAAACTACCACGTCTTGCAACGCTCTTGTTGGACATGTGCGAAGTAAGTCTGAAAACGGAATCGGAGATCGAAAACGGTTTAAATTTGGGGGACGGTTTCAAAACGTATGCAATTGGAGAAAGTGGTTCAATAAATTGGTTTTTTTACCATTATATGTGTTAAAGCGTTTTACTTCATTAATTTATCTTGTAACTATCTTTCGTTTTCCCTGAATTTTAATTATTAACCTTCATAACTTGGACTCTCAGAATTTGCTCACTGGAAGTCATAAGACATTCGTTTAACTGTCATAAGGGTTTACGAATAACGTATTCCTTTCGAATAATATAAAAAGTATTATACTCTGAAATTGTAAGGATGTATAGAGGCTGTAGCTGGTAGAAACGCCATGAGTGCACGGCATGGGTACCTTAAAGACATCTGAAAGTTACCTTTTGAGCACGTCATCCTATCACTCCTGAACTACCACAGTACAATGTTAGTGTACGGTGGATCGTTTGGATCAAAATACTTTGGACAATGGATAATTGATACAGCTGTAATCGTTAATTCTGACGTGCACACGTACTTATCTGTATATACTGTTAAGTCTATAAACGGACGCGCACTAATTAGTAATCTACCGGCGAAAGCCTAAGGGGACTATAGGTTTGCGCTCTGTCTGTCCGTCCCTCTGAGGGTCCGGAATTTCAGTTTTCCGGACTTTTTTTCTTAACCCTCAGATATATTGAGCTGATTTTTGGTATGTAGTGCGCATCATTGAGTAACGGAATAAGATCGAGTTTGGTTCCGGTCCATTGATTTTTGTGGAAGATACGGATCCTGGACTTAGAAAATTACGAGGAAATTTCAGTTTTCTGGACTTTTTTTCATAACCCTCGGATATATTGAGCTGATTTTTTATATGTGAGTCCGCATCTATGAGTAACAGAACGTGTTAGAATTTGGTTCCGGTCCATTGATTTTTGTGGAAGATACGGATGCTGGACTTAGAATTTTACCAGGAAATTTCAGTTTTCCGGACTTTTTTCATAACCCTCGAATGTATTGAGCTGATTTTTTATATGTGAGTCCGCATCTATGAGTAACAGAACGTGTTAGAATTTGGTTCCGGTCCATTGATTTTTGTGGAAGATACGGATGCTGGACTTAGAATTTTACCAGGAAATTTCAGTTTTCCGGACTTCTTTCTTAGCCCTCAGAGATATTGAGCTGATTTTTTGGTATGTGAGTGCGCCTCAATGAGTTACAGAACGAGTTCGAGTTTAATTCAGGTCCATTGATTTTTGTGGAAGATACGGATGCTGGACTAAGAAAATTATCAGGAAATTTCAGTTTTCCTGACTTTTTTTTTCTTAACCCTCAAAGATATTGAGCTGATTTTTGGTATGTGAGTGCGCATCAATAGGTTACAGAACAAGTACGAGTTTGGTTACAGTCCATTGATTTTTGTGGAAGATACGGATGCTGGACTTAGAAAATTACGAGGAAATTTCAGTTTTCCGGACTTTTTTTCTTAACCCTTGGAGATATTGAGCTGATTTTTGGTATGTGAGTCTGCATCATTAGTGGATACATAAATCTGATACAACAATAATATTTTGGAGAGGTAGTAATCCCTTTACCACCCAAAAAAGAGGGATATATATAAATCCGGTAGGGGACTTTGTATTGCAATGCAATACTTCAGAATGCCTGTTTGAATAAAAATGTACCCATCCGACGTATGGGCATGAACACTGGTCTGTACATTCATGTAAGACATTTTTTTTCACAAGTGGTGCACGTTCCCTTGTGATTACCATGCCTACGACGCAAGCGTATTTGAAAAAGAGGAATAAAAAATGTGTCGTTTCAAACCCGCAAAACCGCAGTCTGCAATTTCGCACAGTGTTGGATGTAAACAAACCGTAAAGGATAGCGAGGCTCGCGAGCGCCTATATCACTTTGTGTATCGTATCTAGATCTAATATGTATTTTAAGATGGATCACTTTCGAATGCTTTGATTTGCTCTTTTCGGGACATGTTTCCGACCTAAAATTCATCAGCCGCTAACATGATCTTTGAATAAATAAATAAATAAAATAACATCAAAAATTTATTCCACATGGAATGAATCATAAGCTGTTTGCAAAAATAAGTTGTTTTATATAGTAAATAAAGTAAGAAAAAAAAAAGATAAAAGCCCCGGATTTCCAGAGTAGACTACAATGTTGTATTTTTTGTGTGTTTGTTGCACTTTTCCGAGATTTTTTTTTATCAAAGCTTTATGTCAAATCAATAACCTTATATGCTGTCCTTTTACAATTCATTACATAATGAAATCGACTGTCATTCAAATCAAAACCATTCTTATTCGCTCATTCAGTGCTCCACTAATTCATTCAAAACACTCACTCAAACCACTCAAAAACACTGCAAAATGTCTTAAAAGATAAAATCAACAGCTTCATTCAGAGTAAATATAAGCAGAAAAATCGCGATTTCACGGACATAATTGAAAATGTAAGCGCCTGATTTGTTCTTGAAGAAATAAAACATAATTACCGATTTCGGGCTACCTACCTTTAATTTCATTCAAAACTTGCTCCTCTCACTCATTCAATACTACTCAGGAATCATTCAAAAAACATTCACCATGTCAATTTCACGATTTTGTTAACTGTAGGTTAAAATCAACACGAACTTGCTTGATGAACGTCTTACATTGTTAAACAAAGCTCTTCCTGAAAAGCAGACCCAATCTCGAATAGAAATAAGACAAGAGCCAATGACATAAAAAATACATCAATTAAGAAAAGGAATCGCATAACTGGTCGTTTAACATCTGTCAAAACTGTTATTTCATGATCTTATAGTTAATTCGTGTGTCGAACTTAAGAATATATTTTAACAGGAGCACCGCCTACGAGTGCCTATACTTGGCTGTTGGGAGCTGAAAAGTGGATATAAAATCGATGTCGAAAAGGGATATAATTAGCGCAAAATGCATCTAGAGTTATCTCCTTTGTTGTATAAGTTACTTTTTTGATAGTATCATGTGTGCCAAGTTTTAATGCGAATGCCTTGAAAGTACGAGAGATATTAAAAAAAATATAACAGTCTTCGTACGACGATGACGGCGATGACGACACAAAGGCTATAGCAATAACTCGGGGTTTCTCCTAAAATGCCATTTGTTTATTATCGACCTTGACGTCAATATAATCCTGGACAGAAATGAATGAAACATATTCCGAAGGAACAAAAAAGAACATCGCACTCATTACTCTGTAATAGATAATCTGTAGTTTTGCGTTTGTACATTCTTTCAAATTTATCAACGACCAAAATACAGTTTCGTGTTATGTGCGTGTGCGATGTTTTCTTTTCAGAATATACATACAGAACACGATGACCAATTATTTACTTAAACGATGTGGTTCTGTGACCTTAAACTACTCATATATAACTTCTTAAGTTTTAACGTCAAAGAAAAACCAAATTGAAAATGCGACTTATTAAATATTTTTTTATACAATTTAATTAGAATACACACGAACTTCAGAAGACAACCAAGAAATAAAGCAAATTGTGCACACGAAATAGAATATACAGACCATCATGTTTATGAACAAATTGACAGGCGAACATCAATAAAACAGAATGCCACAACTAGGTGGTTGTCTTATTTTTATCTCGATCGGTCAAATTTTAACATGATACCTTGAGCTGTGCCAGTAACATTGGAGCTATGTGAAATTTTCGATCAAAAACATATTTTGTCTCTCAATCATGGCTCCTTGATTTAAACTTAATTATTTTAAATCGATTGGGAAACAAGTTTTAACAACTTATATTAATCCCTCTCGATTCCGCTTCCTGGAAAATTCACCATTGAATAAAGATCGATAGCCGCTCCCGGGAATCGGACCCAGGATCTTTGGGTTAAGAGGCCGACGCTCTTCCACTAGACCACGGACACCACACATGGCTCCTTCTTTTAAATCCATCCATAAATATAGGAGATATGCTCTGCACAAGCTAAATTTTTAGCATATCCTCTCTTGACGGGAGCAATGATCTGAAATCGATCCTGAAATATAGGAGCTGTACTCTTGACAGGATTTTGGTTATTTATCCTTCACCTGTGACCTTGACTTTTCTTTCAAAAAGCACATTTTCTCAGGTTATTTGCAATCCATCGATAAATATAGGAGCCCCAGTCTTTTTTCTTTCTTTTTTTTTACATTTGACCTTGACCCTTGACCTTGGAGCCATCTGAATATATCTTTCAAATAGCACATCTACTCACGATGGAGAAAAGTTGTGTCAAGTTATTATAAAATACATTCAGAGATGTAGGAGTAAATGTCGGACACATTTGGACGGGACAGACAGACAAACGGACGGTCGTAATAACGCACACACACCGAGTCGTCATTGTATAAACTATGTCTCCCTTACAACACGTGCCTCGACAAAAAAGGATGCAATGTGCACTGTGAGAACGTGGTTTCTTCAATTTTGATACAAACGTGTTTTGTTCCTTTTGATACGACCCCTTTTATTCCGTTTTCGGGTTTCCTTTTTCGGTTTCCTTCTCCTTCGCACATGTCTATTTGGAGGTCAATTCGGATTTTGCGAACACTTTTACAGGGAAACCCCAGGAAAATAGTGGCAAAGTTCCATTGACATTGGCCCTGTAGTTTATAAGTTGTCGCTCAAAGATATTAAAGTGAAAATTGCCACGTCCTACCACGCCTTTATTTAAGAGGTCCCGGGTTCGAATCCCGACGGAGTCGGATATTGATTCTGCAGGTTACATTTGGCGCCAACCAAATGTTACCCGCGATTAAATATTTGACTCCATCGGGATTCTAACCCTGGACCTCTACATCCCAAAGCGGGTGCTCTACCATGTCGCTATAAAAGCCAGCTTGTACGGCAAGGTAGTACAAAGACCCCTTATACTCAACCCGGCTACATAAGTTCTTTAAAAGCACGCTCCACACACTCATTCAGTTTCATTCAGAAATCATTCTAAAAACACTCATCTCTCTCAATTTCACGATGTCATGAACGGAATCATTTTAAATGAGTGTCCTAATTGGTTAATATTTTTTCGATCTTTTTAATTATTGTAGATTGCTGCTGTCAATAAAAAAGAACTGGTTGGCAAACTAAAAGATTCAGTTAGATAAGATATATACATTCACTTCAAAGGCTTTCCCGTGATTGGCGACACGAAACAGCATATTATCCACCTGGCAAACGGCTTTGATATTGGTATTGAACGATGCAGCTGGTAGCCTGTGTGAAATGACATGGTTTTACTATTCTGAGGAACTATAGGAAAAAATCAGTAGTTGCATCAGTCCAGTGTTCAGGATGAAACGTTGTAGAAATAATATCTCGCTTTGCACGTATGCACGTGCAAAGCGGGTTACTATTTCCATTCCTCCGTAAAGTGTTTGCATCGTCATCACGGGGCAGGCGCCTAGATGTTATCTTAATACCGATTTAAGCGGCATTGGTCCCTAAACATTTACACGCAGTCGATTGTTTTGGGATTAATTCTTTTAATTGACATAAGCAAATGATTCGACCCATTTAGTAAATGTTGTGAACTTGAGAGGAGCCCAAACACACATTTAAGGTATTGTTAATTGAATGAATTCAGTTTAAAAAACAAGAGTTGTCCGCGGACGACGTAGCTCGCCCAAACAGCTGCTTGTCACAAACAGCGCTTGACCGAAGACCGAAGTTCAAAGTTGTTTCTTTCAATGTTAAAGTCCATGTTCTAATACATATCTGTTTGAGTAGTAATTAATTGCATGTATACGGTTAGGGTAAAGTGAAAGCCTACAAGCAGATGGGGTTACCAAAGGAATTTCTTTGTATCAAACATGAAGTTTTTCTTTAAAATTTTTCTAAGTCCAAAAAAGGTCAAGATCAAGGTCTAATTGTGAAGGACCTTGGTCTCTGTAGAAGCCTATCACCTAGTGAGTATGTGTATGAAGTAATAATGTCTCTGAGTAAAGCATTTAGAAAATATAAGCAAGGTTAAATTTTTGGTTAAAGTTTTTCAGTTTAAGTTTTTCCAAGTCCATAAAAGGTCAAGGTCAAGGTCAAATTGTCAAGGCCCTTGGTTTCTGGTGAAAGCCTTTCATCTGGTGACTATGTATATGAAGTAATGATGTCCCTAGGTTAAAGCATTCAGAAAATATAAGCAAGGTTAAAGTTTTATGTGAAAGAATTCCGGTTAAAGTATTTCTAAGTTCATAAAAGGTCAAGGTCAAATTATCAAGGACCTTGATCTCTCACAAAAGCCTATCACCTAATGAGTATGTATATGAAGTATGATGTCCCTAGGTTAAATCATTCAGATAATATAAGCAAGGTTAAAGTTTTTGGTTAAAGTTTTCAGTTTAAATTTTGTTTAAGTCCACAAATGGTAAAGGTCAAGGCCAAATTGTGAAGGACCTTGATCTCTGGTGAAAGCCTTTCACCTGGTGAGTATATATATGAAGCTATGATGTCCCTAGGTTAGAGCATTAAAAAAATATATACAAGGTTAAAGTTTTTGGTTAAAGTTTTTTGGTTAAAGTTTTTCTAAGTCAACAAAGGGTCAAGGTCAAAGTCAAATTGTCAAGGACCTTTGTCTATGGTGAAAGCCTATCACCTAATGAGTGTGCATATGAAGTAATAATGTCTCTAGTTTAAAGCTTACAGAAAATTTAAGCAAGGTTAAAGTTTTTTTGGTTAAAGTTTTTTGGTTAAAGTTTTTGGTTAAAGTTTTTTTTGAAAGGGTCAAGGTCACAGTCTAAAGGTGATTTTGACATGGATGTTGGTCTCAAATGAAAGCCTATGCCCTTATGAGTGTTTCTGTAAAAAATGAAGCCTCTAGGATAAATATTGATAGAAATAAAAAACTTTAACCTAATGCGGACGTCGACACCGACGCTGACGCCGACGCCGACATCCGAGGGTATGACAATAGCTCTTCCGAGACTTTCGTCCCGGGCGAGCTAAAAAGCGGAAATCGTTGCGCCCGCTGAACATTGAATGGTTCACATCACAAACATCGTGCGCTGCGCAGTTGAGCTAAGAATTGAAAAATAAACTCGAATATGATGAACAATAACATGGTAAGGAAGATGGTTTTGAATATATCCACGATGTAGGCAGCGGCTGTCTAGGGAAGTTTTGGCTAGGAAGATCACCAACTTTATGATCCAACTTTAGGGGTTCGACTTCTAAATTGGCAGAGGGGATGTTTTGGATTTCAAATAAAATAAATTCAACTAAACTTGGACAAATTATATATCTAGTGTCATTATTTGAATCGTCTCGTCGAAACGACTCAAGTAAGTACCCACAATTTAGGGTCTAAATAAGAATAAAGATTTTAGACATAGAACATATCCTCTTTTAACTGTATACCTGATTGGTATACGTTGTTCCGATATTTCACATCAACTATTGTTCTTAGAATTAGGTTAATAAACGTTCAATGAAAAAATAATGAATATAGAGTTTATAGTTTTAGCGTGTTAATTTAATTCTATTTGGAATAACATGGTTGGTTGGTTGGTTGGTTGGTTGGTTGATTGATTGATTGATTGATTGATTGATTGATTGATTGATTGATAGATTGAAGATTGATTGATTGGTCGGTCGGTCGGTCGGTCGGTCGGTCGGTCGGTCGGTCGGTCGGTCGGTCGGTCGGTCGGTCGGTCGGTCGGTCGGTCGGTCGGTCGGTCGGTCGGTCGGTCGGTCGGTCGGTCCGTCGGTCGGTCGATCGATCGATCGATCGATCGATCGATCGATCGATTGATCGATCGATTGATTGATTGATTGATTGATCAGAGTTTACTCCGCTTAAATTTTTTTTTCAGTTATATCGCGGCGGCACGAGGACATAACAATGGATTCCTAGTATTTCTCTTACCAGTAAAACCATCACATCCTTTCCTATCCACCAGCTATCTCACATAGGTCTACGATTATCAACCCATTGGTGAGAGACAAATTGTCCGAAAGAAAGAGTGCCGCCGTCGGGGATCGAACCCGGGACCTCTAGATTGACAGTACGATTGATTGATTGAGTGGATTTTAACGCCGCTTTCAACATTATTTCAGTTATATCGCGGCGGTTGGAGAACCTAACAATGGATCCCTGGTATTTCTCTCACCAGTACAACCATCACACTCTTTCCTAGCCTCCAGCTGCTTTCTCACATAGGTCTACGATTATCAACCCATTGGTGACAGACAAATAGTCGGAGAGATTGAGTGCCGCCGTCGGGGATCGAACCCGGGACCTCTAGAATGACAGTCGGACGCGCTACCAACTGCGCTTAGACGGCGGCTACAGATTGACTGTACGACGAGCTTCCACTTGCGCTATGGCGGCGGATTTTGAATAACATGATGACATAATTGAATGAAGAGAAAGTGGATCGGGTAGTTGTGTGAAAGTACTGGTTGGAGATCTATGGATATGTTACTAAGGCGCAATATTGCCCAATTAATGTTGAAACCATATTAAGATAATCTTATCATTCAATATAATTTAATAGTCCATATATTGAAATAGACAACTTATGCATTTTTTCCTGGTGGCGGAAGATATTTGACGTATTCTAAATTTCGTCATACTGACGTCATTGCAGTGGTAAAGTGCAGTAATTCCTAAACATTGTATCGGCAATTACGCCGTTTCAGCACTGCAACGACAATGGTATTTATCCCGAAATATAACGGTATTTTCCGAAGCTTCCCGACAGTCAACCAATTTCTCAATCGGGAACCCCCCGGCGAGTCTGCGGAATAGACCTCGGGAATATTACGGGTGCATCCATAAAAGCGCGTCATTTCGCACGTGGGTTAATATGACGTTACAAATATAACTGAGCATGACGTTGCGAAAGAAAAATCGACGTAAGGTAAAAATCGGGCATACTATGATTTGAAAACAAAACGCAGTGTTTTACTGCGTTTTGCTTTCAAATTATGATATGCCAAATAATCCCCACAGACGAACGACCTGAAAGCATTAAAGAAATTTGCTTTTCTTCAAGCGTATTAACCAAAGTACAACCAGGACGGTTACCAGCCTTTATAATATGAGTTCTGTGACTGTCTACGTAAAGCACATTGTTTTAAATGAAGCTACATTTCAAAAATACATAGACAATAATTGAAGGGTAATAAATGATAAAGCCAGGAGACACACAGAAGAATGAGAAAATAAAGCCATCACTGAGCTGGTTTCACACACGTCGCATGTCTGCTTCTCACTCTGAATAGTATTTAGGACTGGTACCACGTTTGTCCAGAAGTTAACCCTGGATGCTGCAGGATGACGTAGTATAGATGACGTAGTCAGATTGGCTGTAAGGTCCATGTAGAACTCCATGCCAACATCATATGGTGGCCATGTTGGATAATTGACATTCTGTGAATCCATGCCATTTGGATTTCTGTAAATAGACAATACGTAAAATTAATCTCTCTCTGCATATTATATATTTACAATTACTGAAGAAAATATTGGTATCGTTTACCGCCTTTTTTATACGGAACCAGCGTCACTATTCTGTGACATTCGGAACATCCCTGGGCCATTTCCGTACACTACAACAGTCCTCGGAGGTAAATAAGGAACAAAATTGAGCATTTTGTACCGCAGAAACGGTGTAAGAAAAACTAGCGCGGAACAACAGGCGCTATCTTTAAATCTATATTTTTAAAGTACAATTGAGACGTCAATGACGAATCATTCCCAAAATTTTATATTGTTCAGAAGATAAAGATATTCACATAAAGAAATGAGGATTTCGCGTCAATAAATTAAACGAGTAACGTTGGCGACGGTAAATGTTTTCACTCAAAAGTTTCTAGGGCTAACGCCTCTAAACTGACGTCAGTGAGTTTTCTAAGATTTTCCCGTAACTTTCGAAAACAGTCCGTGAATATACATCCGAGGATGATTGTTTGATTGGCCGAGTGGTGTTCCGAATGTGTTGGAATCAGTATCACTGTACTGTGATTTTTTATACGGAACAAGCGACACAGTTCTGTGATTTTGTCACGGAACCAGCATCAGTGATTCAAGTGAAACTGACGCTGGATCCGTATCAAAAATAGAGAGAAACATTTCATGTTTCATGTTTGTTATGGCGCTTATAAAACTTCAATAGTTTATTTTACAATTAAAATTAAATCATAGAGTTTCGAAATTGGTCAATTTTGAAGTCTGGGATTCCGTGTCTAGTATTTCAAACAACAATTATTTTCAGCGTCTTTTAAAAGTATAAATTTCTCGTAAACAAGGCTAATTTTCATAAGGATACAAAAATGTTAAAAGAGATATCTTCCGGTATATATCAAATATAATTGACGTTGCATGTTATTTTACCTTGATCTTTCAATTATACATTTCACCAGAGCTACAGATTGAAGGGATATTTTGGAATTCAAGTAAAATTAATTCAACAAAACATATACAAATCATACGTTGTTGGTAGTCTTGATTTGATTTGATTTGAATTGGGGTTTTACGTCGCTTTCAACAATCTTTCTGTTATATCGCGACGACTTGAGCACCTAACGATGGATTCCTAGTATTTCCCACACCAGTACTACCACCACATCCCTTTCCTAGCCTCCAGTTGCTATTCCGCATAGGTTTACGATTATCTACCCATTGGTGGAGGACAAACGTCGGAAAGGATAAGTGCCGCGGCCGGGGATCGGTCCCGTACGAATATAGACCCCTTGAATTGAAGTCTGGCGCGCTACCAACTGCGCTATTGCCGCGGCTTGTTGGTAGTCATTTGAATCGGCTAGATGAGACGATTCAAATGAGTACCCACAACATAAGGTTTCAAACTTACAATAGGCCCTACCTCCTCTTATCTGTACCTCTGCTTCAAATACAAGAAGAGGACATTTTCGGTTCAAGAATTACCTACTTCTATATAATTTTTTTGTTAAATCATTTTTAGAGATTTAGTGCAGACGGAATAAGGACCGTATTCAGTATCGTTTTACTAATTCTCACACAATCTTATTGACACCACTCATGAAAAAGATAGTGAAACATTATTGCAAATGTTGAAATTGATTTTACCATATTTCTTTCTAACCAAATATCCTTTTTTGAATGATATACAATGAAATATATTCACGAGTTTTGCCTTCAATACATTGTCGCGTGCAAATTCTTTCAATTTTAACATGGTTAAAATTTCGAAAAGAGGAAAGATTAAGCATCACAGTATTAAGATAGCCTGTGAGTGATATTTCCAACAATTTCATTTGTACGGGATGGATAGACGTAATCCAGCCTAGGCTACTATATCTATACATATACCACGTGGTAAGTTTATTAGCCGAGTCGTGTAGGAAGACGGAAAACACACCTTTCCACGGAGCGCATGACAAAGTCTCTGGTCGACTGTGCGGATGCACAGACTGATCAGATTCTTTGCTTTCTGCATATGTGAAATTGTTGGAAATGTCACGGACACGCCCGTGAAATAGCGGTAGAAACACATGATTTGATACTTAATAGTAGCCTTTTTATAGCCGTTAACAAACTCAGCCTGGAATAAATATACATACCCCGTTTTAGCAAAGTTGGTCAAATACGTCATCATAGCCTTGGAAATGTTAACTTCGAAGTTTGGAATTATTAAATGTAAAATAGGCGGTACTCCGGCAATGGCGAGTGAATTTGATGATATACCAAAAGTGTAAGGAATGTCGTCTGCGTGATCTGCCCCATTCAGCCAATCAGGCGTCTGTGAAAGATATTCACTTTTATGACTGAATCTATACAAGTATGTCTTATTTCCATTCGCCATCATAACATGGGATTTAGCAGCTGTTACGGCAGGGACTAGAAAAATACTGTCAGTTGATAGATCGATCATCGCATCTCGGAGTTTTACAGGATTGCTTGGATCACTCCAATCCACATACTCGTGTTTCATCGCTGCAGAAATAGCAGGTGTATTATCTTCACTGAAAATTCCGCTGACAACACTAGGAATATAGACAGTATCGAAGAAATTACGAGGGACCCCGTCTTCGATATCCAGTCCCGAATCAGCTATACGGGTAGACCACGTAGAAAGCATATTTCCTGCCCCGTCTTTGTTGTTATAACCGGAGAGAAAGTCAATCTCAGAAAAAAATCTCAGAGATTCGGAAGTTTCCGTTGTGAAGTTCGTAAATAATGACATTGGGTCAATTGTAAGGAATTTTCCGTCAATGGTAGGTCCAAACACGGTAGAAGAGTCAAGCACACCGATAATTTCACCAGCTGGTTTAGATCTTAAGCAAGATAAGATGGCATTTGAACTATCTCCCGTACAATTAAATTTAGATGCATATATGTTAAATGTATCGCGGGTTATTGACTGGTATGCCCAATTTGCCAGGACAGACCCGCTTTGTGCTATGATCCTTTGGAATTTGCCTTCATTTTCTGGATTTAATGCTTGATACATAACACTGGCACCCCCTGCAGACTCACCAAATAAAGTGACCTTTGTAGGGTCTCCACCAAATGATGCAATGAAATTATGAACCCACTCTATTGCAAGTTTTTGATCATGTAAACCGTTATTGGCAAAGGTACCTGTGCCGTCATCAAGAAAGCCAAATACATTCACTCTATAATTGAAGGTGACAACAATGACGTCATTAAAGCTACTCAGAACGTCAGCATAATATACGTCCGCTATACCCCATTGGAAACCACCGCCGTAAATCCATATCATGACAGGATAAGTGTTTTCTGGAGATAAAGTAATCCCTGGTGTAAACACATTCATGTACAAACAATCTTCATCCATTCCGCTTGTTACGAAATTATTCCTTTCAATTTGTAGACAAACCTTGCGGAAGTAGGTGGCGTTGTATGTAGTATTCAGCGGAGTTTCCATTTCCGGTAGCGCAAATCTTCTACTACCAGTAGGAGGTTTCGCAAAAGGAATTCCCAGGAATCTCAAGCCGCTTCCAAATTCGCTCCCAAGTTTTATTGCATCATCGGCAATGCCCGTCATTTCACCGAAGCTGGTCTGTACTGTAACTTCAGTGACGGCACCCAAGACAACGTTCACGGAGCCAAACGAAATGCATAATACAAGCCATGTGTTTATTGTTTGTGCCATAGTTCATAAAGACCTACAAAAGAAAACGTTACTTATAAATCGAAAAGTATAAACGGAAGCGGATGTTACATACTTGCACAAACAATACACTGAGAGCAATTTCTCTTGGTATGTTTGAGAGCTCTTGAAATAGTAAAACGATTTACTAGGTTTTACTGTCCTAAATGTCTTCACTGATAAATTACGGATTGGCAAGTTAGAAATTTGTCATATCATTAACTAATTCGCCTTTTACCAACTTATTTGAGCCCCATTCCTTAGCAAACAAACAAATTACAACAACAACAAGAACGAAGAAAAGAAAAAAAAAAAAAAAAAAAAAAGAAAAAAAAATACATACACACACACAAAAAAAGGGAACCAGAACGTAAATAATTTAGGGTTGATATTTTTTACGAAATGATTACCGCAACACAAAAATTCCTTATTTTTATTTATTCAAAAACAAGCAAGGTGCGAGTCAGTCTGCGCAATCCGCACAGTCTAACTGGGATCGACCTTTTACGCACTATGCAAATGCAAATAGTCCCTTTTCCCGTGACGGCTCACCCATTTTGAATTATTTCATCAATGAAAGAAATGATTTGGCATTAGTTATGCGTATATAAAAAAAAGAAGAAAAAAAAAAACGTGTGGGTATTTGTTGCAAATCGATATTACAATCTTTAAACAGTGAACCATTGAAAAGCATTTTCTAGGATACTTAATGAACAACATTTATGTGAAGTGACAAGACATTTTGGCAATTTTTAAAGGAATTTAAAGGAGTATTTGGAAATGAAATAATTTGACGATATGACCTTGACCTTTATTGATGACATTGATTTCGGTATCTGCTAAAAAATCTTGTTACAAGTAATACACATTTGAAATATGAAACATTATAAATTTCTTACCATTGCAAACTTATCGACAATGTAACTGTTTTAATTTCAAAATTCAAGTCCTTGAGAAATGACTTTGATTTATGACCTTGACCTTGGCACCAGCAGAAAGGTCTTGTTACAAGCAATCTACATGTGAAATGTAGAGACTATATCTAACCAATCAAGGGATATGGCTAATTCAAGTTTTTTGCCAGATACGTTGAGCTTACGTAAAGCTAACAACATTAAGCCCCCTTTTTCATTGACGCGTTTTTAATCGCCTTTCTAAAAAAAAAATTGCTTAAGAGCATCTGACTTGCTACTCAATTATGAAATTGCTTTGAATTCTGACCACTAGACAAGGAGGAAAAATTAGAGAAAAACTGATTTTAGAATTGAGACCGCGATTCAATAACCGGAAAAGGTGCATCGGCGTAATATCTGAGGGATTTCACATTAAATTTAGCACATGGGTTATGGAGACATCGCTTCGGACGGACGGACGGATGGAAGGAAAGACAGACGGATTGATGGACAGGCGGACGGACAAACAAAGCGGCGGTTAAATTCTTACCCTTTCGGAGAACATAAACAGGGTGTCATTTGCATCTATCAGTGACAAAGACTTAATCATCTTTTATCATGGTACTCACCTGATAAGTATGCTTTAAGCTTGTGTCACATTAACGCTCCAACACGTCGGCGATGCAAAATAGATTTTTTTTGTAGAATGGGCGATAAATCAACGACTTGTCGCTGACAAATCGGTGCATCGGCCAATTAAATAGTAAAATTTTCAGAGATCGGCGACGCGTCGGTGAATTATATCTTCAAGTTAAAACCTACCGACTAGTCGGCGACGTCTTATAACAGTGGAAGACAATATTGTATCAAAACTAAACGCCGGCGATCGGCTGGGTTATGGCCGAACATCTGCCGGGCTCCGGCCGATTTTGTACACATCGAAGTCTTTTCTGACCTTTTTTACTTCCCTTTGGTATCGGCGACTAGTCGGCGATACATCACCGGGGCATCGCCGACTACTCGACGGCGTGTCGTCAGCACGCTATTTCTAATTAACCATGTAACCTGTTTAATCACCAGACAAGAAATAAGACATTATCGTATTTTTCTTCTTATCGGTTGAAAAAAAAGATGAATCGCCAACGAGTCGGGATCGCCGATGTTCATGTGACGTTAGGATAGTAAAGATATAAAGTGTATCAGATATTTCAGGACACCCCGTCCTTAACGAGAGGTTTTTTTTGGCTTTCTTATTTACAATAAAGACTACTTACCTGTTCAAAAGTGCAAACTTCTATATATTCTATGCCATGTTCTATATAAAAAGCATTCCTAAAAAAATAATTTAAGGGGTGTCCTTTAAAACTGTTGCAATATGATTGGCTGGAAAGTTATTTAATTTTTTAAAGGAGGTTTAAATTTTTTAGTAAGCAGTCATTTTGTAAAATCAAGCACAAAGTGGTCCCAGAGCAAATCTGTCTCGTGATGTCAAAATCGTATTTTAGTCTTAATGGTATTATTTCTTTTTACTTTCATACTTCCGCGAATTAAAGGAAATCAAACAAAGGTGATTTTATCCCTTTAACGAACTTGGTACAAAGAGGGCGGCTGGAGAACAGTTTACTTTTTCAGTTGAAAGTTCATTCATTTTCAGCGAAATGTGAAGGCGACAATAACACTGGTGGTAAAGAAGGGAACGTGTCCCCTCTTATTTTAAGTTGTAGAAGCCTTCGGCTTACTGGTTTCACCTTGCTTTTACTACTACGAAATTGAGTAGTTTTTATCCGACCATCCATGAATAGTGTGTTTTCTTTGACAACATCGCATTATTCTCGACTGACTACGATAAACCTACGATGCGACCCGATTTACTGTAATCTATCACGATTTTAGTTCCATGTACTCCGATTAAACGTCTCTCCAAATTTCTTACTACGGAGTACTGCGATGAACAAAGTTTAAGCGACGAGCACCGATGGACTCCGATCGACTATTCTTTCTCAAATGAATGAATGAATGCATAGAGTTTAACGCCACTTCAAACATTTTTTCAGTTATATCGCGGCGGCTAGAGCACCTAACAATGGTTTCCTGGTATTTCTCTCACCATTTCAACCACCACATCCTTTCCTAGCCTCCAGCTGCTATCTCACATAGGTCTACGATTATTAACCCATTGGTGAGAGACAAATAAGTCGGAAAGAATGAGTGCCGCCGTTGGGGATCGAACCCGATTTTTTTCTCAAAGATTCTGTCCCATTTTCGAATTTTGTAAATAATGAAAAAACCTCAACAATTATATTGATATAAAAGTCAAAACTACTTTTCTTCGAAAACCAACATATTTTGTTACGAGGTAGCATTGAATACTATTACCATCCATCCGTTGAAAAGTCTTGATTACAAAAACCAGTGTAAAGTTTCAAATTCGAGGTTACAAATTAGGACTTTTTTCGTTCTAACGACCATGAACGACTTGATATATATTTTAGATGAGCGTACTTTCAAAGGGACCCGTGTACGATCAAAATTACAGCATTATAGGTAAACCATGCAATTTGAATGTTTATAAAGAGACTTTCGACGAGTTAATAGTCCGTGTGCCAGGAGGGGTCACCATGGTCTTTAAATATGATTTGAAATCAAAGGGTGGCTATATAATGCCCCCTGGTTGATAATAAGAGGTTATTTAACATGATCGTGTACAATACTGAATTCTATCGGATGGGAACCCTGCAGAACCAGTCTTTATTTGACGAGGCGATAGCCAAGTCAAAATATAGACTTGTTCTGCAGGGTACGAATCCAATGAATTCAGTATTGTACTCAATCATGTTAAATGACATCTTTATTTCACACCATACATTGAAAGTTCCACAATTAACAATTTGAGGCAATTGAGAGGGACAAAGGGAATATATCCAAAATGATCCGGAAAAGGGCGTCAAATGCAATTCACTATGAACATGATAGAATTGAAACAAACATTTGTTCTCAAAATAGAAGTCCACGTGAAATGTTTATTTCATATGTCAAGTCGATAAGTGCTTACTGATTATGATATGTAATTAACATAAAACAGGTTGACTACCCGTTGTAACTTAAAATGTACATGTTTTTCTTGTGAACAGAACAAATTCTAATACCAAGAGACAACAAAAATTTTATGTCCTTCTGTGTCACTTCCATTCTTCTTTTACTTGCTAAACAATGTGACAAATGAAGAAATCAAGAATCTTCTCAAGATCAAACTTATTTCAATACCTCCTAGCAGAAGGTTTGATACATTGAAAAGGTTGCGGAAAGTGGTGATTTCTATATTCGGGATTGCAGCCTCGCTTTCACCGTACAATATAGCTTGCCTCACTTTCATCGTACAATATAGGTTGCCTCGTTTTGGAATAAAATCCGTATTGCACAGTAGCCTCGCTCTGGTTGTACAATATGGATCTAGATATTTCACTCTCGTGTGATGCAAAATAAGCGATGTCATTAGTCTATATTGTTTAGGTGAGAAATAAATATGTTTATTGGCTGGCATTTAGAAAAACACCAAAGAAAGGCAGCCAGGATCCAAAATATCGACTGTAAACAACTTGATTTGAACTACGGAAGGTCATATCAACAATATCATAGCACTTTGCAATAAGATCTTTGGTGAAGTACATGATGAATAATTTATTCTTATGGCTTTCATCGAAAAAATAGCAAAATTCTTAACACAGAGAGAGAATGAGAGAGAGAGAGAGAGAGAGAGAGAGAGAGAGAGAGAGAGAGAGAGAGAGAGAGAGAGAGAGAGAGAGAGAGAGAGAGAGAGAGAGAGAGAGAGAGAGAGAGAGAGAGAGAGAGAGAGAGAGAGAGAGAGAGAGAGAGAGACAGAGAGAGAGACAGAGACAGAGACAGAGACAGAGAGAGAGAGAGACAGAGAGAGACAGAGACAGAGACAGAGACGGAGAATGAGAGAGAGAGAATCAAAACGATTATATAATTTCGTAACACCATCAACAATTGATATGTGCGTGAGGTTGGAATGACATTAGACATTCAAATATTAATGTCGAAAAGCCGAGTTAAACAGTAAACATTCATTTAGACATTCGAACAAACCCGTTTTTAATGTCTTAAATCCTCAATTAGACATTGTACATTCGATTCGTCATTCGACCGAACCCGTGTTTGAATGTCTAAATACCAAAACAAGACATTCTAGACATTTGATAAAACCCAGTACCAAATCCGAACAAAAATTTAGACATTCGGACAATCGATTGAACCCGTTTTCAGGGGTTTGGAATTATCCAACATGGGCTTTTCCACTTGCGGGCAAGTATATTTTTCTTGGCCACTGGTCCATGGACAAGTTAATAGCACAGCAAATCTTGATACAGTTCAAAAATAAAAAGATCTAGAAGAAAAGTCATCATTCTGCTTGTGTGAAATGGAAGAAAACATTGTCATAAGTGAAGAAAATGCTGAATTTCTTCATAACAAACAATGTTTTTCTTCAATATTTATCAATTTATTTTTTTTGGGAAAGTTCATTTTGATCCATTACAAGTAGGAAATCGACGTTTACTTGTGGACGACGGACGACGGACGCCGCACGACGCACGACTGACATTCTATGATCACAATAGCTCACCTTGAGCACTTCGTGCTCAGTTGAGCTCAAAACAACAACCCATTTTTCTGTAGGTAATAAAGTGGGAATCGTTGAGGAAAAGAAAGAAATTGCACATTTCGAGCAATTTCTCCCATTATTCATTGGTTTCTAGAGCATTTTACAGTTTGTTTTATTTAAAGTTAAATGCACATTGAATGTACGGTTGAAATGCAATTAATTTGGTTTATTTTAAAACTGTTCGTTTTATATAACCAGGTAAAGAAAGCTTAAGTCATCAAAAATACATCATTAAGGCAGATTTTCCTTGATACATGTACAGTTAATCACACCAAGACATTGACATTCATCCTCATCAAACTCATTCAAAATCACTCACTCGGCGCTCCAATCATTCATTCCAGAGACTCAAACCATTCAAAAACGCTCCAAAATGACTGAAAAGGTAAGATCAACAACAACATTCAGGATAAATATAGCTGGAAAAAATTGCGATTTCACTGATACAATTGAAATTGTGAGCGTATGATTGGTTATTGAAAATTTTCGAAGCTAATTAAAGAACTTATATTGTAATTTTATCAAAGGGAGGTAATAAAATTGCTAATTTTGTTCAGGAAGAACACAATTAACGAAATTGGATTACCTCTCTTTAATTCCGCTCAAAATTCACTTATCGTTCTCATTAAATTTCTTTCCACGGTAATTCAAAAATCATTCACCTTGTCAATTTCACGATGTTGCTAACTGTAGCACGTCTATTTAATACACAATATAGTGTCAGTGTGCTTGCATATAGACAACAAAAAGAAGATTTTAACATTCAACTAACCTTAATAAAGATCCTTTTTTTGTTATGAAGATCATACAAAATACACTAAAATGACTAAAAATACCCTTAACTTAAAACGAAAACTCGTCATGCACAACGAGAAATCTCGTTTGCTTCAATTAACTTTGTGTACAATACAAAATACTTTTTGACCCTTCAAGTAATGAGAGTTCATCTAAAAAACCGTGAAATAAATTGTTTGGAGCAGATAAAATCTAGAAAAGGTCCATACAGATTGATACAACCGACCGACCAACATTGCAAGTGACGTCATGATTTGTTATTATTCTATTGCTATATGAAATATATAGGATTTAATAGAGAGTAAAAACAATTGAATTTAACAAGTGGGAAAATAGCTCAGGTAGTTAGTGTGTTCGGACATACATCTCCGCCCCTCGAAAGAAATGATACTTAATTTTGAGGTTCGAAACTCTATCAGATTACTTTTTTTGTAATTTTATGATCTTTTTACGTGTATTTTCAATTAGGAATATGATTAATTCCATTATTTGACTCGTTTATTCGTTAAATGAGTAAGAAAACTTTTTTTTATTTTATATTTTTTTTCTTTTCTCTACTGATGTGTCAGTATTTCCATATTTTTTTCCATTTTTATTTCATACACTTGTATTCATAAATATCACAAAAATGGAAAGCTATTTTTTTTCAAAATCTTTGCGTGTAGAATTGCTAATGGTAATAAAATGTATCACGTTCTAAATCTTGAATTTATGAAAAAGAAAAAAATCCATTCTTTTGTGCCGATACGAACCCATGAAGTACGTTATTTTGACTAGGGTGCCTTACTAATTACGCTAATTACGACAGTTGTTTTAACGTGGGTTAAATAACAATTTAATTTCAACCTCGTCTTTAAAATGTAAACAAAAAGTGACGTCACTTGCAATGTCGGGTGGTTGATTTGTAGACATTGCGTTTAGATAAAATTTTAAAATATTTATAGTTTCCAAAAAACAGGTTCTCATTTTTTTTTTTTTTTTTTTTTTGCGCTTCCCATATGTTCCCTTTTCACAAGCCGAAGCACCTCATTAGTTATATTCTGTGTTATTATTGACCTGGACGGGCATGGCTTAGCCATGATGTAATTTGGTGAGTTTACTTTTAAAGATTTTGGGTTCTTTAAAAATTTGTCAGCGATTAACCTTTATGTGCAAAACTGTATCTTAAACCACATGGATAGACGTGCTAATATACCATCGTTGGGTTACCAAATACTCGTAACTTAAGCTTGACTAAGTTACGAGGGTTTAGCTACCCAAATACGATTTAACCTTTCAAGTTATTTATGGCGACTGTCTATAAAAATGAGTAAATAATTAAATATGAGAAAAATACCCCAACCTTAAATGCAACGTCCGGTTAATTAGGCTCCGCCCTGCCAGGACAAAAATCATAGATTATATAATTTGTGCGCCATTTTTTGGCCTTTTTTTTCTTTTACTAAGACAAGGTCAGTCATTGTTATTGAAAATATCAACATTATGATGACTTTACACATGATGATGCGTGTTCGTCGATAATATCATCCCAATCAATGAATAAATGAATTAGAAAATTTGTAAGAATGACCCTTTTCCTATGATGCAGCAAAATACGACGAAATCGCTACAATTTAAAAAAAAAAGAAAGATGGTGATATTAATATCTGACAAATACAACCATAAAAAGGATGTTTTCTGATAACAACAATTCAAATACGAAAACTCTTTTTGAAACCCGGTATAACATCACCAACTGTGTCAATATGTGTAACGACATAAAGCTGGCAAGCATATTGGCAATAAAATAGAATTCATTAACTAAACTTTCTTTAGATTAAAACATACGTGATCTAAAAATATCGTCAATTGTACAGATTTACAACGTTAATGATCATGTATTTATTATGCTTATTGCTGAAAAACGGGTAAATTTCGAGTTTGTTAATTTTCGCGTATGCGGGGCTGTCAGACATATTGACGAGTTAATATTTTAGTGAGAGATACCGTGATTACGTCCCAGAACAAAACGTTCGGAAAAACATTTTGGTATTTGGGCATTGATTTGCTCTTTTCTTTCTTTATCAAACAAAAAGTAAGCGTTTCTTCTTTTTTTCGCGAATTCAATCAGTCGTGTATGTTAGCGATAATACCAATCTCGCTAAATGAAGTAAAATAACAGAAACTGTCCTCAAATAAAAGCATGGAGATATCTCATGTTGTGTCTGGTCAAAGTAAGATTCGTGAAAAACATAGACGGGTTGAGTATTGGGACGATACTAATCCAAAATGTATTACTGAATATGAACCAACTTCTTCCAGGTTGAATTATTTTTGTTTTCGTTTTAAATGTGATTCGTCACACAAAACTAAATCTCTATGAACTTAGACTTTTTTTGGTGAAAAAAAGAATGTTTCAAATAGAGGTTTTCCGGAAGCGGATTTTACAATTTTTATCCAAAAAGGTAGAAAAACTTTCTAAATTCTGAAATTCGACTCAAAGTCTCATAAAGATCGACGCTTTATATACAACACTATCAAGATGGTCCTTTTTTGCCTGACGGGTGACATTACATATAGCCCGTCACGCGAAAAGGGACAATCTAGAAAGCTCTGTAATAATGAATATTTGAAAAAGAGATTGGGTCCAGCACAGGTCAACCAGACGTCGCAATTCAAGAATTCTTTTACAGGAAGGTAGATTGATAATTCTAGATTCAGAAAAAAATGCGAAGAGTTTCGATCCAAGTCAGTCTGCGCAGTCTGCGCAGTCTGACTGGGGTCGAAACATTACGCACTACCCAGATGGTCCCTTTTCGCGTGACGGGTAACATATAATTTTTGAATCCATCAACAGTTATTATTACACGATAAGAAGCAGCGGTATTAAACAAATGAAAATATGGGCCATTAAAGACCCAACTGAGCTAGTTTTACACCCTTCACACGTCGTGTTCTGACACTGGACACTATTCAGGACTGGTACCACGTTTGTCCAGAAGTTAACCCTGGATGCTGCAGGATGGTGCTGTATAGAGGACGCAGTTAGATTGGCTGTAATGTCTATGTAGGATTCCATTTTGACATCGTATGGTGGCCATATGGGCAAATCCGTCTGTCCAGAGTCTACACCATTTGGGTTCCTGAAGTACAAGATACCTTAAATAAACATTTCTCTATCTAGTAAAAAATAATTGTACTTATGTGCACCAATATTCGTGTCTACGCACTACCCCAATGTAAACAATTATGTGTGCACACGTATTTGGTACGCCAGCGCCCAAAGTATAGTTCCTAGATGTGCCTTATCATGGGGAAATCTTCAAATTTTTGCTTTATAGTGTATTTTATTAATTGTAAGATATAAAGAGAACATATTTGAGTTCATGGTGGTATAACCTTGAAACCTAATCACAATTATGTATGAAACCATAGACCTACTGTGAAATATGTCTCTGAAGTTGGCAGAATGGCAGAATAGCAGAATAGCAGAATGAAGTTAGCAGAATGGCAGAATAGCAGAATGGCAGAATGAAGTTGGCAGAATGGCAGAATAGCAGAATAGCAGAATGAAAAATCGAAAGTCAAAATCGGGTGCATGAAATAACTTGATTTGTTGTTTAAACGTGTTTTCAACGATTTTCCCGCCAAAAATTCCCTATATCATGCTCCTGTTAACATGCCAAGCAACCAAGTCCAAATTCAAACAAATGAAAAAAACAATCATTTTTTGAAACCAATCGGTCTAAAATCGATTTAAAAATAATATAAGAACGCAATAAAGATAATTGAGAGTAAAAAAGGTGATATCTTAACAGTTTTCGCGACTTTGAAATCTCATTCTGCCATTCTGCTATTCTGCTAGCAGAATGAAGTTGGCAGAATGGCAGAATAGCAGAATGAAAAATCGAATGTCATAATTCGATCAACTTTTGCATGAAATAACTTGATTTGATGTTTAAACGTGTTTTCAACGATTTGCCCGCCAAAAATTCCTTATATCATGCTCCGGTTAACATGCCAAAAACAAAGTCCAAATTCAAACTAATGAAAAAACAATTATTTTTTGAATCCCTATCAGTCTAAAATCGATTTAAAAATGATATTAGAACGCAATTAAAGTAATTGAGAGTGAAAAAAGTCATATCTCAACAGTTTTCGCGACTTTGAAATCTCATTCTGCCATTCTGCTATTCTGCTAGCAGAATGAAGTTGGCAGAATGGCAGAATAGCAGAATGAAAAATCGAATGTCAGAACTCGATCAATTTGTGCATGAAATAACTTGATTTGATGTTTAAACGTGTTTTCAACGATTTTCCCGCAAAAAATCCTTATATCATGCTCCTGTTAACATGCCAAAAACAAAGTCCAAATTCAAACTAATGAAAAAAACAATCATTTTTTGAAACCTATCAGGCTAAAATCGATTTAAAAATGATATCAGAACGCAATAAAAGTAAATGAGAGTGAAAAAAGTCATATCTCAACAGTTTTCGCGACTTTGAAATCTCATTCTGCCATTCTGCTATTCTGCTATTCTGCTAGCAGAATGAAGTTGGCAGAATGGCAGAATAGCAGAATGAAAAATCGAATGTCAGAACTCGATCAATTTGTGCATGAAATAACTTGTTTTGTTGTTTAAACGTGTTTTCAACGATTTTCCCGCCAAAAATTCCTCATATCATGCTCCGCTTAACATGCCAAGCAACCAAGTCCAAATTCAAACTAATGAAAAAAACAATCATTTTTTGAAACCAATCGGTCTAAAATCGATTTAAAAATAATATAAGAACGCAATAAAGATAATTGAGAGTGAAAAAATCATATCTTAACAGTTTTCGCGACTTTGAAATCTCATTCTGCCATTCTGCTATTCTGCTATTCTGCTAGCAGAATGAAGTTGGCAGAATGGCAGAATAGCAGAATGAAAAATCGAATGTCAGAACTCGATCAACTTTTGCATGAAATAACTTGATTTGATGTTTAAACGTGTTTTCAACGATTTTCCCGCAAAAAATCCTTATATCATGCTCCGGTTAACATGCCAAAAACAAAGTCCAAATTCAAACTAATGAAAAAAACAATCATTTTTTGAAACCTATCAGTCTAAAATCGATTTAAAAATGGTATAAGAAAGCAATAAAAGTAATTGAGAGTGTAAAAAGGCATATCTCAACAGTTTTCGCGACTTTGAAATCTCATTCTGCCATTCTGCTATTCTGCTATTCTGCTAGCAGAATGAAGTTGGCAGAATGGCAGAATAGCAGAATGAAAAATCGAATGTCAGAACTCGATCAATTTGTGCATGAAATAACTTGTTTTGTTGTTTAAACGTGTTTTCAACGATTTTCCCGCCAAAAATTCCTTATATCATGCTCCGCTTAACATGCCAAGCAACCAAGTCCAAATTCAAACTAATGAAAAAACAATCATTTTTTGAAACCAATCGGTCTAAAATCGATTTAAAAATGATATTAAAACGCAATAAAAGTAATTGAGAGTGAAAAAAGTCATATCTCAACAGTTTTCGCGACTTTGAAATCTCATTCTGCCATTCTGCTATTCTGCTATTCTGCTATTCTGCTAGCAGAATGAAGTTGGCAGAATGGCAGAATAGCAGAATGAAAAATCGAATGTCAGAACTCGATCAATTTGTGCATGAAATAACTTGATTTGTTGTTTAAACGTGTTTTCAACGATTTTCCCATCAAAAATTCCTTATATCATGCTCCGGTTTACATGCCAAGCAACCAAGTCCAAATTCAAACTAATGAAAAAAACAATCATTTTTTGAAACCAATCGGTCTAAAATCGATTTAAAAATGATATTAGAACGCAATAAAGATAATTGAGAGTGATAAAAATCATATCTTAACAGTTTTCGCGACTTTGAAATCTCATTCTGCCATTCTGCTATTCTGCTATTCTGCTAGCAGAATGAAGTTGGCAGAATGGCAGAATAGCAGAATGAAAAATCGAATGTCAGAACTCGATCAATTTGTGCATGAAATAACTCGATTTGTTGTTTAAACGTGTTTTCAACGATTTTCCCGTAAAAATTTCCTTATATCATGCTCCGGTTAACATGCCAAGCAACCAAGTCCCAATGCAAACTAATGAAAAAATCAATCAGCGCGAATCACTCTAGAGCGGCCGCTAATAGCCGCAGAACCGCCAATCTCGTCACTATCGCAGTGCTTGAGTAGAGCAACAAGACGGAACCATGATAGACTCGATCGGCGCATTAGCTCGGCCCAGCGGCGTTACCCGGCAACGGCCCTACTGCTCTCGCGTCCCACGGCCCGTATTCGCGCTTCTCCAGCCATAGATAAGCTGGGAACACCAAACTCGCCTCGGTTGTAGAGACCAAGCCCCAGAGGCGATCGACGTCGAGCAATCCCGACCCAGCCACTACATTTCCGGTCTGGGCGCCGAAAACGCGAGTTTCACCTGTGGATGGGATTGAGGTGCGAATCTCTCCCCGATTGTAGAGCTCGTCGAGACAAACACGTGGATACCAAGATTGTCCCGATCGGTCCACTGGTGGCCGAGCTATGGCCGTAGCGCCTCTTAAAAGCCAAACTCGGCTTGCACTCAAGCGACATCAGCGCGAATCGCTCTAGAGCGGCCGCTTATAGCCGCAGCTCCACAAAACTCGCCACGACTGTAGTACTTGGCTGGAGCAACAAGAGGGTACCATGATCGACTCGATCAACGCCTTGGCTCGGCCAAGCGGCGATGCCCGGCAGCGGCCGCTATACTCTCGCGCCCCAGGGCCCGTATTCGCGTTTCTCCGGCCATGGATGAGCTTGGAATGCCAAACTCGCCTCGATGAAGTAGGCCGAGCCCCAGTAGCGAACGACGTCGAGCAATCCCGACCAAGCCACTGCACTTCCGGATGGGGCGCCGAAAACGCGATTTTCGCCTGTGGTTGAGATGGAGATTCGAAACTCTCTCCGATTGTAGAGCTCGTCAAGACAAACACGTAGACACCAAGATTGTCCCGATCGGCCAACTGGGGGCCGAGCTATGGCCGTAGCACCTCTGAAAAGCCCAGTTCGGATAGGGTCAGGGTTAGGGTTAGGGTTAGGGTTAGGGTTAGGTTTAGGGTTGGGGTTAGGGTTAGGGTTAGGGTTACTGCTCTCGCGCCCCAGGGCCCGTATTCGCGTTTCTTAGGCCATAGATGAGCTTGGAACGCCAAACTCGCCTCGATGGTAAAGACCGAGCCCCAACAGCGATCGACGTCGAGCAATCCCGACTGAGCCACTGCACTTCCGGTCTTGGCGTCGAAAACGCGATTTTCGCCTGTGGATGGGATGGAGGTGCGAAACTCTCCCCGATTGTAGAGCTCGTCGAGACAAACGCGTAGACACCAGGATTGTCCCGATCAGTCCACTGGGGGCCGAGCTACGGCCGAAGCGCCTCTGTAGAGCCCAGTTCGGCCGGCACCCTAGCGACATCAGCGCGAGTTGCTCTAGAGCGGCCGCTCGTAGCAACAGCTGCGCAGCTTGAGTGGAGCAACAATACCGAGCCATGATGGACTCGATCAGCGCCTTGGCTCGGCCCAGCGGCGTTACCCGGTAACGGCCGCACTGCTCTCGTGCCCCAGGGCCCGTATTCGCGTTTCTCCGGCCATTGATGAGATGGGAATGCCAAACCCGCCTCGATGGAAGAGACTAAGCCCCAGAGGTGATCGACGTCGAGCAATCCCGACCTAGCAACTGCACTTCCGGTCTGGGCGCCGAAAACTTGATTTTCGCCTGTAGTTGGGATGGAGGTGCAAAACTCTACCTGATTGAAGAGCTCGTCGAAACGACCCGTAGACCCCAGGATTGTCCCGATCAGCCCACTGGGGGCCGAGCAACGGCCGATGGGCAGTCAAAATTGCGGGGCAAAATGAGAGTTCTGGGAGCGAGAATGCGGATAACTGCGGCAAAAATCACTGCTAAACGGGTTGAGATGCGGGGCAAAATCCGAAGTTTGGGAGCAAATCACTGCTACGAGAGCACAACTGCTTTCGCATGGCCGCAAAAAATCGCGGCTCAAATGAGTCGCGGCGCGAATCCAGCGCGATCTTGCTAGCTCCGACGCAATCCGCCGCAGCCCAACCAAACTTGCCACGATTGAAGGGCTTGAATAGGGCTACACGACGGTACCTACAACATAGGAATCGGTTAATTGGTTCGAGCCCTGCATGGAGTGTCTCATTCCCGTGAACACTTCGCCCCGGCGCGAGCGGCCCACTGCCTGCCTAGCAAAGGCTACTGAGCCGTCCTAAATCGCCGCTCGAGAGCCGTTAAACTGCCTAGAGATCCACCGCGATGGGGGGCAAATTCCCAACTCTCGAAGCAAAAATTCGCTTCAAGAGCTGAGCTGTATTCGCTCCGCCGCTATAATCATGGCTCGATCGCGCCGAGGCGCGACTCCAGCGCGAATCTCTGTAACTCCGTCTTTTTTGCCGCAGCCCAACCAAACTCGCCACGACTGTAGCGCTTGAATTTGACTACACGACAGTACATACAACACAGGAATCGGTCCATTGGTTCGAGCCCTTCATCGAGTGTCTCATTCCGATGAACATTTCTCCTCGGCGCGAGCGGCCCACAGCCTGACAAGTGACGGCTACTGAGCCGTCCAAAAGCGCCGCTCGAGAGCCGTGACCCTGCCTGGCGATCGACCGCGATGCGGGGCAGATTCTCTGTCTTAGGAGCAAATCTACGCTTAAAGAGCCGAGCTGTATTCGCTCCGCCGCTAAATTCCTGGCTCGATCGCGTCGAGGCGCGACTCCAGCGCGACTCGCTGTAGCTCCAACGCTATTAGCCGCAACCCAACAAAACTCGCAACGATTGTAGCGCTTGAATAGGGCTACAAAACAACATAGAAATCGGTCCATTGGTTTGAGCCCTGCATCGAGTGTCTAACTCCCTTGAAAATTTCGCCTCCGCGCGAGCAGCCCACTGCCTGCCTTGCGACGGATATTGAGCCGTCCAAAATCACCGCTCGAGAGCCGTTTACCTGCCTAGCAATCGACCGCGATGCGGGGCAGATTCCGTGTCTTGGGAGGAAATCTAAGCTTCAAGAGTCGAGCTGTAAACACTCTGCCGCCAAAAGCACGGCTCGATCGCGTCTAGGCGCGATTCCATCGCGAATCCTTGTAGCTCCGACGCAATCCGCCAAAGCCCAACCAAACTCACCAAGATTGAAGCGCTTGAATATGGCTTCACGACGGTACCTACAACATAGGAATCGGTCCATTGGTTCAAGCCCTGAATCGAGTGTTTCACTCCCGTGAACATTTCGCCTCGGCGCGAGCGGCCCACTGCCTGCCTAGCGAGGGCTACTGATTCGTCAAAAATCGCCGCTCGAGAGCCGTGAACCTGCCTAGCGAACGACCGC